>ARYC01000103.1:0-239116 GCA_000711775.1 Oxytricha trifallax
TTATGTAATATTCTTAATACTTTTGATCAGACTTCTTTACTACTATACTTTAAGGGGGCAAAAGAGGGGGCTCGATTAAATTTAAATTTAAATTGATTTCATTGACTTTTTCACTCAATATTTCATGATTAGAATCAGTGCATGAGGAGAGTGAAGATGATTATTTTCTCATATTTAATACTTAAAAAGTAATTTATTAAAATATGATAATATTAAGATAATCACTTCCCTAAAAGTTAAGGGGAAATAAAACTTTCACAAATTATATTTATGTCAACACAAGAATTATATTTATGTATGTCAGTTGGCGCCAAAGAAATTGTCAGAATGCGCCAAAGGTCATTGTTAATGATTAATATTGCACTATCAGTTGGCGCCTATAAAAATGTCAGAGTGCGCTGGGTAAATGAACATAAATGTTTTAATTTATAATCTCAGTAATACATAAATAAATTTTAGATTTATAGTCTAACCTATTTTATCAATCTAACTTGCATAAAGTTTAAATCATAAAATCATGATGAATTAAGCTTAAATTCTATTTAATTTCAATTATGTAAACTAACATAAATAGAACCAATTAAAATTTTTATTTATGTTAATATACATAAATAAACCAATACAATTTAAAATTATTAAAACCTATTAATTAGTTAGTAAGCTTTAGTTTATAGTTATTAAATAGCATGGACATAAATTAAAATCGTGAGGGAAATTAAGCAAATATCACGAACATAAATAGTCGAACTCTCGATGGGAGTCTTAACACAAAATCTGACTGGTACAATCACTTAAAATATTCACGTAAATATTTATGTCTTAACAATTATAGTTGGTTATCACTTACCAAGCTATAAAAAAACAAGCATGAGATTCATAAAAGATGTGTTGGCCTCAAGAAAAGAGCTACTTAAATCGGCAGATGTCATTTATGTGAACGTACCTAATTATCCTGAATTGGGGGTCCTGAGCATATTTAATTATGTCAAGGACGATGAGGTGGTAAATTGATATCTTGGTGTTTATGATGGTCCAATGGACCTCCCTGATAAGCATTTCTTTTATGGGGCTTTGGGAACTCTTAAAAATGAGTGGTTGACATAAATAGTTATGTCTTAGCAAACTTAAAGAAATTAACCTACAGACGAATAACAATTAGGGGAGACCATAGAGATAAGTTAAGAGTTCCTTAAAGAGATTTAATCCATTCCACATTTCTCGAGTAAGTATACATAATTATTTATGTCTTTGCAGAACGAAAAGGAAAAGCACTTTCTTTACTTAAGCAAAAATCTCAATGCAGAAAATAGCCAAAGAAAAGAAAGAGATATGAAATATCAGGGTATGAAGAAGAACAGAAATAAGGCAACTAAATAATGTAGAAATAATCAATTATGTCCTTCAGAGAAGAAAATGCTATAATGAAAAGTCCTCCTGGCAAAAGGCTTTAATTGTATTGATTTCTTAAAGACTTAATTAAAATAAAAAATTATGTCAATGTAAAATTAATTTAATTTAATATCAAACTTCTAACTTAAGTTAATTAAAACAAAATTTCTCACTGTTGACACAATCATTTATGTTAATATTTAGTATTGAGTCCTTGACAATTTAAAAGTGTTTTAGGTTTGACAATTTAAACTAAAGTTTAATAAGTTCTTTTTTATAAAACTTTTTTACTCTAGAAAAAATGTTTTCAATGCAATTATATTTCGATGAGTAAGCCGCATTAAACAATAGAGTCCAACCATTTTCTTAAACAACTTATTTTAGTATTTTAGAGTGGTGGGCTCTAAGATTATCAAGAAATATAGTTAGGTTTCTTCCTTTATATCTTTAATCAAGGTCTTGTAAATCCTAAAGTAAATCATTCGTTTTGATTGATTTAGGCTGTATTCTAAAACACTCTAAACCATACTTAGCACTTATTATTACAACAGCAGATAATGTATCTAAGTTAACTCCCCCCTTTTTTAACACTTAATTATTGTATTTATGGGCCCATGATTTGTAAGTAATTGAGTGGGGCTTAAATATTGTCTCATCAAGATAAACAATATTCTAACCATTTTCTAAAATCCTCTTTTATTCATCAAAATATCTTCTCAAGTCTAATTTTATTTGTTATTTTCTAAGATCAGTTATATTATAGTCTGTTCAAGTAGGCTTATACTTAATACCATTCTTTTTATAAAACGAATAGAAACTAGATGTTGAAATTTTTAATTCAGGAAATTATCTATGAAAAGTTATTGCCCTTTATTAAACTGATAATAACATTTGGTCTTTTAAGGTTTGATGAGATACCAAATAATTAAACTGTTCTTAACTCATTTAGATTTTTCTATTTTTTACTTTTTGTGTATTTATATCTGAACTTCTTATATTGTTTAATTCATTTTTTATTAGTTTTTCTGAAAGATTTAGTGCCTAAGAAATTTCTTTGACAGTTGCATAAATTCTATTATTTTTTGAAAATATTTTTTATCAAAATCTTAGGAAACAGATAAGCTCAGTTTAGTTTATTTAAGCTTAATTTTTTGATTCCATTTTTATAAGTTTAATAAAGTTAATTAATTATATCAACTTACAAATTTTCCTTCAATTTTGATAATTCTACATAATAACAAAAGAAAATGAAAGGTCATAATTTAATAAATTTTAGTGGAACAATTATTATCAGATTTTCTTTGCTCACATATTATCTATTCCAAATCTAAATACATTACTTTCTTAATCTATTAATTAAAGTTATTATGTAAATCACATCTTCGCTAATTTAGTTTGGTAATCTTGAATACCTCTACCAAAGCAACATACTATAATATTAAACTTACTCTTTCATAAAATTGAACAAATTATAGGTCTACTTTGCTTTGAATTTTCAAATTTTTAAATATATAAAAAGTTGATATTTTTGTCAATTCAAGTATTGCACAACTTTGCATTTAATAAATTTTTGATTTCCATAATCTTTCAAAATAGATACACTCTTAATTGATTGAACATAAAGTCAAAGATTTGTATTTTTAAAAGTTTTGTAAGTTTTATTGTCGACAATAATTTGAATTTATTAATAGTATTTGAAAATTTTAGATAATGCAAATATTTCACAATAATTGTAATAAGTATTATAATAAAATATAAAGAAAGAAAATGAATATTAATCATATTGCTAAAAAACCTTTCTTCGATCTCTTCTACAGATCTCCATGCATGGCACTTATGTTAAGAGCTGCCTTCCACGATGCTGGTACTTTTTGCAGAGACTCTAAATCTGGGTAAGTAGCGTTTCATATATAAGAGTGTTAATAGCGTAGTTAATGAGTATTGAAAATTGATTTTAGTGGCCCAAGAGGATTATTGAGATTCTAAAGTGACCTATCAAGACCAGAGAATAAGGGTCTGCAATTCGCCATGGATCAAATTGAGGACATCAAGACTGATGGAAATCACATCACAAACATGCTCTCATATTCAGATTTGATCTAACTAGGAGCTTACGCTGCTGTTGAATACACTGGAGGCCCAACTATGGTCTTCAGAATGGGAAGAAAAGATGCTGAAGAAAGCGATGCAACCCCAGAAGACAGATTGCCAGACAATAAAGAGGGCTCTAGCGGCATGGTCAATAAGATGAGAAGAACGGGTTTCTCAACTTAAGATATCGTAGCTATTATGGGTTCACATACTCTCGGATTCGCTCACCAAGACAGAACTGGATTTTAGGGAAGATGGACTTAAAACCCTCATGTATTCGACAACACTTATTACAAGGAAGTTCTCTTAGGTTAAAAATCTAAATTCTTGAAGACCCCTGCAGAACACATGCTCCTTGAAAACCAAGAAATGAAGAGATTCGTTGAAATGTACGCTCAAGATTAAAACTTATTCTTCACTCATTACGCAGATGCTCATGTTAAAATGAGTGAATTCGGTCAAGAAGAACATTTATTGAGTGAATTCGACAATCAACCAGCAAATAAACTTCCTCAAGTTGAAGGCATTCAAATTGGATCTTTCTCTGATCCACAAAAATATTGAGAGGGGTTGTCTTGATTTAAAAAAACACTTTGTATAACTTATGGACGCATTTCAACTAGTATAAATCAATAAGTTGTATAAATTGTTTGATTTAAACGATATAAAAGCAAAGAGATTCTTGCGAAGAGAGTCAATTGCTTATTATTTAAAAATATTTGCTAAAATCTTTATTTAAATTTTTGTCAATTTTATAATAAAGAATCACACAAGAAAGAATTAGTAAATTTATTTAATTAAAAATTGACCTGAATAACAAGTAGTTAATTTATAATTATTTATATTTGATTTTAATGTATTGGAATATTTGTTCTATTTAAGATAATGCCTCATTAAATCAATTATATTCATTTATCTAGAAATTTTGAAGTAAATTTTTAAAATGTAAGGAGAGGGGATTTTCCTGCTCAGTTCTATGATAAAAAATTATAGGGAAGTTTCTTAGCAATTAAATTTTTTTATTTATTTTTTTAGATATTTATTCTAACTCCAAGTAAAAACTTTCAATGATTTAAATTTCATAATATTTAAGATACATTAGCCTATAATTGATGAAGTTTTTTTATTTTTTATCTTTTAAAATTAATTTTTTCTCTTAAAATACATTTAGATTTATGGTTAAATAATTTATTGAGAATTATTTCTATCAATTTATCTATAATTATTTAGATTAATATACTAGACAACTCCTATCACTTAATTTTTTAAATTATAAAGGATGTATGATATATCCCCTTACAATTGATTATTATTTCAAAATTAAGTTTAGATATAATTTCATTAAAAATTCATGAAATTATATTTCAAAAAATTACATGCAAGGAAACTTCCTCTCCAATATATGATTTAATTTAAACTTATTAGAGTTAATTAAAAGAATATGAAATAAATTTTGGTTATTAAGCCCCTTGAAATACTCTATATTATTTGGGATAATTTAATTAAGTCATTTTGACCAAATTATTCTATTAATACTTGATTCCGTTTAACTCGTCTTTATAGTTGAAGACAAAGGATAAGTTTTTTGCACAACCTAACACGTCCTCATCAGGAACAGTATGATAATTAAAATAACAATTAATACTTTTTAAGATCGAGATCATATTCTGCGTCTATTTGAATAATTTAAGCTTTTAAAAATTAGGACTTTTTAATTTCTTTATTGTAAACCTAATAATTATTTAAATAAATAATGAACAAAAAGTTATATTGGAATCCCTCTTTCAGGTGACGGTTAAAATTTTTCTTGCAGCTTTTTTAACTTTAACTGATTGAAACTTTTGAATTCGTGCTTGGTACTTTTATCACAATTCTATCTAGATTTAGAGATAATTCTGTTTAGAATTTTTGGGTGCCTTTAAGTTCTTCCTGAACTAGCTTTTGTGGAAGAAAATGATTCAAAAAGCATTTATAGAACAATGTTCTGAACTCAGTTAGACATAGGCTAATTCCAAATGAATTTTGACAATCTACGTTGAAACAGCTGAAGACATTGAAGATGAAGAAGACTCTAGTCACCTCCAAGAAAAATTTAAACCGTCACCTAAAAGAGGGAATGAAAGACTTTGATTTTAAATATTTTAATTTATAACCACAAATTGCTTTTTATTTTTAAATAAGTGTTAATTTGTAGTATTTTATTGATTTAGTTATTTATTTCAAATATGTTTTATACAAAATGCCAAAGAAATTATTATTATTATGGAATTTAGATAAGCTTATATAAAGATCAGTTTACATTAAACTATTTCATTTCTATTTTTGTAATATTTTTCGATTTTTTTAACATATTTTGCTTAATTCTTTAATTATTCTCGAAGCAATAGCTATCGTACTTAATACTTTGATCTGTAGAATTTATTTATTGAACATTTTATAGAATAATAAAATATTATTTTACTTTAATATAATTGCAATTTAATTTTTGCTACTTTCTTCCAATTATTAATTACTCTAGTAAAGGTTCCTTAATTAATCCTATTGCTATTCAAATTTACTACTAAATTAATTTATTAACTATTTTATTTAGAAATTGAATAAATTATTAAATTTTATTAATAAAAATTCCTATTTGTGTATATATATCTTAAGTAAAACTAAATAATTATATAATATTTATATAAAAATTTAATTAAAACTTAAACTTTTTTTAATTTTATTAATGTATTAAATTTAGAGAAACTTTCAATGTTCTCACTAATCATATTAGTAATTGTTTTATTATATTCAAGCTTGATCTAATTTTTTATAACTGTTTTTTAAGTAATTTTCTTATCTTTGTCGTTAGGAAGTTGATTAGTTGATTTTAATAAACTTTTCTCTATTATTTTATTATTATTTTGATTATTCAGTAAAATATTATATTAATTACTCTGAACATTATTGATTTTAATTATAATAACTGGCAATAAATATTAATGTTTTATTTATATAAAATTTTAATTTTGTGTGAAGGAGTTGGGGAGGCACTTCTATTTCTACATATGAAGATAAAATATTTTAAATATATATTAATAATATGCTTCTAAGATTAGAACTCTTAATCCATTCGTGATTTAAGGCCTGATTAATTAAACACGATACTCTATGATATACATATTTTATGCAATATATTAAGTTTATTTGTTAGCTATTTCAGAAAAAGATTTAAATTTTAAATTTTGTAAGATTTTTTTTAAATTCTTTTACTATCAGCAATTAGAAAAAAATAATTAAAACTAAATACAAAAGACTACATAGAATGATGAAAAATAATACAATTATCTTGATTATAATATGTTTTCAAATAATTTATTTAACATATAAACATCTAGATATAATGGGATTTATAATCACTTGATTAGACATCAAATTTTGATTTTTAAGTTCGTTATTTAGTAGCTTTAAATTATTAAATTGATAATAAAAGAGCACTTGAAAATGATTCTTAAACTGAAAAATTTATGATAAACAAAACACAAAATATTGCGTTTTATTTTTCATAAGAATTTTTATAAAAAAAGTATTAAACAAGAAAAATTAAGAAGTATAAATATATTTATAAAGAAATCAATTGAATCTCGAATCAGTAAGAAATATATATGACTAAACATTCATTTAATATATATTTACAGGTTTTAATGTCAAATCTATTTGCTGGGTCTCTGCAAATTAAACTGTTTAAGAAATCTCTTGCTTAATAAGAGCAGCAAATTTATCCTATTATTTATTTAAAGTTACTCTTTAAGGTAAGATTCAATAAACCTAACTCTATAATATTCACAAAATTGCTTTTATAGATTTAAAGTATCTAAATATATTCTAAGTTTATTTAATTTGAATTTTGCCCTTTTATAAGATTTTCTCCAGTAAATAGGTAATAAATTACTGAGCCGACACTAAAAATATCTATTTTTGGGGTCTGCTCCTTTCCCATGATAGTTTCTGGAGCTGCGTAACTCGGTGTCCCACATCTAATCTTTAACTGAGTTGTATCAGACAAAAAGCTTGATAAACCGAAGTCTGCAAAGAAAATTTTGTACTGTGATTTACCTAGGTTATTAATTAAAATATTTTCAGGCTTTATATCACGATGTAATACCTCTTTTTCATGTATATTAGTTAATATCTCAATTAATTGCCGACTAATAAACTTTCTAATACTCTAATTAAAAATTGTTATGATATTGTTTTACAATAAGTTTAATTTTTATATTTTTCTCTTTGAAGCTCCAAAGTGGACCTTAAACTAAATCCTTAAGAGTTCCACCTTCAACTAAATCCAAAAGCATATAAATATTAGCTTTTGTTTCTGAAACTTCAAATAATTTTATAACTCCTGGAGTTTAGCTGAGCTCCCTATTGATTCTTATTTCTGAAGCGAGTTGTTGTGTTCTAAAGGGCTTTTTATCGAAATGTTTTTTGTTTATGATTTTCATGGCAAATTTCTTTTTCTTATCTTATCTACTAACAACTTTGTAAACAGTCGCATTAGCACCTTGGCCGATCTGCCTTATTATTTCATACCTGCTTAGTATGTCTTCAAATTATTATTAATTAAAATGGAATTAAGAATTATACTAAAATAATGATATTCACTGACAGTGAAATATGAAAGAGCTTTGGCCCATTTTATTATAATGCTGTCTATTTATTATTATTATGTGTCCTTCACTTTGCAGGGTTCGAACAGAATCAATGAAATGCCTCTCTTTAAAGTAAAGCTGTGCAAGACTTCCTCATTTGTACTATCATCTTCAGTGTAGTTAACAATAAATATATTGAAATTTCAATAAATTGTTTGTTTAAATATAATCTATTATACATTTATCAATATTAATTTGTAAATTAACAATCAAATTTGAGAATTCTATGTTTAAAACAAACAAGGGATTTTCGAGCAGCTTGTCTTGTTCAGATAATATATATATTCTGTTTTTTATAAGTATTGCTTGATATTTGATTTTGCTTTAGAACTCCATTTGCTTACTTCTGATTTTAAACTTTGTCGATTAAATATTTTTTAATAAATTTATCATTAATCTTTTATTATAATTATAATATAAAGCTAAATAAACTTGGTACAGAGCATGTTTTCATGGTTAATTGAAGAAAAGTCATTCTCTAAATGCTGCTCATTAAATTAAACTATTTTTTTGAATTGAAATGGATCAGAGAATACAGTCTCGAATACGCTACTAAAATCTTTGACAGCAACTTGGTTTAGCATAATTTGGCTTTGTTATAATTTATTAATTGAAAATTATTTATAGCAGGCGAGTTAATTATAATAAGTCAGCAGATATTATCATTAAATGATATTCTACAATTGATTAATTTCAAAACTTAATTTACAGAAAAAAAATTGATTGATTGTGTTTTATATGATAATAATTTTAAAAGTAATAACATATGATAAATTTTATTATTACCCAGGATAAAATTGAGTAAATTATTTTACAAAAGAGATAAATATAAAATAATAATTTCAAATTGAATAATATTAATTGCAATATGGTAGATTCAACTAGAGACTCAATGAAAATTACAGGGAATTAGTTCATTTAGTAAAAGTAAGGAAACATCAAAGATTTTTATAAGATTACTGGCTGCATTGGAAGAGGTAAGTTGGTGCTAAAAATTTATAAGGTTTTCAAACCTATTGAAAAAACTAATTACTAGAGAGATAAATAAATTAATAATAGGCGCCTATGGAGAAGTAAGAAAATGTCAACATAGGGAAACACGGGCGATTAGAGCTGTCAAAATTATTCCAAAGAAATGTTTAGAGGAAGAGGAGAAGTAAAAGTTATTAAATGAAATCGATATACTCAAGCATATGGACCATCCAAACATACTCAAACTATATGAATTTTTCCAAGATGAAAAAAGATATTTTCTTGTCACAGAGTATGATAAATTTATTACTCTAATTATCATTTAGGCTTTGCTATGGGGGAGAGCTGTTTGATAAAATATCAGAGGAGCAATACTTCAATGAGAAGGATGCTGCCAATATTATTAAGCAAGTGCTTTCAGCAATAAACTACTGTCATCAGATGAACATAGTTCACAGAGACTTAAAGCCAGAAAATTTATTGCTTGACAAAGGGTCAGACCCAAAAATTACAATTATCGATTTTGGAACATCAGAAGTGTTTGATCCAACGCAAAAGATGAATAAAAAATTTGGTACTCCTTACTATATTGCCCCTGAGGTTCTAAAGAAATGCTATGATGAAAAGTGCGATCTATGGAGTATAGGAGTTATTATGTACATACTTCTCTGTGGATACCCACCATTCAATGGAGGCAATGATAAATAGATTATAGAAGCAGTACTGAAAGGCAAATTCACTTTAGATGGTAAGGCTTATTATCAGAGATATAAAGCATGTCTAATAAATTTTCTGAATAGAACCTGAGTGGGACGAAGTAAGTGAAGAGGCCAAAGATCTAGTTAGAAAATTACTAACTTACGATCCAGCTAAGAGAATATCCGCATCAGATGCTATTTAGCACCCTTGGATTAAGAAGCAAGCCATTTCAGAGAAAGTAGAAAAATAACTAGCAACAAAAGCTTTGAGTAATCTAAAAAACTTCAGAGGGGACTTAAAATTGAAATAAGCCACTCTCGCTTTTATTGCAAGTTAGCTTATTGGGCAAGAGGAGAAGGAATACCTTGAGAAGATTTTCAAAGCTCTAGATAAGAATGGAGATGGTCATTTATCTAAAGAGGAGATTCTAGAAGGGTATGAAGAGCACTTCGGTATTCCAATAAATGAAGAAGAGGTAGATAAAATGATGAGAAATGTCGACATAGATGGCAATGGCGTTATCGAATACACCGAATTTGTTATGGCAACTATGAATGAAAAAAATATGGTAAATTAGGATAAACTGCAAGCAGCCTTCAGGATGTTTGACAAAGACGGCAGTGGGACAATTACCCCAGATGAAATCAGAGAAGTTCTTGGCTTTGATTCAACAATTAGCTCCAAAGCCCTCGATGACATCATAAAGGAAGTTGATTTAATAAAATTAATTTTATCAAAATTAAAAATAAAAAAATTAGATTAGTTGATGAGAACGGTGATGGAGTTATCTAGTATGAAGAATTTGTTCATATGATGAAAAAGCTCGCAATTAATGACAATTGAACATTATTAAAAAATATTCTATATTACATTTGGTAGACATATAAATAACAGTTTCTTCTAAATAATTCATAAATTACATATCACATGAAATGCATCTAATTAAATTCATGAAATTAAAACCTTAATCAAATCTTAGCCAAAATCTAAGAAAGATTTAGTAAAATATTGCTATATATAAATATATTCGAAACTTTATTTTGTCATCAAATTTGTTTAACATTCAAAACCCCAATACCCCTTAATTAGGTTTATAAGTGCTTTGATTGATGAGGGTAATGTTGGGGATTAGGGTTTATTTTACATTTGAAGCATCAATTTCACTCTAGTAATGAAAATATGAAAGTTTTATTCAATCAATTTTTTTATGCTCTACTTATTTGTTTTCATATTTATGTATAAGTTATAGTATTTTTATTTGAAAAAGATGAGTTTTTTATACATTTTTTTCATAAGTTATCACTTTAATGGATTGTTTTTATGATTTTAGATGATTACATCATTTCAGAAATTTGGCATTTTTGCAGAAATATTTTCGAAATTTCCCTTATATAATCTTATTTTAATAAAATATTTTCATTTCCTTTTGCTTCCTTACTGTATTTACATATTTAAGTCCAGTATAAAAGATTTTTGTTAGTTGAATATTGTTTAAGTGGAAAATATGCATAAAATGAGTGATTTTAAGGCATCTGAGTGATACATTATGAACATGTTTTAGTTGTAGAATTATTATATATGGAAATCAAACTTTAAATTTTGTATTTCTTATTTTACTTAAATTTTAGACACCTATTAAATATGGCCATCTTATAGAAGGTCAATCATGTAGGATTATGTGGAGAAAGTTTGCAGAATCTGTAACAATTTTCAGAGATGGATTTCCATTTTAACCTATTGAATTCCATTAAATTAGTACTAAATTTGTTTAAATTTGATTAGTACCAATTTAATAGTACCAAAACTTAATTAGTACCTAGTTTTAAACTAATCAGGTTTTAATGGAAAAGTTCCAATTTGGTTTAAAACTTAATTAGAACTATGTACTTAATAATTAAAACTATATTGGTACCAAAACATTTTTAAAAATGGAGTACCTTATAATTAAGAAATGAAGTTTTCATAAAAGTTAACTATTTTAATTATCTAAGTAAAGCAAGCAAATAATTTTATATCATTAAAATTTCCAATTTGGAATAATTTTTTAGATTACATTTACATAGATGTAGTAATGATAAAAATTAAAAGATAACGAATCTCAACCATGAAAATAAAAAATGATATTGAATCTAACAACAAAAATGAAATCAATCAAAAAGAAACCCTAATCCCCAACATTACCTTCATCAATCAAAGCACTTATAAACCTCATTAAGGGGTTTTGGGGTTTTGATTCAATCTAAGGAATAATCTTTTTTTCAATCTTAAAAACAATTGATTTAAAATTTATTAAAATTTAATTTTTATTCAAATTTGGTTTATTATTTTTTATTCTTTAAAACTATAAATATAAAACTAGCTAGAAAACAGAGGAAATATTCGTAAAGTTTTTGGGTAAATTCATAAAATCTTTAGTTACTATATTCATATTTCAATTACAGTCTTTTTCATTAAATTTTTAATCATTATTTTTAATTGAAATGATTTAAAGTGAAGATTGTAGTAACTTACATAAATTAATTTAGAGATCAGATAAAATATAATCGTGAATATATCATAAACTTCGGTATTAATGATGACAAGAATTCCAAATGAAATATTGCACTATTTTATTTGAATTAATTAAGGATTTTAATTTTAAATGATTTTGCATTTATTTTGAAATACTTAATTAAAGGTATAAGCTAGAAAAAGAATTGGGAAATGGTGCATGCGGCTAAGTGTGGGAAGCTGAGGACTTGCATAACAACTAAAAATTAGCAATTAAATTTGTAAGTATTATTTGAGTCATCTTTTCAAATTTTAATATTATAAATTGCTATAGTTTGAAGGTTAAGATATATATTAAAAAGAACTAGCGATACTTTATTATAATTTTTTTTATATAATACTAACTCTGATAAGCGGTCGCAAATAAAATTATTAATAATTTTAATTAAATTAAGAATATTTTGAAAAAATTGATATAAATTATTTTGATAAATGCTTTTAAATGTTAGGATAAAATTTTAACAATCTATAATAATAATGACTATTAATCTATACAAAAATGATTATATTATTTTTATTAGATTAATAAATTAAAATAATTGCTTGATAGTGCAATTCAATTCCTTATTATTTATCTTTTAAATTAAATTATTTTTGAATTAATTATTGCAAATATGAGGGGTTGCCAATATTGATCGACTGTGGATTACAGAATGAATAGGGATATATGGTAATGAATAAGTTAGGTTGCAGTCTTCAATACTTAATTTAAAAGAGGAAATAATTACTTTCTAGCAAAACCGTGTTCTAAATTGCAATTCAACTCGTAAGTTGGTAACCTCATAATATTTTTGTCAAATACTTTATTTCCCGAAAGCTATATACTCCTTATTAATCCACTAATTAATATAGAAAAAGTCGGTAATATTTTTTTTAAAATAAAAAAATGTAAGAATTGGTTCTTAACTAAATAACCTTATACTAAATAATTTATTTAGAACTTGATCAAAGATTAGATTATTTTTTATTAAAAGAAATACAAATTATTAATAAGCATTCCATTAACTAAAAATACTACTCCCAATTAATTTGATACTCATTTCCCACCCTCCTATTTAGTAACCCTCTAACTATTTGAAATATAGGTAAATAATGTAAAAGTACTACATGAACTAGGATTTTGCCACAATGATATTAAGCCTGATAACGTACTCTTTAACTCAAGTGATTTTACCTCTGCAGATTCTTCAATAATTTCGCTTATCGATTTCAGCGCAAGTACTAATTTCTTAGACTAGAAAACTGGTCAACATCTAAATATGCGTATTTCAAATGAATTTAATGGAAATTTTGCTTATAGCAGCAAAAATCAAATGATAATATTTACTATTTTAAAAAAATTAAAATCATTAAATTTATAGTTAAATTACATTATTGATAGTAAAATGATGGGAATTTGTAAGTTTTATATATATTAATTTTGAATTTAGCTGCTTCAAGGAGAGACGACCTGATGTCAATATTCTACTTGATGATTTTTATTAATATAATCTTATTTTAATTTATTATGATATTCTTGAAAGAGGGGAGCCTTCCGTGGTTCGAAAATAATAATTTTAAAGATTAAACAAAAGCTTTCTAATAGATAAAAAATAATAAAAAAAGATTCCATTAATTATTATTTCAATCAAATATTAGTATATTTTTATGTGAAATCATATTATTCATAATATTTCAAATACATTTTAAGAATATTAGACTTAAAACAATAGACATGTAAAATTTATTTGAATTATTATATAATTATTATAGGCGTCCTCAAATAAATAATCGTTTACCTATATATAATCTTATTAAAAATCACTTCAGTTTTTTATATTATTTTTAATAAAAAATTACCTTGATAAGCTTCAATATAAAGATAAACCAGACTATGATGTTTTAGAATATAATTTATAATATAAATTGTTAACTATGACTTTATAATAGATTTGTTACTATAACACTATCCGAAATCTGTGAAGGGAGTTGATTGGGTTATGGACTGGTCAAAACTTTCACACAAGTGGTTTTCATCTTTTTAAAAGAAGCAGGACTATTTTTATAAGCTCACAATCAAAATTTTTAATCCCCATTATCTTAAATAAGTGTAAATATCATTTAGTTGTGATTTTAATGAATGAAGAATCAGAGTAAAAATATGGCATATTAATCAGTATTTAAAATTAAGTAGCAATCAGTATATTAAGATTCTAAAATTAGAATGCTTAAGGATACAGAGATGTCCCTTTCTACACTTAACTAAGGATCTGTGGTAGCCTTAAGAAATCATAACATTGCCGAAACATTCAAGTCTTCCAATAATAAAAAAATAAGGGTAAGTATTATTTCCTCTTTTATAAATATAAAGAACTTTGATATTTTTTATTATGATTATATAATCAATCAACTTATAAGAGAATATTCCCTAATTCTTTTAAATTTTAAACATTTAAACCTTTTATTTTATTAAAAAAAGAAATTTATTTTTTATTATACAACATATAAAGTAATATAGGTATGAAAAAAACAAATTTAATTTAATAATAATTTAAATTTTTTATTGAAAGATTAATAGAATTCATTGATCAAAGAATTGACAAATCAATAAATAATTATTTTTAAGATTTATTAAGCTTTAAAAAAAATTTAATTATTGAGTTTTGCAAAAAATTTTAATTGTTAAGAAAAATTAAATTTAAAGTAATTTTTCAATTAAATTTCACCCCTCCATAAAACTCATTATTTATTCACTAAGAACTTATTTCATCCTATAGTTTTATTTAGTATTTGGTAATTGTCATAAATAATATTTATATTTGGAACTTTTACTTATACAACAAAATTCAAATTTTCAATTTTTTGCTTATAGACGAAGTCAATGCAATTGTTAATTTTTTTATCTTAATAAATCCAAAAACAAAAAAAACTAAAGCTCTCATAGAAGATTTTCTTATTAAGTTGCATATTTCATATTTTTAAAGTAAAATATTGATATAATTATATCCCTCCCTTAAATTAAGAATATTTAATTTTAGAATGGAATAGTATTGCAAAGATAAAATTATTTTGCTAACCTGAGTTATTTTTGAATTAAATTGTCTATTTTTATTTTTAAGCAATAATAGAGAATCAAATTGTTTTAAAGTAAAGAAAAGGAATATTGTTTATGAGAAGTGCGGAACGGGAATAATCGGATGATATGAACGACAGGAAATTCATTTAGCCCTTCATTTCAGATCATTTGGATTCATAAATTAATATTTAAAAAAACACTTTACAAAAAGATAATCTATACAAATCAATTTATATTTTATATATGTCTATTTAATATATTTAAATGGCTAATATCCTTTCGTTAAATAAATTTGTAGATACATTCCCAAAAAAATTAATTAATTAAATACTACTTAATTAATTAATGAAATTAATGTGTTTTTATTTTTAAAAAATAAAATTACTTGATTAATAACTTTAATGTATTAAAATGTTTCATATTATCTTTATTGATTAATTATTTCTCTAGGTTTTATTTATAAATTTCTTTAATTTTTAGATTAATGATTATATGGTAATTTATTAAAGAATTAAATTTATTTTTTATGTATTTTTTATTATTAATTAATTATCGGTAATTAATTAAATTCCTATAAGTAACATAAAAATATATGAGAAACTATTTTTTTAATATATATTGCCCCAAATAAATGTTTTTCATAAATTAAACCTCATAATGACAATCACTAAAATTCACTATTTAATATATAAGTAATTTAAGGTCAGAACAGTCAAGATCATTTAAATATTTTGTCAAATAATTTGAAAAGTAAAAGGAATCATTATATATATAATGTCGAAAATTAAATGATTAATAATTAACTTACTATATATTTAAAAAGAATCATAAAATTTCTATATTTAAATTAATTATAAGATTAGAAATCTAAAAGTTTCAAATAATTTATATTTTAATTTATTAATTGATAGATTATTTATTTAATTGGAATCTCTCTTCCTAAGATAAATAATAAAGACTCAAGAATAATTTGATAAAAAATAATAAATCATTTTAAGTGTAGCAAAATCCATTGTAAAAGAAATATACCTATAATAGAAGTCCTATTGATGAAATATAGGAAAGTAATTAGCTTACATTCTTGAATAATAACTTAATAAAATTAGAAATATTTAATTTTATAGAAAAATATTGATGTTTAAACTTTGACGATATAATAATTGAAGAGGCTCCAAGTTTGAATAATATTAATGAAAGGTGGAAATAACTAAGATTAAAATATTGAAAATTATATTTATTCGATTAATTCGAATAAATTTTTATCTTATAAATACATGAGTATTATTTAAAAAAAGTGTTATATCACAATAAAATTAAATTTTTGGTATACTATAACTATTTAAACAAATAAAAAAGTCATAATATGCAATTTAAGCAAGAAATTTTTTCAGTCTTATAAAAATAATAAATAAAGATTGATTTTAACAATTTATTACATATCTCCTCAAAATATTGACAGTATATAGTAGCAGAATATTTACGATTAAAAAATATACAGAAACTATTTTAGTATAAATATTTTTTATAATAATTTTATCGATGTCTAAAATTTCTCACCTTATATTTAAAGAAATTTGAAAAAGCTCAGCAAATTATATAACTTCCAATAACATAAAACCTAAATATCCATTTGAATTAAAATAAGAGTAAAATATTAAATCTCAATTAATTGCATTGATTGTTGCATTGATACATAAAGAATTTACAGAAAATTTGCTTGATTAATAAAGTTTTTATTTGTATTTTGATAGCATTCATAAAGTTTAATTCCAAACAAATTAATTTTATTATAAAATAATTTAAAATGCATATAAAAATTAAACTAAATTCAGCAATCTCTTTTTTTGGAAATAAAACAATTAGTTTTATATATTAATTTTTTTAATATTTCCAGATCATTCCTGATGAATCTGAATTTGACGAGGAGGATTTTTATTATAATTTTACTCTATTTCTATATTTTGGATTTAGATGAATTGAGCGAAACACTCTTACGAAAATTTGAAAGTTACAGCGAATAGACTAAGCCCCATATAAATTATTTAAGAAAAGTTCGCACAGTTTAAAGCACCAGTTTTGAAATATGAAATTTTCATTCATTTTTGGAATAATGTTATTAATAAAATTTTTATTTTGAAAATACTTCAATAAAATATAGAGTTAGATATAAGTTTCATTTAAAATAATGCAATATATTTTAAATTATTTATTTGTATAAAATTATGTATAATTTTATGATTATTTAGTTTTATTAAATATTATTTTAAGAGAATAATCATCCTTTAATAATAGAGTTAAACTACACAAGATTAAAAATTAATATTTATATATACTTAAATTTAATTTATATTAGAAGTGTAGCTAGCAAGTAAAATATCTCATATTTTCAAAGTAAATTGAATCAAATCGCAATATCTATATAACTAAAAATAAATATGCTATCTAAGATGCCATAATAAATATTAATGGAGAATAAAATTTTTTATAATTGTAATGTATAAATAATTTTGGGAAGATGTTTCATGCCCAGAATTTTGATAATATAAATTTTTAATAACATTTCCTGGCTCTTATAATATTTTTATTTGATCTTAATTCTGTTCATTCTGTAATTATGCTCTCTGGCAAGCATAAATTTTTTCTAACTTTTTACTTATATGGGATTCTAGTAATTATATCATTTATTTTATAATGCTAATTAAATTTCCCATATTAGAATTTAAATTTCTTCCATAAAATATCGAAACTCTGATTAAAGAGTCAATTTTATGAACATGAATTCTTTTTAATAAATCTTTTTTTATCAGATATTATGATTTTGGGCAACAATTAAAATTTATCTATTCATACTCATGGAGGATGTTTAAATTAGCAACTAAAAATATTAACAAGGGTGAAATCAGAAGAATTTATTTTTACGTAGAGTTCATAAAGATTATATGAAAAATTTTACTTGACAGGAAACTTCCTCCCCGAAGTTTGTATAATTTTTATTTAATTTAAAATTTTCAAAACAATTTTATGTTTCACCAATATTTCTTAAATTTATTTGATTTGGAATAAATGAATATTACTAAAAATTAGTAGCAGTTATTTTTTTAAATAACAATATATTTGATTTTTTTGTCAAAAATAACAATAAGGAATTTGATTTTATCACATAAATAATCTCAATAAATTTTACAATTTTTTTCATGTCTCAATGATATCTTCTCAGAAATAAAGATAAATAATTTATTCAATAATAAAATTCATTTAAATTTTGAATTTATTTAAAAGCACAAAAAGCTATCATATAATTTTTGTATATTTTTACATTATTAAATAAATTTAATTAAATTTTTGAAAATAATTAGTTTTTAAATATTTTAAAAAAGTATAGAGATAAGTTAAATATTTAATTTAAGTTAATGATTTGAAACATACATAATATATTTTAGATTAATCCAATTTATATTATAAATCATTTTATTAATCGTTAATTTTATTTCCTATTTCATAAATAATTATCTATAAAATCAAATATATATGATGGTTTGATTTACTCTATACGATACTTTTATTTTTTACATTTATATTCTTGAATTTAAAATATTCTTTAATGCTTTAAAAAAAGGATTTATATAGAGAAAAGTAAATCAAATTTAGTGTATATTATTAATTTATGAATCAATAAAGTTTCCTTGAGGGGGGCACCCAAGAAAGTGTTGGACTTACTATACTAAAAATTAAAATATTTGTATATAAATTATACAAAAAAGATTCAAACTAGAATAACAAATCGGTAAAGGTGCTTCTGGCACAGTGTGGAATTGTATAGATCTACTCTTAAATAAAAATTGCGCAATCAAAATACTAAAAATAACAATTATATATAATAATATATATACTTTAATCTAAAACAATAATTCAGTTAAATTTTTATTAAAATAGTAACTATTTCCATGTTAACCAATGAGTGGCATATAAATTATAATTTATTTATTTGAATATTAGATTTAAGATAAGACTGCTTTCGAGACAGAATAAACTATTCTAAAACAAATTTCTCATATATAAAGTCAAAGTAACCTATTACTTTATACCATTAATATAATAATAGTAGGTCTTACATCAATTGTTACTTCTGGAAAACTGTCAGACAAATATTTTATCTAAATATTTTGCATTTATGTCAAAGTTTTTTATAATACATATAAAAATTATCGTAATGGAAAGGTATGGGAGAAGCTTACAGGAACTTATTTCGAATATGAATACCACTCTTTCAATGAAATCTATAGCTCATAAATAATAATAACAAAAGTTAACTCCCCAAAAATCAAAATTATTTTTTATTTTAGTTTCGCTAATCACTCTCAAAAATTTTGCATTTTATAAATTAAAATCATCATTAAAAATAAATTCTTAAAGACTAAAATAATAATTTTTATCAAATTGAATTTCCAAAAGCGAAGATCTTTAATTATTTTTTTTAAATTATCTTATCATTTTAAAATGGATGATAATATAAAATATTATTTATATAACTCAAATAGGAATGCAACTAGTAAGCTTTTTAAAATTTGTTGGGTTTTATATAAAATAAATATTTATAGGTGAGTAGTATTTTCTAATTACATGAGCTTTCAATATGTCACCAAGATATCAAATTAGACAATATTCTTATTAAATCTAAAATGTACTTTTAATCGTAATTTATAAGATCTATATAAAACAATATGAAAAAATATTGGGATAAATTTTATCATAATATTTTTACCATTAATTTAGTATAAATCTGATGATTTTGAAAATGCAAAGTCATCAATTTTGACGCTAATTGATTTTTCATCCTCTCAAAGGTTCAAAGATAAGCATGGAAGACATTTCCCCTAATAAAAGATTTCTTCATTTAATGGTAACTTGGCATTCAGCTCATTATACCAAATGATGGGTTTATGTAAGTTATGACATTATTATTTACCAACAACAAAATTATTATAATATCAGATTTCAATTGAATTTGATTTTTATTAAAATTTTTAAATATAACATATGTAGCTCCATCTAGAAGAGATGACATTTTGTCGAGATTGTTTGAATTAGTTTTTCAAATTTTTATTAATTATTTAATATAATAAGAATATTGTATTTACTGTTATTCTTGAAAGAAGGTTCATTGCCATGGCTAACAATAAATCTAAACAAAGATAGAAGATTAGCGTTTAAGCAAGTCAAGTATGAGAAGAAAGCCTTTCACCAGTATATTTAATTTTCAGATCACCATTAATGTAAGTTTAAAAAATTATATTGTTTGATTCTTAATAAATAATCAATTAAAAAAAGGAAAATATAAAAAACCATTTGAAATTTTAATTATCGATAAGTTTCATTGTTTAATAATTTTATTTTTAGGTTTAATGCGATAGTTAATTAAATATGCCGATTAATTAGATTTTGAAGAGAAACCTGATTATAGGTTCATTACTTAATAACTGTTGAAGCTTGGAGAAATTGAATACTCATCGACAAATAATGTAGATTGGAAAATGGACTGGTCCAGGACGAGCGGGTCTAATGCAGCTAAATGGGAATAGTCTTATATTGAATGTTAAAACTTATTCGAGCTGATTCTAAAATTACTAAAATTATTATGAGCGTATAAAAATTGAAAATTATAAATAGAAAATAATACAATTCCTAAATTAAATTGTTTATTATTATCGTTAAATATCTTTATTATATAAGTGAAAAAAATAAAATATCTTATTTTTAAAATTAGAGGTGTCGAGTTTATAATAAACTGCAATGAATACAATTAATTAACAAACATTAAACTTAAATTCAATATTAAAAGCAGATCCTTTGGCAAGCTCAAATCTTTAATTTTTAGGCTCTATGGAATTAATTTAATTATCATTTAGTTATTTAATCAAATAAAAGTGCGCAACTAGAGTTTTCATCAAAGTATTGATTGTATTAAATATTAGCAAGAATTAAGATTTTTTGGAAAATAAAATTAAATACTATGATTATTTGATGTAGCAGTTAATAGTTTAAAATTATTTTAGGATATGACAATAGATAATTTTAGACCAAAATTCGATTATTTAGTTTAAATTGAAAATATTTAAGGGAGGGGTACCTTCACAATACGAAATTTGTATTAAAAATATATTTTTTAAAATACAGACGTCCAATGATTCGGACAAACTTGGGATGAAAGTCAAGGATACAAATAAATGAAAAACTAGATTTATCATTAAAATTATATTGATTTTATTTATAATGAAGTTAAATTGTTAATTTACAAATTATAAATTATATTAATTAAAACGGTTGGAAATCAATTACATAATTTTGCTTTAGATTTAAGAATCAAATTTAACATTTCTAATAAAGTTTGTATATTTTATAAGCAAAAGATATTTCATAGTTAAATGCTTCATTAAGCCATTGATTTACAATGACATTAATTATTATAATTTAATATATAAATTCAACAATTTAACTTCAGATTATAAGAAAAATAAATATGATTTTAATGATAAATCTATATTTTTTATGCCTTATTGATTTATAGAAAATTTAAAATTATTTTTTATTTTATTCGTGACTTTTACCTAAAGTTTTTACAGATAAGTACAAATATTTTTTTTAAAGATCTTAGATAGAAACTGCTGTGGTGAGACAGATTCGTCTCCCTCCCCAAATATTTTTAATTAAGTAATTGGAATGGTATTCAATTATATCTTTAAGAAAATCCAAATATTTTTGTCTTTAGTAGTATAATTTTACCATAATCTCAAATAGTTTGAAGCTCTAATAAAATTTTAAAGTCAACCCTCTATCGTACATATTTTTACAGTTTATATTTTATAAAATATTTATGCACCTTGTTAACACAAATTGATTTTATCCATAATTACACTGATATAAATCTAGTTGTTTAAATTTCTTAAATTTATTTAAACTTTCATATTTCATAAATATATAAGATTTTTTTCCCTAATTTATTTAAAATTAAATAGCAATAGATTTCAAGTTCATGTCAGATCATTTTAAAATAATAAATTAAATATATATATTTATAAACAATGATCAATGATTAAGCCTAATAAGTATTCAGCAGTTGCTTATCCTAAAATTCATTACTTGTATAGAACTCGTAATAAAACAAACAAAATAATTAATTATATCCACTCGAAATCACACAATAAAAACAATAGCAATATATTTTATTTAAAATTTAAAACAAACCAGTATTTTGATTATATATTTATAGCAAACCAATAAGCAAGAAATTTGGATTAATAAAAATAACGAAGTAATATATAAAAAAAAGTATGCATAAATAATTTTTTTTGAAGTAAAGAAATAGAAAGAACAATAGGAATATAATAAAATTAATCATGCTAACTCTGAAGCTGTCAGCCCTATTCTAAGGTAAATATCTGAAGTATTAAGTGAAGAAATTCAAGATTCATAAGTCTAGATAAAAATCCATGTACACAGTCAAAAGATAGATAGTGGCCATATATGTCTAGACTTTTAGAATATTATAAGTAATAAAGATATCTTAGATGCAATTAGCTTATTTTTTATTTTCATTGAAATATTCATTATAGTTTCTAAAAATAAGTAAATAATAACTAAAATTATGCCTCGTTGGGTTTAGAAAATTAAAAATTAATAAATTGTGAAAATAAAATAGTAAAATAAGCTCCAAAACATCTTGAATAAATTGAAATTCGTAACTTAAATAATAAGTAATTATAAGCTGACAACAGCAAATCACCAAGGATTTAGACAAGTGATAATAAGTACTTTTAACCGTTTATTATAATTCTCATTTATAATATAATATATATTATAGAATTTTAATTTTTACCGTCAGAGTGCCATAATCCTTAGTCATGTAAATAAAATAATTACTTATATTTTTACATGTGATGATTTTAAGAAGATCAAAGAAAAAGGTAACCCTCAAAATTAAATTATAAAAATTTCGGACTTAAATCTTAATAATTTAAGAAAGTATTATTGATGTGGAAATGCTTTTATATATATATTAAATGTATTGTAAATTCAGCAATTTATTTCGTAATTATTTTCAATAAAATTTGTTCTATTGTAATAAAGCAGGAATGAATTTATTCAAAACTTTTAATTGTTTGTAATTTTAAACTTTATAAGTGACGAGTCTGAAATATTTGACGAAGATCTTGATGAAAACTTAGAAAATATTGAAATTTAAAGAGTTCAATTTTGCAGTTACTCTATTTAATTAATGTTTATTTTATATACTTAGAGTCTTCTCCTAAACTTAAATTATAATTCTTTTATTAATAAATTTATTTAATTTGAGGAGAAATAGATGTTTCTTGTACACAAAATACTATATGTACTCAAGGGCAAATTTTCTGTCCCAGAGAGGTAGTTTGCCGGCCCTTAAACGAATATTTTATTTAAGAATATACAATATTTTTTCAATCTTGATATTAATTTTAAGTTTTTTTTAATGAAAATCGCATTAATAATATATTAAAACATTTAGCTTAACATAGATGTAAATATATAATGAGAAAAGGTATAATAATAACCTTAAAATTTCTAAATTAAAAATGAAATTTTTTTATTTATGTTTATGGTTTTTATAAATACTTTTCTATGTTTCTTATATCTCTTTTTCTAAATTTTATTAATATTTAAATTTTGGGAAACTTGAAGCATCAGTAGAAGGTGAGTAATTTCACTAGGGCAAGAAAATTCACAACCTCTCTTTTTATGTCATCATAGGACGAGGCGAGATATAGGATATTTAGCTATAGCGGTAGATAGTCATAGATCAATCATTAGTCAATCTTTTATATGTCATATTATAGAAACTGAGAATTTTTAAAGGAGTTCGTGATTATTTTAATTTCAGGTTTTTACTTCAACTAATTCATTTTTGTTATTTTCTAGTCTTTAGGTTTGAAGTAATTAATATAAACCTTCATAATGAAATTATGGCCTATTGGGAAGATTAGCAACACCCAAGACAAATTGGGAAATATACCAAGCTTATTAAAAGTGAGTCTATTTACTGGAACCTATAAATTAAAATGAAGTGATCAGCTATGTGAAACCTAGAAATAGAAAAAGATTTTTCTTAAATATGGTTTTTTTCAAAAATGAAAATATTGTGAAGGCAAAACTAATTTTAAATTAATTAATAACTAAGTTGAAGGTTTAATTTAGAATTAAAAAGAGAAATGCTAAAGATTTTCTTAGATTTAATAATTGTATCATATTTTTTAAAATCATAAAATTATTCTTTTTATTTTATATCATTTTTTTCAATATTTAGTTTACAAAGTAGAGTAAACATAGCAAACAAGCTCGACCTAATAATTAAATTTTCAGTTCCAATCTCTGACTTAAGACATACCAATTAAGCCAATAGTTAATGTAAACGAAGCAGTCTATTAATAGTAATATATTTAAAAACTCAAAATCTATTAAATTTATTAAGGTTATTTTAGTATAAATTACAAATTATTTCTAAAAATATTACCAGAGTATAAATTAATTTAAGGAAATTAAACTTTCATAAAGTCAATTAAATTTAAAATTAGTGACAGTTCAACTTTTCATATTAAGTATGATACTTTTTTATAGATATTGAGAAAAGAGTAAAATAAACGTAGTGAAATGGTTTTATCTTGTTACTAAAGTTTGATAAAGTTAATATAATATTAAATTATCATTAATTTTTATTTAGATCACTTCTAGATGTGATTAAATTCTATCTTTTAATTACGAGACTTCAATTTAAAAATATCAACTGTCAAGATTGTGTAAAAAAAATCTCACATAAATCTAATTTATTATGAATACTAAATTCAATTATTAAGATGTATTAATAAAAAAAGAAAGTATAGTAATTATAAAACATAGTTATACTAAGTCGTTCGTAATTAATTTAAATGAGATGACTAAAATATTAAAATAATATTAACTAATAATTAGTTTATTTAAATAAGTTGTTTTTATTTACTTTTATCAACATGAAACTTATTTTCTAAATCAAATATAAGAAATTAGATTGCATATTATATTTTTAATTTATTATAAGTTTTATTTTATTTTTTACTAGAATATAGTTTATACCTACACTTAGTATTATTATAGCTTTCATCCCAAAATTATCATTATAGATGTCGAATATGATATATATATATATTTATATTATTTATTTTTATTATTAGAATTTAGCTTAGATAAGAAAATTTATGTTAAGATTATTTATAAAAATTTTATGCTGTAAAAATTACATGTTTCTCTTCAAATAATATTGTATTAACACAAATCAAATTGGATTTATAAATTAATATAATAGATTGATTTATTTTTTTATTATTAAGACAAAACCATAAAAAATATAACTAGTAATTAAAAAAATTATAATATTTAAAATATATTTCTGCTATTGAATTCTATTTTTTTTAAGAAAATTTTTATAAACTTTATACAAAGTATGCTTCAAGTTTTTTTTAATGTTTTCTTATATTAATAAATGAACTTGATTTTTATTAAATTAATGTCTAATCTAGAAAATAAAATATGAATTAATTTTAATATCCTATAATAAAAATTAAAACATTTTAGTTTAAGCATAATTATGTAAAGTAATTTATTTTAGTTTTATAAATATGTTTTATCATCTATATTTAAATTTAAGGAGGTTTTAAAAGTATATTTAATTGCTTGTTAGAATTCTAATTCATTTATAATTTTGAATTTAATTAATAAACAATGTCCTTTAAATAAATATTTTTTATATTTAATCGTCGTGTGATAATCTTTTTAAAAATAAAATTTAGTTTTTTACTAAAATAGAAGAAATATTTATATATACTATATTATTACAGATTGCATATTGCTACTTAACTTTTAATCTCAAAATTATTGATTCTAAATAAAGCCTATAAGAAATAGGTTATATAGTTAAATTTTATAACAAATCATTAATAATTTTCAATTAATTTCTAATCTTAAAATATTAATTCAAATCTCAATAAATTATAAATATTTTAACTTCTCAGCAAAATCAGCTACGTCTAAAACATATAATGAACTAACTCAACTTATCAGAATACTAGAGACAATTTCTTAAAATTATAAAATATATATTTTTTAATATTCTAGAATCACAAATAGCTCAAGCTTCATTTTTAAGATAATAGTAAAAAATTTATTAATTTATTATTTTTATAAAAAGTAAGCATTCTTTATGAAGTAAGAAATAAAATAATTTTAAGTAATTATAATGTATTTTATAAATGAAGTTAACATTTTAGATATATCTTAAGAATTCCAAACTTTATAATATATTTATACTTTGCCAATCAGACTTCTAATGCTGGTATGAAACATTAGATATATAAAAATTTAAATTTTGAACATGATGACTATGATGAAGTAATAAAAGTAAACAACATTAAATAATATCAAGAACAAGTTTCACTTCTGCCTGCCTATTCTTCCTAAATTTAAAATGTGGACTCGCCGCAAAATTAGTAAATCCTCTCTCTATTATATAAAATATATTTAATTAATTTAAAATTAGATATAATGTCTAAGTTAATTTAATTATAATGAATTAATTCGGACTTGCTAGCAAAAGCTTAAAAATATAAGAAATTGAATTTTTTTTTTAAAAGATTGTTTTTTAGAAATGAGATGTATTTTTTACCGAATTCATAAATCATTGAAAAATTAATGTGAATTACAAAAAATATTGATTGGATTAAATTTTTATCCCTTTCATTAGTGAATTATATTATTAAATTTGCAAAAGAATGAAAGTTGCTGAAGATTAACTGTAATTATAGAGCAAGTACTATTAGGATGTCCATTAAGAAAAAATACCTTACTAGCTAATCACAAATCAATAAAAGCTAATTAATTAACTTTAAGTTCCTTATCAATAAAATTCATTCAATGACTAAATCCACCCACTTCTTTATTTAATTCAATTAATAGTGTAATTAAATATTCCATCAATTATTAATATAAAAATGAGAATTATTGGGGGTAGGTACATTAAAAAGGTGGGCAGTTAGAGACGCCATTGTAGCCATAGACATTAATAAATAACAACCACTTTGATATCTTAGCAACTAAGGTTGTGTCTCCTTAAATGATAGGACTACCTCAATATTTTAATTTGTATTATATCGACTTAGAAAAACAAGTTTAATATTCAAACTATTTTCATAATATTTATTCAAATTAAAATAACTAAACAATTCTCAAGTGAGTCACAATATTGGCCATATTAAATTAATTATAAATTATTAATATTTAGAATTCATAAATTATTTATAAATAAATATATTTATATTTTATCAATAATAACAACCTTTGTAAGCTTAACCAATATAAATAAATTTTAATTTTTTTATATTTAAATATAAGAGAATAAAAGAAATATAAAGTTCATTTTAAAGAAGGAATAGAGTTTGAACAAAGCTAAATATCTTCTATATTAAATTGCTTAAATTATTTGGTGGAGAGTTTTTTGCCCCAAAATATAATTATTTTTTATTTTTTTTAATTTTATCATTATTATGAACAAATTTTACTTATTTAAACATGAATTAACACACCATTTAATTAGAAGGATTCAAATATTTACGGGGAAAATCACGTTAATTATTAATGAAAGCATTTAGTTATTATAATGTCTAATATCTAATGAGATAATGGATAAATGTAAACTTTTAAAATTATAAATTAAATAATATCATTTATGTATGGGAGAGAAATTGAAGTAATTATTATATTACTTCTTTAATTCTTGAGAATTAAAATTTATTTTAATGATTGGAACAGTAAACCTTTCCTCCCATTATTTTAATTTTAAGCCTAACTTACCGGTAGTAGTTGGAATATTGATTAAAGAAATGAGTCCTACGATATAATCAAATTTAGTCTATATTTAAATCAATTTTAGATAGTTCTGAGAGTAAATAATAAAACAGCTCTGGAACAATATATGGGATTTTTGGTCAATAGGAATTGAATCAAACCCCATTTCATTACTAAATTTGTGATAATTAAATTAAGTAATGAAAATTATTTTATATATTTTTAGATAAAGAAATATTTTATTTCACAAGCATTCAAATGAAAGAATGGATAACAGCATTTTAACTTATATTATATATATATTTTGTATTTTTTTATTGAATATTAATAAAATATAAAGCACAAAATCCACTTCAAGAATGTCGAGTAATCGATAATTACTTGTCTGCTCGATAAAGCTAAAAGACATTTAGAAATATTGCATATTTTATATTCATTATTTATTAACATCCAATATTAGTTATAAAATATTATGAAAAATTATTTATAAATTTATTCATAATAAGAGGAAGGCTTCACAATTAACAAAATAAATATAGTTTAGGTATTTATTTATTAGTAAATAATTTAATAATTAAGAAGCAATTTGAAAGCATCGAGTCCCCAAATTAGAAGTATAATAAAAAATGGAGACGTTAAATTTAAGCACAGATAACTGATGAACTTTAATCATAATAATTTTTATATTTTAAACAAAAATATATTAAATTAAACTCTCAAATGATATGTATAGACAGAGAAGAAATGAATTACTATAAGTTTTGGAATCTAATTATTCAAATAAAAGCATAATTTAATTAATTATTTCACAAAAAAGTTATTGTTTAATATAATTTATTTTTTTAAAGCATAATTTTTTGTGCCAACTCGAAAAGACAAAACGAGGACCTCGGTAGAAAGACCTTTTATAATTTTAATGTAATTTATATAAATTAAATATAATAATTTTCATACCTTTAGAGGGTCGGTATTCAGAGGAGTATCAAAGAATAAGTCCAAGTGGCAGGTAATTTCTATTAATAGTACTAAATATAATAATAGATGATGATTATGGGTAACTTTAAAAAGATATATATTGGCGCAATAGACACAGAACTAGAGGCAGCACTCCTATATGATAAAATTGCGATTTTAGTGCATGGACTTTAGATATAAATATATATTTATATAAATACTGTAATTAGTAAATAACGTCAAATAAATAAAACCAACTAATTTTAATTTTAGGTAAAATATCATAAATCATATAATTTTTATAGGCAAAAACAAATTTCGAATACACAGTTTCCTAGATTTAACTATTTTTAGAGGAAGAAAAGAAATAAATTTTAACCTTGGAATGAATGGTTTACATCCACATTTATTATTAAAATTTTATAATCATAAATTTTTTTATATATATTTAGGGGGAAAGTTTCCTGCCCCATACATTAAAATATGTTATTTTTTTAATTTTCAAAGAATCTTTATCATCAATTATGACGTAGTTTTTTTTAATTTAGCATCAAATATCATTTCTACCTTGATAATGAATTTAATTTAATGAAAATTACATTAATTATTAATAAAAAACACTTATTTTAGCCTTGTTAATTATATATAATTAGATAAAGAATAATTATGTATCATGAAAATTATATAATAATAAATGTTGTATAGTACATGATTATGGTAATTGAAATTAAAATTTATTGTTTCTATTAAAATTATTTCCAAAAAAATAAAATTTAATGTTGAGGGCAGGAAACTTCCCACCCCTAGATTTCTATTGAATAACTTAAAATATGCTATTATTTAATTGATATTATAAAATATATTAGGCTGAATCAACTAAAGACTTAATAATATTGCTTATATTTTTTCTATTTATTTATATAATATTTCTTTTATTAACCTATATTTTTTTACAAAAATTTCAGCAATATTAAATATAATCATAGTTAATATGGTATTATTTTATAATTCATCATATTTTTATAAGCTCATATTTTCTCCTTAACTATCCTATTTATATATCAATTTATAATAAGATTTTACAGATTAGTTATTAATTTTGGAAAGAATGAGTGTTTGAAAAAATCCAATGAAATAAAACAAACATATAAATAAAATAAAGCAAACATTTTAATGAGGAGATACTTGGAGAATTTTGAAAAGCATAAATATTATTTATTTCTGAGTGAATTATTCTTTTTTTTTAATTATTTTTTAAGATTTATGCAAATTTAAGACTCGTTCGGGTAATATGAAATTAAATTTAAAATAGAAAGTAAAAAATGTAAAAATTAATCTAAGTAATTATTGATTTTATTCATATTTTAAATTAATAGGAACCTTCATTTAAAATTTAAATGTTTTCTCATAGATTTTAATTTTATTTTTAAATAAATTGCCATTTATTTTTAACTTTTAAAAATTTAAATCAAAAATTTTGATTTAGAGAATAAATACTAGTCGTATAATACTACATAGTCTAATCAAATTTATTATTCCCTTTAATAATATATGAGTTAAGTTATATTATCAATAATATCAAAATAGATAAAAGTAATACCTATGATTAATCAACCAACCTTTTCGGACGACTACCTACGAAATCTTTCTCATAAAATTATTACATTTATTTATGAAGAAATTAAATTTAAGCAATTACAATAATTTATAAAACTCAACCTCAACTCATCTCTTAACATCTTATCAATCAAAATCAGTAAATTTAAGGGAGAATAAATTAAATCATCTTCATTTTTTTAAATAATTAATATTTGAAGCTTGTATACTTATTCTATAATCTTAATGAGGAAGATTTCAGAGAACTTCAGAAGACCGATCAAAATCATACAAGATAATAGATTTGACTCACAAAATTCAAAAATCCAAATTTTTAAGGTAACATGCGGTATAAGATTTTAAATTAACTTAACTTAATTGAAAACCATATTTTTAGTTAAAATGACTTAATTAATTAAGAATTATCAAGGAGGAAAAACACATAATTGAGATACTATAAAACCCAAACAAAAATATAATGGTAGTTTATAATAATTAAATATAGACCATAATTTATTGAAGGGTAGATTTACTGTCCCCACTAAAGTAGTTTTCTACTACTTAGATAAAAATATGTAATTTATTTCGGGGGGGGGCGATATCTGAACCTATGCTGCAGTATCTGAACCTAATGAGTTTTATAATAGTTTAAATATTTTTCCATACATGTTTCTAGTCAATTTAGGGTCGGAGGACACGAATAAACATCTTGTGATAACGAGGGATCACTCTAAAGAATAGAAAAAGTTACAATGAGTATATGTTTTATTATAAAATTTTACATAATTTTTATCTTTTTATCAATTGTTTTTTTATTCAATTTTTTTTAAAAATTAAACTATAGAACATACACGAGTAGTTGTAGATGACATCTCTTGCTTTGAGTTATATACTTACTCATCACATTTATGCTAGAATTTAAGTACTGATGAAATATCATTATCTTGATTGATGTAATCTACAACTACTCGTGTATGTTCTATAGTTTAATTTTTAAAAAAAATTGAATAAAAAAACAATTGATAAAAAGATAAAAATTATGTAAAATTTTATAATAAAACATATACTCATTGTAACTTTTTCTATTCTTTAGAGTGATCCCTCGTTATCACAAGATGTTTATTCGTGTCCTCCGACCCTAAATTGACTAGAAACATGTATGGAAAAATATTTAAACTATTATAAAACTCATTAGGTTCAGATACTGCAGCATAGGTTCAGATATCGCCCCCCCTTTATTTCAATATTTCAAAATATAAACCATCGTCAATTAAAATAATTTTTTTTAGTTTCTCAAATTTAATGTGAGAAAAACTAGTTTTAAAACTTGAAAATTTTAAATTGAAAATAGTTTTAATAGAAATAGAAAAAGTAACTAATGCTTTTCTTTTATTATTTTGGCCCAAAACCATTTTAATTATTGGAAAGAATTAATTCACCCATTTAATTTTAAGTAGATTTAATTTAAGTTCATGAAAATTTGGAGGGCAGTCTAATAATTGATAATAACTCAAGCTAAACAGTCAGCAGCAATTAAAATTCAAGAGATTAATATCCCAAAATCATTTCATATCTAATTAAAATTTTTACTATTTTTGATTTTATTCTATATAATCTTATTTCTAGTTAAAGCGATTTTTAGAAATAGGTTTTTACTTTATATTTAAGAATATAGACAATAAATTTTAAGAAACTGATAAATAAATATTTTTAGATTTGAAATAATTTTTGTAATATAATAATATTTATATAATATTTTGGTTGGTACTTCTCTTACGCCTCCACTTATGCCAATTAAAAAATAAATCAATAATAACTCTCACCAACCAAATTAAGGTCAAAAATCAAGATTTTAAGAACAAGAATGTTTATCTAAACACTCTGAGGCAATATGCCTTGCAAAAATTATCAATAAATTATAAATACTAATATTAATATTTGTTATTATTCATTTTGTAATGTGAATATTTTCCAAATAATTTTTACCATTTAATTTTGATATTTTTATCTAGAAACTTGGAGGCAATTTCTGGTTTACTTTAAAAGGAACAGACTAATAGGATTATAAGATAACGATATGTAAGATCAATTAATTTTTGAATGAAATTGATGATTCTGTTCCTTTTAAAGTAAACCAGAAATTGCCTCCAAGTTTCTAGATAAAAATATCAAAATTAAATGGTAAAAATTATTTGGAAAATATTCACATTACAAAATGAATAATAACAAATATTAATATTAGTATTTATAATTTATTGATAATTTTTGCAAGGCATATTGCCTCAGAGTGTTTAGATAAACATTCTTGTTCTTAAAATCTTGATTTTTGACCTTAATTTGGTTGGTGAGAGTTATTATTGATTTATTTTTTAATTGGCATAAGTGGAGGCGTAAGAGAAGTACCAACCAAAATATTTGTAATAAAAATAAACTGAATTACATTTTAATATTTTTAGAAGGTTTTCAAATTTAATTATAAAGTATAATTAATAGATTATATTGTATAAATATAATTTAATCAATAATTAACTTTATCGATATGTTTTTAATTTGAACTGTGAAATCAAATGTGCAATTAAATATCCCAAATCCCCTCAATTAAAATTTTTATTGATTTTAATATCATAACTAAAACACCAAAATATCATTTTTAATTTAAATATGCTTAGTTTATTGCGAAGAAGACTTATATAATAGTTCTGCTTTTCAACAGGCAAAGAGTAATTAATAATATGCTTAAAGAAAACAGAGCAAGATTGATGTATTGAGAAAAAACATAAGAAATAAAACAACAATAGAGTATAAAGAGTACTAGGAAGTTAAATTGATAACCTAGACAAGAAGAGTTGAAAAAACACAAAGCTGCGATTTAGCATTTCTCAGCTTGTAATTAAGTAATTCTTAAAAATTATATAAAGAAAAATATCCACGATTTATAGCAAAAAACTAATTTTAGAATTTATAAATGTTAAAATACTCATTATTCTGTAGGATAAAAAAATCAACTGCAGCATTAATATTAAGCAAGTATATTCGAAATGTGGAAGTTGTTACAAATAAATTCAAAAAACGATAGAATTAGAAAATATCATATTACTACTTTAAAAAAGTGAGTTATTTTGAACATATTAATATCTGAATTAAACACATATTTGTAAGAAATACCAATAGTTAGCTATATTCAAGAGTGATAGATTACTTAATCGATCTGAACAGTTCAAAGAAGCAAGCACTGAAAGCAATACCTTTAAGCATTTCAATTTGCGACATCATTCTATGAGTGCAAGTCGAGACCTTCATAAAGATCATTTCTAGTTACTATACACATGCTTTGAGTGTACCAAGTTCTCTTTCTGATAGTGTGAAAACCGAGTTTATCAGTAATCTCTGTGCAAGTTATAGCGCTTGGAAGATATTGCTTATCGACGAATTACATGAGAGTTGTTACTTTAAATCTTCCTCAGTGATCATCTTGTGGAGTTCTTCTCTGGCGTCATCAACTCAGTCTCCATCGTTTGAATCAACGAAAATGATTATACCTTAGATGTTCTAGTAGGGGTTTCTCTAAAGGAGTCTGATCTTGTCCTGACCGCCTACATTCCACAAGGTGAATCTGATGCTCTTGCAGTTTACAGTCTCCAAGATGAAGCCAATAGTTGGGAGAATTGGAGGACCTCACCGAACTTTGGTTTGTAAAGGATGGTGGTCTTACCAGCAGCATCGAGACCGACCATGAGAATTCTTTTTCTTTCTTGCCAATAAATCTTTGCCAAACTTTTGGAGAGCTTTGAACCCATTTTTCCTCTTTAATTGTAATAAAATTTGATTTAATATAATTATAATTCTATATTTTTTTGAATTTACTTGTTACAACTTCCATATTTTGATTATACTTGCTTAATATTAATCTAACATGGACGGCCCAGGCGAGTCTTTTCTATTTTGTTTATTTTGTAATGTTTCAATTTAACATATTACCTATTATTTTCCTTTTCTAAGAAGCGATGTTCTATATAAGACATTGGCTAGAGATCTGAGAAAGTACCTCAGTAAAGACCTGAACTAGCACACAAAGTTCATTGCATTTAAACGATACAAAGAGAAAGACTTCTTCATATCTTGCATTTAAAATTATCTCAGAGATAAGGTACCAGTCTTGCACGATTTTGTTATGGAAGAAGACTACTCAAACCCCACTCTCAACTTTGAGCCAGAATCAAATGATATAATATTTTTTATAGGATGCCTATTATATCCAAAAGAGCTATGGGTTTCCTTCCAAAATATAAATAACTAGGAATTTTAAATTTAAAGAATTTATAAATATCCTCAATTCATTAATTATTAAATTAGAAATTAGGACTCACATATCCTTTCAGAAAACATGAAAGTAGAAGATATTGAAGATTTTATATTAATACTCATATATAATTGATTTTAGGAGATAAAATTAAATAAAATCATAAATAATATAAATTATTTAAGATTCAAATAGTAAAATTTACAAAATGACGATTAGTTAGTGTTATTGAACTTTATTGACTCTTTATTAAGTTGCAAATTCTATCGCAATGAGTAAAATGATATTTTTAGATTGACGAGCATGGTTTTTAATGAGCAATATAATATTAATTTATGCCTTGCTCTTAGTTATGAATTATCAAAGTGAGTTAAAGTGGCCAACATTTAAACAAAATATTCAAAAATATTCACCTTTTTTAAACCGCATTTCTCTGTTATTAGCAGTACTGAATATTGCAAATAGTCAATAATTTTTCGCAAATTGAGAGGAATAGTATGAATCTCTTACCAATCCCTACTCTGTTTTTTATTCATAATTAATTATATGGTTTAATGTGTTTTTAAATTTTTTTTGTTTTTGTATTAATTTATCTCTCTGCATTATTTTAAAGCAAAGGGCATAAAGAATATTCTAATTTTTATCTCTGAATAATAAATTATCGTAAAATGGTTTTAATAATATCCAGTTTACAATTCAATCTCATATAAATTCACCAAAACATTTGTTTTAGTTAAATAGTACACATATTAATTAAAATATTTTATTTTATTAGACGAGCGCTTCAAGATATTCCACTCATATCTTTACTCGTTTAGTTTAGAGAAATTATATATTCTAGTAAACTTGGAACTTTTCGCATTTTTCTATTGTTACTATTACTAACACGTGGTTTTAGAATAGAAAAGAATTGAGAAAAAAAAGTCAATGAAAAAGCATTCCTAGGCATATACAGATGCAGCCAACTTGGTACTAAGACTATCACAAAAGACACTCAAAGAGTCATTTAATTAAAAATATTTTGAGGAGGAACATAATTTAATCTTATAAACATAAATTTCTTTATAAAATATTTATAACCATAACTAATTTCCTACCATTTTTCTAAATTATAAAATATTTTATTACAGATTTACTAGCAAAAATTTTAAATTTATTAAATTGGACTTTTATTAAAATAAATTTAATGTATATGCATTTATATATATATATATATATTAGTACGATACTAAAATGTACCAAAGAAATAGAAATATGTGGAATAACTTCAGGAATTTATAAATTTACCAGAAAAATCTCTGAGTTTAAATTTAATAAGCGGATCCTAAAATAGCGGAGGAAGAGATGGTAGTAAATAGCAGAGGCTAAAACCATCATCCTACTCGACGACATCTCTTTTACTTGGTAAAAATCATAAAAGATTAGAAACAGTTGACACGGAAGTTTTAGAAAGGAATGTAAGAAAATAATCAGTCAAAAAAATTAAGAAAGTGGAAATATAATTAAAAAATCTTAATTAAATTATAATAAATAAATTATAGATTAAATTGCATTGTTATTAAAATTTTAATCTATTTAATTCAATGTTTAATATATGATATGTGCTAAATTAATTAATATCATATTAGACTACTAAAGCTCAAGTCTTATATTGAATTAAATTATATATCTAATCTTATTAGAATTAATATGTTTTTATTAATTATATGATTACTTTTCTACTGAATTTTAATCTTACTAATTTATAGTTGTAATTTATTGCCAAAATATTTAATAAACAATGAATTTTTTAATTTTTTTAATGAATTATACCTTTTTTTAAATTAATTATTCTTAAGTTACTCATCAAATGATTTATGAATAAATGAAAAAATAATATTATCTAAATAAACTTCTTTTTAATAATTTTACTTTATATACTTATTATACTGAGAGTTAAAACGCAATTATAAAAATAAATAGTGAAAGGAAGAAAAATTAATTAAGTTTTCCGATTTAAATTATAATAATTATATAATTAATAAAAAAACCTTTCAAGCTTCGAATGTTAAGCATCTAGAATATTTTTAATAAGTGTAAACTATTAAATATTTTCTTAGATTTTTGTATCAACAATTATTTAATTATTTGGACTGAATCAACATCAGCGACATTGGCTGACTTCCAAATTTACAAAAGAAATTGACAATCAAATCTTATACTCGGAGTATTAATTTAAAAGCATGTAAAATAAAAGAAAAACCTTTTTGTTTTTTATAATTTATTTTTACAATACTAGCGTATATAAAAATTGATAAATCATTTAAAAATCAATGACATCAAACCTAACTATACTCATCATAATTATAAAGTTAAATAAATAATTTAAGTAATGCTAAATTAAATTTGAGAAGTATTATTTTATAATAAAAATATAAAAAACACTTTTAAAATTATTTTTTAAGTAATGAAGATAAAATTGCAAAATTTAAAACACACTAAAAAATATATAATTTTTCTAATTAAATAGTAATTTTTCAATTTTATAAATTATAACATATCTGACTATTTTCAGGATTTGCAATTAATTCTATTAATATTTATAACTCTATTATTTGAAAATGAATTCCTAAATTATTAGTATATGAGTATTATATTAAAAAACTTTAATTTATAAAATAGATTGTTTAATTAACATGATTTTGGATTCATATTTATTAAAATCTTATTATACATTCTTTTTAACAATTTCTTACTTTTTTTGCAAATGGTTATTTTGATAGCTATAAATGTAAATTCCCTTATATTTTTAATACCATATCTCCCAAAATAAATATAGATTATCATTCTTTTATTCTATTCAATTCTTTTAAATTACGCTTAGTAAAGTGAGAATAATTCTATAAATAATATTTATGAAATATGATTAGTCATATATATACTCAACAAAATTTGTATCAAAACTAAATTAATCATAAAATTAATATTAAAATATAGAAATTAGATTTTTTTTATAAGAAATTAGATTAAATTATTACTTTTACAGTAAAAAAAGTATAGTAATTTGTGAAAGTCGTAATAAGCTTGAAACTTAAAACTCATTCAATGTTTCGAATTATCAAAAAATATAATAAAATATTAGAAATTATGACATGATTGTAAAATTTTACTTATTTATCATTAAAAGTTATTATTCAATCTATAAATGATTATTTATATTTAATAGCAATATTAATGAATTGATATTTTAGATCCAGCAAGTTTATTTTTATTTGTTTAATTATATTATTAAATAACCTTAAAAGCCTCAAAATTAAAATAACTTATCTATGCGTATTTGATGATAAAAATTTCGAGGAAATAATAGAAGGTAAAATATTGAAATATAACTTCTATGTTTATTTTTTATCATTTGATATTTAGTGTAAAATCTATTTTTATATAAAATTATAATAATTATTGTTAAAATAAATTATATTTTATATTTTGAAAGACAGTTTTTTTAAAAAATATTTTTAATTAATAAAGCTTTGAAATGAAATTATTAAATATTATAATCATAAACAACATAGCAATATATTTTTATCCACATTCCCTCCTCCCCTCATTTTTCCTTCATTTAGAAATCAAGATATAAACTCCACCCCTTAAAAAATCATAGATATTTTATTAAACTTGATTGCCACTCATGCTCTTTTAAAAAAATAAAAAAATTAATTTTTACAGATATATATTGAATTTTTAAAATGCATTATTTTTAAACTAATTAAATCACCTATTTTTCCCATGAATTCTGAAGAACTGTCTGATAGGTAATTTTAATTATTTTATCAATGTATTTTTATTCAATATAAACTAAATTAATATGAAGGAATAGTCATACAACTTTCTGTGAAATTTTAATTGAATTCAATTAATTATCTAAACATTAAAGTAGTAGAATAATTTAATAAGATGCGTTTTTGTTTACTGTTTTCAACTAGTTATAAATAACAATATATGTCTGTTGTTTCATGATTTTTCTACATTGAATATTAATAATTTATCAACTTTTATTCGTATTTAGGTCTAATAAATGTAATTTAATAGATTTAAATTAAAATAGTATAAAATTTTTGTAAGTTAGACTGTTAAGCATTTTTTTGAATTAAGATGGTTGTAAATATAAAGTTTATTTTTTATTTTTTCCAATGATATGAGTTCTATTGAAATTAAACCGAAATAGTGTAATTCTATCATTCTAAAACCTAAAGAAATAAATAAGGCTTATTTATTATAGAAAAATTATGATTTTTATAATAAGCAGGACTAGGTTTTTGCAAAAAAGGGGAGTGGTGGAGGTGTATTGAGAAGAAAAAATATAAAAGTTGATAAAAAAATATATGATTAGTGATACTCAAAAATAATATCATAAAAATAGTATTTCTTTAAGCTTAAGGTAATAGTTATATTAATTCATATTATATATAGAGCCAATTAAAACAGAAAATATATTTATTAAAACTGTTTATGCTATTTAATTGGATATTTTGTGTGTAAATATGATTTAATAAATTATGGTTGTAATTTCTTTTAATTGTTAAAAATAATTCAAAGTTAAAAATTATTGATATAACATTTGAAATTTCACAACTAAACTCTTTTTATTTTACAAAACCCATTTCAGTTCTAATATTGCAAGAATACATTCGAAATTGGAAATCAGTTGTATTTAATATAAAAATTTTAATTAAATTTGGACAATTTTCACGATCTTGAGCTTATTCGAAATAGAATTTAAAATTAGCTGAACTTTACTAATGGCAGCACTATTTTATGTCATCCTTGTAGCAAGATAACTCGACTTTAATTTGAGAGTGTAATATATCGTATTATGATGCTTAAAATTAAAGTCGAGTTATCTTGCTACAAGGATGACATAAAATAGTGCTGCCATTAGTAAAGTTCAGCTAATTTTAAATTCTATTTCGAATAAGCTCAAGATCGAATTTAATTAATTCTTATATTAAATACAACTGATTTCCAATTTCGAATTTTTCCTACAATTTTGAAGAATACATAACAAATTTGGTAAATTAATTTTATAATGACTAATTTGTAAGAAATCAAAATTACTTTATGTAAAATACGCCAATTTGACAATTTTTATGCTAATTATATAAAGAATTCATAGTTAATTTTACATTACAATCAAAAATTAGAATCCTTTTCAATGAGTATAACATCTTAAAAATATAGGCCATCATAAATTGGTTATATTTTTATATATTTATTTTATAAATTACAAATTCATTATATTCTAACAATATTCGAATATCAATAATTTCATAGTGAAATAATTGTCAAACCAATCTTTAGAATCTAAAAAGTTAAGCCTAAATGCCATAATTTGCCAAAAGATTTGTTCTATCTTACTCCTTCATTATCAAAAGGAATTCTTTAAAAATCAGGCGATCATTGCATAGTTAATAGTGATGCAAATACAAAAGATAGACTATTGAAAAAAATATAATTTAAATTTGAATAAAAATTTATATTTTTATTTTATCGAAGATGTTATTTTAATATTAGAAAATATTAGCAACTATATATAAAAATGTCTTAAATTAATTCAAACCAAATTTAAAATTTTAGTTTATTAGAAATAATTTATATTACAATTTAATATAAAATAAAAATTGGAAATTTATTGATTTCAATAAACCATTTTATTACATTAATATACATCAATTAAAACCCCTGATAAGAAATTCTTTTCTGATTATTAAATATTCATTGTTTATTATTGGTTTTATTTAAAAATTTAATATCAAATTTTAAAAGCTATCTATTTAAGCATAATAATAAAAAATACTTTATAAATATTTCAAAGACAATTATTATTAGTCATGAAATAAATTTGGGTTATATATATTTAAATTGAAATTTAAACCTAGGCAAAAGAAAAATCTTTAAAAATTGAAAAAATATAAATTCTTAAAAATCGAAAATATTCTATCAGTGTGGAAATTTTTCGAAAAAAATAAAGAAAAAATTTATGATAAATACAAAAGGATTTTCAAAAAATAAGACAAATTAATATTCATAAATTTTATCATATATTTAATATTCCTTAAAATTTAAGGAATATACTTTGGCAGTTAAACAATTATAACTGATTTAATCTTTAATTATAACGGTATTATAAAAAAATATTGCTATTAGATTTTTATTAAATTTTTTTATAGCTAAAATTTAGATGTCATTTAGATTTTTTAGATTCACTTGTCACAAGTCAAATTTATTTTGTATAAAAGAAATTATAGTTTTAAAATGATTTTAATAATTGGAGTTAGCATAAAGAGTTGGAAAGCTATCAAAAATTAAAATAAATATCTCATTTTATATTATCTAAACACAATACCTCAACTATAGATAACTTATAATAGTCACAATTTTTATCTTATATTTAATAAAGTCGACTTAATGTTTGTGGAATAAGAATAGAAAACAATACTCATAAAGTATATATTAATTGAGATTAAAATAATTATAACAAATTATTTTCAGTTAATTTTTCTAAAGACCTGAAAGAATATTATTTATTCTAAATACAATTCAAAATAGGTTAAATATATAAACTAACGGATTTATTTATTCATTCAAATTAAAGTAGGGAAATTTTGGTAATTGGTTTATTATATATCTATTTCAAATAAAAAAATCAATTTAACTCCTTCACCTATGAAAAATTATAGTTACGGCTAGGTGCTTTTAAATCCCTAACAAACAATATATTTTATCCTGTTTATTGTAATTATATTCATTTTTTATATTTCAATTTATATATTTAATAATTCTTCATCAATAATCCTACTATAGAGTAATTTTATATTTTTTATAAAATAATTCGTAGACATTTTTCCAATTCCACAAAACTCTAACTCCTAGATTATATTACTAAATTCTTAATATGTTATTTTAATATTTATATTAAATTTATCTTTTTTAAATTTAGAAATAGCATTCTTATGAAAATATTTTTATTATTATATAAAAGATTAAAGAGAATCGAATTTGCTCGATTAGATCAAAACAAGAAATATAGTTAATATATATTTAATAACTAAACAATATCATTTTCTATTTAAATTAATAGTCAGGTTAATTTTGGTAAGGACAAGGTCACCATTAATTCTTAGAAAATGAAAAAATAATCAATCATAATTAAAACTTTTAGCTCTTTTTGGTTTTTATAAATGTTTTTTGCTTTTTTATTTAAAAATTTAAATATAGATGTCATTACCATTAAGGACTAAAAAATTATCTAATAAATTAAATCTAAATTAAAAACTTTAAAGGTCTATAAATTTAGGTAAATTAATTCAATATAAGTTTGATACTAACTTGATTTAATTAATATGCTTAAATTTTTATCGTTCTACTCTTAAACTTAAGTACATCTCTTTAATTACAATTTCAATAATAAAAATGTTAGAGATTTGAGATGAAGCCTCAAAATAACTTTTTAATTAGAATCTAAATTTGATTCAATGTTTTAACTTTATTATTAAAAAAATTGTTCTCCTAGTTTAAATCTCAATTTATTTCAATAAAACACGTTAAAACAACGATTAAACATAATAGTATTTTGTTTAAAAAAAAGCCTTTAATTGTAATTTTGAGTTTTATAATATTAATGTAACTTCGAAAACAAAGGAAAATCTTGAAGAATTTAGCATTTAGCAACAAGAATATTACCAGATGTAGAAACTATTTATAAAAATTAAATATACAACAAACCAATTATAATTTTATTTTATTGCTATTTTCAAGCGAAAAATTCCCAGAGACTTATACGTGGATATAAAATTAAGATTTAAGATAGAGCATTAAAATTTAATTGGAAAAATTGACAAAAGAGTTACCAACTTGGAAAAGGGAAGATAGTTTAATTTTATCAAATAATTGACTCAATGAGCAAATATACGATTTATTCTTTTGTATTTATAATTATATAAACTATTACTATTTCCTTATATTTGAATAAAAATACGACATACCGTTCTAACAAGATGACAAAAAATACCTCAAACCTAAATATGGTCTGAAAAAAATCTACATGAATCGAGCCTATCTTCGCAGCGATGTGCTATACAAATCAATCGCCAGGGATATGAGAAAATTTTACATTAAAGACTTCAACCTAGTGACTGACTTTATCACAATGAAAGGAAGAAAAGACAAGTCTTTTTTCATAGAGCAAGTAATATTATATATAGTCACTAGATTTCCATAACTCAATTAATTTTATATTTTATATATTTTAATAGCAGACTTCGCTAAGACTACTTTTCTGAAGAGTTTAAATCTTAATTGCATAACCATAATATTATTAGATTCAATTATTATTGAAATTTATTTTAACTATTTAATTATAGAAATTAATAATTAAATATTGTGGAAAAATTGTATTTTACCTATGAGATAACTTTTTAATTACTCAATATTAAAGCTAGTAATAATATTATCGAGAATAATTTATAAGCAGACACCAGAGCTTCTAATAATATAAGAGATATTAAAAATAGTCTCACAAATTATTTAAATTAAGACCCAGTGCTTTTTTTTGCATCTTTGATTTACCCCAAAGAATTATGGAATTTTATATAGAGCAAGGGAAATCCTAATAATTAGCAAACGAATGGAAAAGAAATGTTTGAGCCAAGGACTAGCGTTTATATTATGAAATTCAATTTATAATTTAGAAGTCAAATTATGAAATTAATTAGGGTTTTGTAAATAATGAATTTTATTTTGGAACAATTTAATGTTTATAAAATCGAAGATGAGAGAGTAAAATTTTATCACAGCTCTCTTTATAATTTTTCTCTTGACAAACTTTACCAGATGATCAATGAAGAACTTTTCGCATTTTTCTATGGACGTTATTTTGAGATATAAGTCTTGCAAAATAATATTATGAGAGTAAATTGTTCGATGATTTTTTAAAATATTGATCTATTAATTAAAATCCATGCTTTAGTTAATTTCTCATTTAAAACAAGCATTTTTAAGAGGGTTTGAAAAACTTTGATCTGTGCATTTTAGAATTATGTAGCAGTCTAATTAAATTAATTTTCCCTCAAAAATAATATAATAGAACAAAAATCAAACATGAATAGCAACTTCAATGCTTATGTGTATGATTTAATTTGCTTTAATATTAAATTTGTCTATAAAATGTGATGGCCTTCAATCTTTTGCTTCGCCTAAGTCAAAAAACATTGTTAGAGCTAATAGAATTTTGTTTTACAAATCTTGGAAAATCCTAAAGTCTTCTTCCTAACGACTCATTAACTAACGCATATATTAAGGCTACAAAGATTCCATAGAAAAAGCTAGTATTTTTTTCGTTTTAAAATCATTCAAATATAATCTATCATATCACTTTTACTATTAAAGATATATCATTATTTACATTATTATGAACATTTTAATAAAATAAATGTTTTAAAAGAATAAAATGAGTTATTAATCTTTAAAAATTTAGGTTTCCGTTATAACCATTCTAAAATTTGTTGAAAAATTTTTTCAGGCTTTCATTAGTTTTCATTTTTAGAAAAAATGAGATTTAGTGATAAAGTTGAATTAATTTGTCGGAACAAACTATTTTAATATAAACCTTACGTTATTCATAATTTTATAATTTATTAATAATAAATGATACCTAAGAAATTGAATTTTGATTTTAATTTTAGCTTATTACCTAAGTTTTATTTACTAAACATAAAAACAATCGTTTTCCTTAAAGCTAGAGTTGTATAATAATTATTATTTATTGATTAGTTAATATTGTTCAAACCAGTGAACTCCTAGTTTACTCCTCATGACCATTAGGAGACTACTACTACATGAGATGATGCGAAGAGTATAAAAATTTAGGCCAATATTGCATAAATAAATTATAAATATATATACTAATTTTTTTTTAAAAAAATCACAATTATTAGTCTTATGATTTAATAAATTAATTATACCATGATTAATATAATGAACGTTATTTTATAAAAAGGCAAAAAATTTTAATTATAAACAATTCACATAATAATTAAATTATAATTAGGATTTTTTGAATATTATTTGGAAATTACCAGACAGTTGATTTATTTTTTCTTCTCGTTTAATAAAATGTATTTGATGAAGTTTAAGATAAAATTTGGATAAAATTATTTAAAAAAAGATTTGTTTTCATAATGATTTAATAGTATTGATCGATGAAAAATTAACGAGTCATTATAGTTAATAAGTTATATTACTACTTTATTTCTTAAGTTTTAAATTTCAAAATGTTTTCCTATTTTTTTGATAAATTTAATCAAGAAAATTTATTCAAAATGTAATTTTATAAAAATAAATTTATTTATATTTTTCGATTACTTCAATAGTAATTAAATTTGAACAAAATATATCAATTAGTTGATGATGGGCTAAATTATAAAAATAAACCTTAAATTAATATTAAAATTATATACGATAAAATCTCTGGAAAACATTTAATTTCTATAATATACGATATTAATTAATTTATTACTTAAAATAGTCAGTGATGTTTTTATTGTATTTAATTATATTATATGATTCATTAATTATGACGTTTAAAATATTCTCATATCAATTATTTTGTAATTGAGTAAAATAAATCAATTAATAAAATAAGCAAATAAATAAGTAATCATAATAATTCAATAAGTTATATAATGTTTGAAATACCTTAAAGGACTTAAACAATAATAAAGAATTAAATTAATCTTTATGATAGATATCCTTGTATTCAATAATAATTGTAAAAATTAATTTATAAAATTAAATTGCTTATAATTTTTTATAAAGCATTTATTATAGACAGATTTACACAACTTTTAAATAAATTGACTACAAAATAAATGATTAACTTTTTTATTTTTATTTTTAATTAATAAATCATTAGTTAGTACGTTTGTTAATATTTTTGGGTTTCAATCATCTTCATCATCTGATAATAACTATACTCGCGAGCGGTCTTTGTTAACTTCATTCATTTCATTAGACTTTAAATTAAATAAAATTTTACCTATATATTCAATTATTTTTGTATTTATTAAGTATTAGCATGTAATTTTTTACTAATAGAACTGATTAGATCATTACCCTATTTTCCTTAAGATACTATATCCTATGAATTATGATGATCCTCTCTGTTCTATTTTTCTTAATTTTTAAGCTCTCTTATCTCATTTTAATTGGTGTTTTATTCTTAATTGCTTTAAGAAACCCTTGAGTCCTGATTTTAAAGATTAAGTTGAGCAGATTAAATAGCATGAACTGCTTATAAAACAAGACAATTTAAGAGTTAGGTTATTTCTTAAGTCTTTTATTATTACTCTTCCTAGGTTTATTACACTTGCTTTATTAATTTCATTTTATCTTCAAGCTGTAATTAATAACTATCAATTAATGATAAAAAATTACTACCTGAAATAATTTGATTAACTCATTAGAGTTAAAGATTCAAACTTTTTATAGTCCAATTATAAATTAAAATATAACTCTAATCAACAAACTAAATTTCAATTAGTGCTTTCATATGTGGATTAGTTTCTTGAAGTGGCAACAATTCTTAAATTTGCTATTTTAAATATATTATTTAAAAGTCTAACTTCTATTAAATAACTGAGAGTGGAACATCTTTTAATTCTTACTAAGTAAATACAGTTTCTTAGGTTTCTGTAGTCTCAATTTATTAAATTAATATCTTTCCTTATTCCTAACTCAATTAAGCATAGTATGAGTAAAGTAGAATATTAGTTAATAGTGCCAATATAAAAGACACAGTTCCTCTGCTCACTAGATCTCTTTTTATATCTTGCCTCTTCATCAACAAATTCTTGATTTCTTAAGAATAATAATTCTCAATATCTTTATCTATCTTCATGAAAGTTATACCTTAAACTTTAGATTAAACAATTTAATTACCATTAATCACAATTTCATTTTCAATAAGATATTCCCAAATCATTTAAGATATCTATTATTTACCAACTAGATATTCTATGTCATATTCCGATATCTTGTTAAATTGCAAAAAGTTTGAAATATAAGTTATCAATACTACAGACAAGCTTGCTAAGAAAGCTCCTGGTAAATGTATTTTTACAGTTAATTAGTAATAATTCTCATTTCTTATCAATTATGTAATTTCTGACTGGAATAAATGATTGATAATATTGTTAACAAAGGATCCTGAACATGCTTATACAAAACCAATAGCAAAATCAAAGATTTAAATTTAAAATTAATGTAAATTGTTTAAATAAAGATACAATGCCACATAAAAGTACTCCTCTTATTGATTAAACTCGTTAAATATTTTGAGATTAAAAAACACAATGCAGTCCCAAAAGCTTCAATAACTATCGAAATATCTATTTTACTAAATATATTTCAGCTAAAATTTGAGTTTAATTTAGAACCTAAATCTCCCATATTTATACTTATCATTGCAGTAATAGCCCCAATTATTCCAGATAAATACCATTTTTAAAAATCAAAATGTTTTTCCTGTGAGTTTGATAATTAAGTTAAAGCAATAATACTTGATAAACTGAAACCAATTCCTATACTTCCAAGATTCTTTTGACTATTTGATTATGTTAGATACTAAATACTTATGAGACTAAGGACGCTAGACATTGAAAAAGCTATCAATAACATTGGCCAGAAATTTTTAGAAGCCATTATTAAGATTTTAATAGGATTTGATAACTAAAATTAATTTAATAGAATTGGTCGATTTTAAATTATAATGCAAAAGTATAATTCAATTGGAAAATGCAATTATATACATTTATTTATCATTAAAACTAGATTCTATAGTTAGTTTAAAAATTTCAAAATTAATTCTATTTTTACTTGGTCTGCAATTTTTATATTACATTAGAGCAATTCAATTGAAAATAAATGTACTATATTGAAATTAATTGGGATTTTAGGAAATGAAAAATAACAAACTCATTAATAAGATATGATTACACCACAAAAATTATAGTAAAGTTTATTTGTAGTAAATTAAATATTCCTAAGAAATTCATTTTATTATAAAATAGAATAAAATATCATATATTTTTAACATGTCAACTTATTAAAATAAATGATTTATCCAATTTAATTATAATTTATGAGGAATAATAATAAATTAAAAATCAAGATTAATGAAAAAGATATTTCTATTATTAATAAGTCTTGTTTCTTGGACAAAATCAGATTTTATATTATTAATTTATTACAATTTAAAATAAATTAAATTATAATAAAATTTAAGATTGCAGTGATTGTGTGAAAAATCCATGTGGATGCAGTTTGTTTAAATGTTCTAGGAAATAAAGATATCCTCTAGATCATATAGATTTATCGAAAGGGTTTCAGGGGTGTCAACTTACAGATTTGTAAGAAATAGATGGAAATGTTTTACAATAAATGTATGGTACATGCAATTGCCCATATCTTGAAGTTGATAAACTTATTTTATTTTTTATTCTTATTAGAATTGTTATTAGAACTCTAAATTATGCAATTTATTTTGCTGATTGCAAAGCTATTTCAGGAATTAAAATAGGCACAGCTTTTGATTTAACTTACAGAAGTTATGAAAATTTGAAAGACACATCAAAAGTAGATGAAAAATTACTAAATAAACTTAAACCTTACATCGGCAAAAAAAGTGATCCAATTTAGTTCTTGAAGGAAAATCCTATTGAGTTTACAGATAATGAGATTAATTTACTAGATATGGTTTTAATGCACGGAGAACTTGAAAATATTAGAGTTTTCTATGGAAATAATTGGAAAATAGACAAAGATTAGCTGAGCTAAAGTATTTAATCTAAGATTCCTTATGATGATTTTAGTTTAGATTTTACATTAGTACATTTCTATTAAATAATTAACCTTATTAATGATTTAACTAGAGGAATGAAGACAGTAATTCAATCCTTTTAAAGAAGATATTCATTGCCATCTTATTACTTGGATGAATGGAATTTGATACTCAGTGGAAACTTCAAACAACTTTTATCTGATTTAAAAGATAAAGAAATTTTAATTAATAAGGCTTTTTTTTATCATTATAATAAAAACTCTAAGCAATTCATTCTATAGTTATAAATTATTATTAAAGGAAGGAATGATAAGCTAAAATAAATAGAATCTTAAATTTTAACATACTGCATGGATAAATTTTTTATTTAATATAAATAATTACATATAAATGCAAATAATCAAGTCCTTCCAATCTCTTGTTTGTGCTAGATGGCTCTTAGAGTATTAAAGCACCTAACTTTCAAATTTAAATAAAATTTATCATCGATCTTTGCATTTTTTAATTTTTAGTTATTTCTATTCGAAAGATACTTTTTAATTATATATCTCTTATAGTAAATTCAAATATCTTAAGAACACTATCAAGTAAATAATAAATATTATTATTTTAAAGTAGGGATTATTTTATTCTCAGATGATGCTGATTTAATTTCAAGTTTCTCGAGCAATAAAAATGATTTAATCCAAAAGCTTAAAAACATGATATTATTTTATTATTATTTTGAAGTATCCAAATGAACATACCTACACAAATAAATTAATTTTTAAATGTTATTTCCAATAAATTTGCTATTAATTTATAATAACATGTTTAAAATAAAGCTCTACTTCTGAGCCACAAAACATTTAAATAACAATAATTTGTCCGAAATAACTCAAAGAACATTTAATTTATATTAACAGATGGGCAACCTACAGATATAATAAGCGAGTAAATTTTGAATTAACTTAGAGATTTGAAAGTCATAACTTATGCTGTGGGAGTTGGGGTAGATATTAAAAACGAAACACTGGCATTGATTTCTGGAGAACATATTAATGATTATTCGAGAGTCCTATAAGTTTCAGATTTTAATAAACTCAAATCTATAATGTTCATTATTGATTAAATTGAAAGTTTAATGTACTTATTATTCAAGTAGTTAAATAACAATTATAAATCTATCTTAAATACTGTCGATAGTGCAATGTGCACAACCCCCACGCCAATTGATATTAGTCTACTATAAAACTTTACCTTAGACGAGGAAGGCTAGCAATATCTAAAAATTTATTAGAAATATGTGTATATGAACATCACATTGATAGATTTCTAAAGAAAACCCAAAGATACATAAGGCAAGAGAATGCTTTTTAGTTAGGAAGAGGGGAGTAATGAATGGTTGGATGACGTCGTTTTTTATTATTCATTTACTCATTCAATGCCCAATTAATATATAAATGACGGATAGTCAACTGTAGTCAATAACAGTATTCAGCTTTAAATATATAATTGCAAAATATAAAATTGAAAAATTAATTAATATTGTAAAATAACTTATAAGCTTTTGATTCAAAATGATGTCTCAAACATAAGTAAATAAAATTGATTTTAAATAACTCATTCCTTATAGCTTATCTTGCAATTAAAAAGAAATCAAATGATTCAAAGGTATCAATATAAATAGACCTTTAAAATTAAGTTCTTCAAAAAATACTTTAAATTCAAAAATAATTTTTATTTTAGACATTTAGGAATTTAAAACTATGGATTGCCCACCAAATTGTGAAGCTTGTACTTCCTAGGGAGAATGCTTAAAGTTTGAGATTAACATACAAGAATTATCTAATTAAGACATTACTAATTCTGTAATAATTGGGGTTTTCACAATAGCAGTTGGATACTATTTAATGCAATGAAGATCTAATGAATAATTATGATTAATGCAATATTTATTAATTTCTTTAAATTATCAACTTTATTTAATGACAATACTAACTAATATTTAGATTTAATATTTATGAATATTTTAATTTGATTTTCATTATTTTTCTTGATCATTAGAAGCGGAGAACTTATCTCTTAACTCTTCATATTTCCTTAATTCTTCAAGTGAAATTGAAGGTGTAATTTTGGATAGAGCTTGAACCATATGTGCTTACTTTACCAAAACTATCTATTGCTTCTTTTATTCCTCTTCATCATTAGGGTATCTTATAATCTAATAATATTAGCAAATAACATCAATCAGTAAAATATTAAATCTTAGTTTGAGAAAAGTCTCTGGCAAAAGCTCATCTTCTTATGAAATATTATTATCTATCTTAAATTGAGTTATCTCCTATTCCATAATTTATATCTTCTCTTTAACAGCAATCATGTATGACTCTGTAGTCAATGCACTAAAATCAGCTCCTGTGAAGTTTTCAGGTATATTTTTAACTACTTCTTCTAAATTTATGCCTTTCTCAAGTGCAAGATTTCTTGTCTAAGCCTTAATAATATTGACTCTTTCTTCTGCTGTTTTGGCCACTCCAAGATATATCATTTTATCGAATCTCCCTGTTCTTAAAAGTGCGCTGTCTAAGAGATCTGGTCTATTTGTTGCACCAATTACAAACATTCCTGTTTTCTTTCCAAGGCCATCGATTTCAGTTAAAAGTTGAGCCACAATTCTGTCCATGACTTAACTTGAATCTGAACCCTTTCCTCTTGCTGGAGCCAGAGAGTCTAATTCATTTGATTATTAAAAAAATAACCAATTGGAAATTAAAGCAAAAAAATTATACTAAAAAATTATAAATAAAAACTATTCAATTAATATTAATATCTCTACTGTAAAGTGTAGGTTTCTTAACTTAGACATTTGATATTGAAGTTTCCCCTATTTTCTTTATTTGTGAAGTTTTGTCGGTATAGGATTTACTTTAATTTATAACATCGTTCTATAATAGATTATTCTTAAAATTTTAATAACTTACAACTACAACTCTGACCCAAGGAGGAGCTAACATGTAATATATGTAGTTTGATTCTTTAAATCCCCAAAAATGACTGATTTTCCTGAGGCAAAAACGCATGACTTCTTCATTATTATATAAAAGTGTATTCATATATGCATGCAAACCTTAAAGAGTATCAATCGTAGTTAGATCAAATTTAATTTCAATAAAGTCATTCGGATTAGCTGTTAAAATTTTTAGAATAAAGGATAATACTTACTTCCAATAACAAAATTTACATCATTCCAATCAGAAAGCAGCAATTTCTTTAAAGTTTCTACTATATCCTGCATTCTGCTTTTGCTAACATCGCTGAGAGGTTTTTGTGGTCCTGATGGCTTGAAATCTCCGAATAATTATCTTGCTTCATCCATCCATTTAGTTCTCAATATTTCATCTTTAGTTGCATCATAGGGATCATCTTAAAGTAAGAAGGAATAAGTGTAACTCTCATCACGAGCCAAAAAAGGGTATTCATGCTTTATTTTACGCTTGATTTTTGCTGGATTAAAAGGCACTTTATGCAAATTATCTTATTTCTATTTTCTTTCTTCGTGCTCCTTCTTCAGTTGTTCTGTGACTATATAAAATGTTAAGTTATCATTTATGTTTTATTACAAGCATTGTATTGATCTGGAACCCAATCAAATTTCTAAAATAGTACGCCATCACTTGCCTTTCCAAGTTAAGAATATTTCTCCTTATTCTTGGCATTCATTTATGATAAAGCAGCTGCTTTTTCTAATTTTTCTTTTAAAGCTTATAGTACATTGTTTGGACATATTTCTTTTTAAATAATATAATTTAATTCACATGTTGTTATTTAAGTTTAAATATATATTTGTCATAAATTATTTGGACCAATCAAATCAGGTAAATCCCTTAAATTAAAACAGTTGCCTGCTCTAAAACAAGCAGCTACCAGCTCATATTCTTTGTTTGTATATTCATAGAGCACTATTAAAATAATTGTTTCAATAAGTTGGAAAGATATTACTTGAAGAAAGATTTGGCACTTCATAGTGAGATGCTTTGTGTTGCTAACTAAAGTTAAGATATTGTATTGCAATTTTGAGTTTGAATTAGAAAAAAAAGACATTTATACTTTTATTTTAAAAATTTCAAAATGATTTAGGGATATTTTACATTGATTGAAGTATCTAGAGTTTTCTCAACATCTAAACCTAATTTTGAAACAGCATGAGATAGTTCCTTCAATTTGCTCATTCCATCGTTACTTGTTCCAATTGATGACATTTTAAATAATTTATTTTAACTTTTATTGTTGTAAATTTTATAGAGACACACAATCACAATTCGTTATATACTTGAGATAATCTAATTCATCGAAGAATATAATGCAAGGTAAGTTTTCCCTGGCTCTTTCAAAAACCTCTCTAACATTTTTCTCAGACTCTCCGACATACATATTCAGTAATTCAGGACCCTTGACCGATATAAAGTTCATCTAGCACTCCGTAGCTATTGCCTTGGCTAGGAGAGTTTTACCTGTACCTGGTGGTCCATAAAATAAGAGACCTGATCTCTGCGCAACTCCATCTATCCGATTCAATAAAAAGGTTAAAATATCATACTTTTAAAGAGATGTGGCTTTTCAATTGGAAGCATAATTGTCTGTAAGATGTCTTCTTTTGCATTAGCAAGTCCTCCTATATCAGCCCATTTAACTTCTGGGACTCTCACTGATTTTTCACCAAAAGCCTTTCTTTGCTTTTCAAGTTCGTTTAATCTCTTTGTTATGATTTCATTCACAAATAATTTTTTAAACTATGCTAAACTTAAATTATACAAAAGAATAAATTTGTGATATCTTATCCATGTTTGGTTTTCATAACTTTAATCATAATATTTCTAATTTCTTTGATTGTTTTACCTTACATATATTTACTTATTTCGCCCATTTTAATCTATCTTAGGAACTCTTCATCGCTTAACTTCAATTTTTTATCATTAGTTAGCAACCATTAAATCAGATTCTCCCTATCTCCTCTCTCTAAATTATTTATTTAATGCTTGTTTCTAATCATTCTTGAGAAAAAATCTGATAAATCTGACTTCTTTTCAGTTGTAATGAAAAGTAAAATTTGATTATGCTGACTTAATTTATGAGTTAAAGTCTCAATAGATTCTTCAAATGCCTATGCAAATCTCATTTCTGTGAGATCTCTTTTTGATTTACTGCTTTTATAAAACATAATATTTTTTTTCTAGAAATTTAAGCTTCCCTAAGAGAATTAATCTATAAGTAACTTATACTAGTCAAAGTTAACGAGTTCTACAATAAGTCCTGAAATTTCTTTACTCTTATCATAAATAACTTCACTTATTAGCTTCTTCAACTAAATTATGTTAAAGTAATCCAGGCAATCATACTGAAGATACAAAATCCCTTTTTTATCTGCAAAGTCTTATAAATTAGTAGTTTTACCACTCCCTGGTTGGCCAAATAAGTGTATTAATTGCAAATTTGAATTATTATTACCGTTCAAGGTCTTTTCTAAATACTCCTGGGTCTGATTATAAGCTTCAAATTCTCTAAAAATATTCAATTTGCCTTTATGTCTAAGTAAATAAGGTGGTAGAAGTGTTCTACTAATTTAAGCCTATTTATCCATCAACTTAACTTCCTAGAGTCTTGAATGATGCACTAGATAGCCATAGTATTTATTGAACATCATGTCATTAGCAATTTAATTATCTAGTTTAGTTAGTAGTTATGTTTGCTAATTTTCAGTTAAGTCCAATACCTTAGAATGAAAAGCTTTATGCGGGTCTTGATATTAAATTTCAACTACTTTTAGTAGAAGTATTTAGAATTTTAGCTCTATTTCTATGATTTCACCTATTTAAATAAGTTTTGGATTTTCATTCAAGAATTCTTGTACTGACTCTTAAAAGGATAACATCGTTGGCTAAGTATCCTCTTCATGACTGTGATGAGAGTCAGATTGAATTATAGTGATTAATTAGAAATTAACTTTAGATGCAAAAATGTGGCATCCTTCAGAAAAATCAATAAGTCGTTGCTGAGGAAGAATTAAAGAATCTTTTACTAAAGGTTTAATATGAAGGTTTGTACAATTTTTAAACACTAATTGTATAGCAAGAAAGTTTAATTTAAAAGTAATAATAATCCAAAAATAACTATCTCTGTCAATAGTTTGGGTGAAAGATAAATATTATCTTATTGATCAAGTTAGGTATTCATTAATCCCAAGCATATCCTAGTTATACTCTCATCCTCTAATGATATTACAAACCAGCATGGCTAGCTCAAACCTACGATGGTAAGCTAAAATGGAATAATAATAACTTACCTAATTTTTAGAATATTTAAAATGGTACTAAAACTTCACTCTGCTTGTCTCTCTTCATCCCAAAGAACATCTGTTCAAGATCTCCTGTAATCTTCATGTCAATTTATTCACTGTATAAATGTTATTTTGAATTTAATTTTAACCTACGTCATTGGTTATACTATGAGGTATTATTCCATTTAATCATGATTTACATATTCATACTCATTATCACTTTCTAACTAGCCATATTTATACTGAAACTAATACTAGAAGGATTTGTTATTGTTCACTGAGACTTCGAAGCTTGATTCTGCTTAAAGATTTTCATTTATTATTGCAAGTTTTTGGGTTCTAGTTAGAAGAAATGGAGCTTAAGGACCTCTTTATTTTTGAGGTTTTTGATTTAGGCAAGTATTTATCTATTCCATTTTGATAATTTAATTAAATAATATAATATTAATATGTTAATTTTTTTATAATGCAGGCATAAATATAAGGATATGGATAAAGTTAATAATCTAATCATTAAAAATGAATAATCTATCCTACTTTAAAAACCTGGCTTCCAAAGCGGCTTCATCAATCTCAAATTATGCCTAGTCTTTCTAGACGTTAGCCGATAGATAATATTTAAGAGAGTAAAACGTCACTTTACTTACTGATTAGTAAATAAAAGATAAGCTTGTATCTCAATATGAATCAGAAATTTACGATGGTCTCAAAAACATTATAGCGGTATAATTTAGCTTATTAGTAAATCTTATAATTTATGTTTTAGAATATGCTTGCAGGCAAGGATGTTTCAAAGTTTTTCCCTGATTCAGTTATTGTCTTGCCTAAATCTTCGTTTGATCTGAAAAAGCTGACATACATAATTATGACTTAAACTTTTGGATAGAATTAAGATAACTCACTTATGCCAATTAATCTACTCCAAAAAGTAAGAAATTAGTTAGCTTTATACAAATTTAAAAAATATTATCAAAGCATCTTATTTTTATATAAATCATTAATTTAATGATTATTATATTTATGCAATAAAGTGAGAATAGTTGCTAAAAATTTTTGACTCAATAATTCATTAGAGTTCCTCAGCCACAGTCTATTGACAACTAAATATTTTATTCTTATCTTTTATCATATTAGGAAACCTAAACAAAAGAACCTACTAGGAGAGCTGATGCAATTAAAGTACTTGGAGATATAAGTTAAAACGAAGTATATCCACTACTCTATGAAATAGCAAAAAAAGGAATTTAAGATCCAAATCCCCACGTTAAGAAAATTTCTCTAATGACTCTCTAGAAAATCATTCAACAGACTGACTTTGATATTAGTGATCATATTGATGAAATTATTCCACTTATTCAAGGATGTTTGCAGGATTATCATTTGATGGTGTTATAATAGGCTTTAATAGTGGGGTACTCGATTCTTAAACCAATAGAATTTCATGGGGTTCTTCATTCTTAATTTAACAGAGTAACCGAAATCCTTGATTAGTACGACCCATTTATAGTTCCTTATATTTGCTAAATAATCGCTGAGTACGCCTCTGTATACTTAAGCAATATCTAAGAAAAACTTATTCAAGATGATTTAACAGTTTTGATAAACAATAGTTAATTAACTATATTTTAAAATGATTTTTCAAACAAGATTAATGAATGTCAAAGACAGCTTTACAACTGCTTTATAAAACGATTAAGCATTGGTGTTACTCAACCTTTATCTCTACTTATAAGGTCTAAGGGAAGTTGCAATTGAATAAAACGACTTTGATTTTGTAGTGAAAATCTTTAGAAGAATCATGCAAGGTTACAATTTTGATATTTATTATTTTATTGACTAGTTGCTAGCTCTAGAAACTTTGTAGATTTTTATCAGTTAAAACAAACCTCTTTTGTAATAACCAAACAAGCAATTAAATCAACTCTTGAAAATTAAAGTATCTGACCTTGAAGAAGTTGCTTGCAAAAAACTGTAAATTTTACAATATCTTTATACCGAACTAGCTTGCGAATAATCAATTGAGGAGATTATAGTCTAATCAAAGTCTCCAAAGAAATATATTAGAGTTTTGGCAATTAGAAGTCTGGGTGACTGTGGGCATCTTCTCTCTATGAAAAATGATATCACATAGCTCTCAAATTCTCAAACAATGACAATTGGGTTAATACTTCAAACTCTTATAAATCTCTTGAAATAAAACGATGATTAAATCATGACAGAAACCATTATTGCCTTGTAGAAAATGATAGTGAATGGTGAATCTGAATAAAGTCATGCAATTATTTTATATTGCATGAGAAATGTTGATAAAATCACATCTTCAAAGAAAGCCAAAGCAACTATGATATACTTGATTAAGGAATTTATTGCTAGGTTCCCAACATTATCAAAAGAGACATTTAGAAGATTGGTCAAAGGTGTTGTCTAAGAGATTGACGAATAAGTTAAAATTTAAATTATTAAGAGGAATCTTATTAAAGCTTTTTTTATATTGTTTTACAGTTTTAAAAAAATTCAATTATTTTATTAGTTTATATAATTATCTAAAGCGATATTAAATAAACACATAATAACTTCTATTTTAATTTAATCGCTACTAAATCTATCGAAATATTCATAAAAATGTGATTATAAACTATTAAAATAAAAGAAATTCATTAAACTAATATTCTCAAATAATTTGATATTTGTTAAATACTATTATTATTTAAGATTTAATATTTCTAATTAAAGATATTTATTTGAGAACAATAATTAAAAGAGATTGTTGAAATTTTATTCAATTCATCATAAAATAATTTGCATTTTTTTTAGTTTTTTATGCAGTTTTTCTAAAATTTATCGCTATGGCAAAAATATTTCTACTCTTAACTTATATTAATAAAATAATTATGTTGAGCCCTTCCAAATTATCAATATGGGATGCCAACTAGTTGCTAAGAATAATTATTTTTCCATTGATAATAGTAATTTAAATTTATTATGACATAATTTAAAGAACAAAGAAGATTAAAAGTTGAGAGATATTTTCATGTACCTGCTTAAAGTGTCTTCCTATGACAAATCTCTTATTCTTAGATAAAAAGCAAGATTGTTAACATAGATTTTCGAGAATAATGAAATAATTGATATAGAATTGATTTTCTCAAAGGAGTCAAATTAAGAGTTGACTTCTTAAGCTTAAACAATATTCCTATATTTAAATTTGATTGATACTTTACTTAAAATTTTTCAATCAATCCTATTTTATAATAGTGACCTTGACTTTTGAAAATAAAGATTACCTTAAAATAGGAACTTTTAATGAGATTCTATCATTAAATCAAAAGCTTGAAAGTTCAAAGATTGACGAAATTAAGGCTTAATTGGGTTCTGAAGATATCACAAAAGCTTACTACCATCGTAGATTCAAACAACAACAGGGTTTTAATTAGCATGATTCTTTGGGCACTACAAATTCCAATGATTCCCCTCAGAAGTTATAGTCTGCCAATTAATAAAACTACCCTCAATAGAATGTGACATCTATGAGCAGCGAGAGCTACAAGAGCTTAGATTAAGCACTCAAGAATAACGAACAATAATAGTACAAGCAATCGCATTTCACTGTAAAAGATAAGCAAGTATTGAAGTAAGATTATGAAGACTTCTTTTCATAGTAAGAAGAGCCTACTCAAATTCAAACTTAGACTAAGTAAAATAGTGCAGGTGACGCCTAGAATAACTCATAAGTAGGATCACCAAGTAAAATCTCAGTATCATAGAATGTGAATAAAAAGGCGATTAATGAAGACGAATATGAGTATTATGATGAAGATGGAGAAGGATAATAATGAGTAAATAAAGTTAAGAATTCAATGTATTAATATTCTTAAATTCTTAAATCATAAATATCTTTATCAACATATATAATCAAATCAAATGCCTTCTACTTTTTATTTCTTCCAAAATATTTGCAATTTCTTGTCCATTTTTGAAATTACCATAATTTTTATTTGAAGTTGAAAAATTTTTCTCCAATAGCGATGAAAGTGTTGGATCTCTGCTATAAACTTGTGGATAATAATTTGATTTTCTATCTTAATCCTATTTCTTAAGAATTTTAGAGTAACTTGCATCTCTATCTAAATTTACCATTGATTATGAGTTATAGAGACCTAAGTTATTTGATACACTATTAGGATTCAATCTGTTATTTAAGCTTTGTTAGTTATTCTAATAATTATCAATTGACTACCTTTAAGTCATACTACCACCAATAGAGCCAAGTTCTGGTTTATTTTATATACTAAAATATACATTTTTAAGAGGAGTCTTATTAGCTCTTTCTGTTTGCTATAGGAAATTAGCTTATGGGTTACTCTAAAATTGATTATTAATCCTACTTATTTCAAGTGCTGGCACAAATCCACTATTTTTGGGCTATCTAAGGTTACTAAGAGACTCCTAATGTGAGTTTAGCTAAGTATTTAAATATGTATCAGAGTTCAACTAGGCTTGCTCATCTTGGGATTAATATCTAGCATGAAGTGGAACTTAACCTCTACTATTCAATTTTCTATCTTCTGGGTATGGTTGAGCTAGATTGATAGTTTAAGCTTTAAGCGATTTCGTAGCAGGTGAGTTATGATTGAGAAAATTTTAACCTTCAAGCCCCTGATTCATTTTATTATAGAAAGCATTTACATTTGGTAATTCAGGGAAGAAATTTGAGGTTTTAATTCCCATTTTGTGCTTTTACTTAAACATTTTATGTGTCGCTCCCTCTATATCATCTGTTCTCAAAAGTAAATGCCTATCTCTTCTGTCATCTTATTGATGTTTTAAAAATTAATCATATTCATTGTAGTTCACTACTTCTGGATAAGTGTATAGATTTGGGTTTTTTGTGATTTAAAATAAAAAATATCAATTTTTTAAAGTAATTTCTAACTGCTTTACAAGTGAATCTTTCATTTAGTTTTATTCATAAGATTCTTAATTGGAGATATTATTAGAAGCCTCCCTGTATTATGCAGCAGGACCAAGAGTAGTTCTAAGATGGGCTAAATTATGGTGTCGAGCAGTAACTGAACCTTAAGGTAGATAAGATTGAGAGTAATCCATTTAATTATATGTTTGGATTTTATTTTAATTGCTTAGTTATTCTATTTACATCAATTGAAAAGTTATATAAGGAGTTTGATCTACTTACTTTTGATCAAGATATGATCTTTAATAAACCAATTGAGGTAAATCTACTATGCTTAACTTTAATGTTATAATTAGGAATGGCATAGATGTGATGTATTCATTAGTTTTTATTCAAACGGTTTTCCACTTGAGAAAGCAATATAATATGCAAAGAAGTACAAGCCTAAAATGATCAATGATCTTGAAGCCTAGGTAATATATTGACTAGTCCTTATATTTGTAATAGAAAATTTTATGGGATCGTAGAAAGACTTATTAAATTCTTAAATAACATAACATTCCAATGGCTACTCACTACTTCCTTAACAGAAAAGATACTCCAGAAATGACTCAAGATTATTTGGAAAGCTTGGGTGAATTCTAAAAGCACAGAGGTGAAGAGTTAATTAAAAAGGCGGCAAGTTGGAGAGAATAATACAGATAAGAACGTGGCTAGACGTAGAACTCAAGTAGGATGTCCCCTAGCGATGAAAATTCTTCTAACAACTTATCTGTAATAAATCCTTGCCTTACTGGTCTCGGTACTATCAGCCCTTCTCCTTCATTTGAAGAGTTTAAAATTGCTGAAATGGAGAGTACCAAAATTGATGAATCGCAGCTTAAAAATTCTTCGGCATCCAAAAAGGTAGATCCCCAGACTTAACCACAACCTGTGATGATTCCAAGACTTTCGAGCGATGATTAGGATTTTAGTTTTGAGCATCATCAGCAAGATGAGCTTTTGTATGAGGATAAAGAAGTTGACATCTAAGAATATGAAGACTACATTATCATAAATGGAAAGAGATTGGATAAACCTTATGTCGAAAAACCTGTCAATGCTGAAGATCATGAGATAATTATTTATTACAGTTCTCACAGCCCATGTGGAGCAGGGTACAATCAAATTAATTTTCGTAATTTTAGTAATATTTATCAATTTAAAAATATCAAAATTGGGAAATGTCCTATTTAGAAAGACTGACAACTATTGCTCCTAGTTTTTCCCAACAGTTGAAGGCGCTCAAATCAGATAAAAAGGCTCCTATATCTATGAAGAATTTCTAGCAACAGATGGCTTTGACATCAAAGTATATACTGTAGGAGCTGATTATGCACATGCTGAAGCAAGAAAATGCCCAACATTGGATGGTATAGTTCACAGAGATGAAAATGGAAAAGAAGTAAGATACCCTGTAAATTTGACCCAAGGTGAGAAGGAAATTGCTAGAAAGATTGCAATAGCTTTTAAGCAAGAAATCTGTGGTTTTGATATGCTCAGATCAAAGGGACAGTCGTATGTGTGCGATGTCAATGGTTTTGCTTTTGTAAAGACTTCTAAGAAATTTTATCAGGATTGTGCCAACTAAATTAGCAGAATTATTATGAAAAAGCTTTTTAGAAATTGGAATGACCCTACTTTCGGCTAATAGCTCCTTGATACAAGTAATGTCAAAGAGGAACAAAGACCTTATAGACCTCAAGAAATTTAAGAATAACCTTAAAACAGATGGGAACTTAGATCAGTTGTCGCTGTCTTTAGACATGGAGATAGAACTCCCAAATAAAAAATGAAAATGAAGACTAAAGATCACTGCTTCTTGAAATTCTTTGAGGGTAGGACAAACTTAAAGAAAGAAGTAAAATTAAAAACTCCAAGAGAACTTAAATCATATTTGTATTCTTAATTACAAATTGAAAAATTAAAAATGTGTTATGAAATAAAAATAAATACGACAATCATAAAATCTAATCGCTCTTAGGTGTCTTTTATTCTTCCTTGCTTTCTTCATTTGAATTAATTGTCGAGTCAAATTCTCTGCTTTAGAATTATTCTTCAGTATTTCTAAATGAGAGCAAATCCTTAAAAAATTTATCAACATCTTGGAATGTAAGCTTTCTGTTATAAGTGTAAAAGTTTTTAATTTATTTCTTTTTTAGATATAATGTCAATGAAGTTCTCCTTACTAATGGGAATTGTATGATTGTCTACTATATTTTCTCCATGATTTTTAACAACAGCACCTCTGTTCACCATAATTTCGAGTCTAAATCTATCTGGGTTATCTTCATCTAGTCCCAAATTTTCATACAATCTAAAGACGATGCCTGACATGTAATCTATTGTTGTGATATTATTCAAAGCCTCCTTGTCTTTTAAATTTGACTGGTCAATTAATGTTTAATTCAAACCTAGCTTCAAAGTATTTAGAAGAGTATACATATGAGAGGCTGAAGTGAAGTAAAGCCTTGTTCTCATGTGTCTCCAGTGACTTTTAACTAAGCCCTCAAGTCTTGAGTGATCCAAACCCTTCTACTCCCAACTTTCATACTCATCTACGAAATCATGATTCATGTTTTCCCATTCTGGAGAAGTCCACCACAACAAATCATGATGAATCTTATTTAAAAGCAGTTGAATGATCTTAAACCCAATTGTGAGCTTCTCATCTGCATTGGTACCATACTCCAATGGAACTATTACTTAACTCATCATCTCTGCAACATCAAACAGTTCCTTTCTTTGATCATCAATCAAGTGTGGATTGTGCAGCACATCAAACTTAATGTTATCCCAAATATCTGGAATCTTGCTTATATCATAGGTGTTATCCTTCTTTTTAAAGTCCTTTTCTAATTTCTTCCATCTTTTAAAAATTAAGAGTTACTACTCTCCCTCACATCCAACGATACCGGTTTCATCTCCTTTGATATAGTTTTGCTGTATTTCTTGCTTCACGATTTCAACTAAATAAATGCTTATTATAAACGAATGTTAGTTACTTTTCTTAATTAAGGATATGATATTTTTTGCGATAAAATTGAAACAAATAATGAGGAAATAGCTATATAAAATAATGAATTGCATATAAATATGGGGATATTTGCTTGGTATAGAAATTGAATCTTGTTTGAATTTAAGTAATTAAAAATTAAAAGTTTATACAGTCCATTTCCACTTTATATGAGGGGCTACCTTATGTTGTTACATGAACATTTTTTCTCTCAGAAGCTAGACTTATGTTTTTCCATTTCGCCAGTTACATTAAAGACAGAAATCCATGTTACACTCATAAGTTTATAAAATTACTGAAAGCCCTATTAATCCCTACCAATCATAAGCGAAGCTCTTTAAGCATTTAAGTAGCGGACATATAATTAAATCATTGCTGATGCTGATCATTTGATTTTTGCTCTTCATCAGGAGGGTTCTATCCAAGTCCAAATTTATCGAATTATATATTAAAATTAGTATTGAACTTAAGTCCTGCTGCTTCCTTAAGTTTCTCATGCTCTGTGAAGTAGTCTGCTGAATCGAATTTCTTTTTCTATAAAAATTTGACCAAATATTTTAATATAAATAATTATATGAAATAACATGAATTATCAATAATTAATTCTATAAGGGAGAAGAGTCAGATAAGATTTAATTTAGAATATTTGTCTTACATCACCTGTCATGACAGGATTCTTCTTCTTAAGTCCTCCAAACTTAGCTTGAGCTAGGGCGGCTTGTTGGGCGATTATATCATCATCCTATAATAAGAATTTATAAGTATTCAAAGAGAGTAGTATGAATTTTTACATCGTCACTTCCGTTCATTTTCTTGATTTTTAAATAATAATATTATATTATCGAATTGCAAAGTCTAATTATATTTACAAAAACTAATGCTAGTTTATATATGAACATCCTTCTATAATAAATAATTTCAATATCAACTATTTGATTTCAATTTATCAAACTCCTCATATTCAGATAGAAACTCTAGGATGCTTTTCATTGGTCCAAAGTTAAGCTAAATTTAAATTCAATGACAAGTTATATGTAATACCTTCTTATGCATGCAGCAGACGCCTACTCTGATTTTCTTAGTACTCTTGCTTTATGTTTTAGCATTCGATTGAGATGCTTTGAATGATGTTTTTCTTTTTCCGTCCATTTTCAAAATGTTGAATCTATTTTAAAGCGGTATATCCAATACTATTTAATAATTATAAAGATTTGATTATCACCCTCATAGTTATACCTTTTATGAATCTAATGCAGAATAAAGGAATATATTTCTCAATTAGATCAGTTTAGCTAGCTTTTCTCTTTCCTCTTCTCTGTATTCTTCTACAAGATCATGTTCTTTCAAAATTTATTCTACAAGTCGTTTGGTAACTTCAAGAAGCTTCTAAAGTTCTCTTGGCTATCAAAAAATTTAAATTAAATTGGAATCAAAATTAATAATTAATTGAGAAATGTGCTCGAAAGGGATAGATTTGAGGGACTTAATCGCAAAATACAGCTTAGACCTCTCAAGACTGAATTATTCACAAATTCCAAGGGTGAATAAATAGACAAAGTAGTTGAAGCTCTATTCATTTTGAAATGGGGAGGGGAGCTCACTCATGCAGGTGTAAAATAAGCCGTGGAATATGGAACAGAGTTTAGAGAAACAATGTATGAAGACAAGTCAGGGGGTCTCCTTAGGCTTCATAGCACTTACAGACATGATTTGAAATGCTATACTTCAGACGAAGGGAGATGCCAAAAGACAGCAGCTGCTTTTTTGAAAGGTCTTTTGCAACTTGAAGGTGCACTCGCTCCTATTCTAGTGATTATGGTAAGAAAAGATGAGGCGACTAATCTCATGCTTGATGATAATTCATCTGCTGAAAAGGATATGCAATAGATCAAGAATAAACTCACTAAATTGATGCACAGCGATACACTGATTATTGAAGCGTTCAAAGATATGTTTGGATTCTTACCAAAGTAGTCAGTGTAAGAGACTATGCATAAAGTTGGAAATCCTTTAAAAAGGATGGACCAGATGTTTAATCTCATTCATATTAATCATTTTTGAAATGATCTATAATATACTTAACTTATTGATTCAGCATGTTACTGATAGCCTTAAAAGCAGGTTAAGTGAAGAAACTGAATAGCTTTAAGCTAATTCTTACTTGATTACATCCCCTAATTTTGAGAAGGTATTTAATTTAAATTATAAGATGAATAGCCATGACGATAATAAGGTAATCACTCATTTCCTATGCTAATTTAACATTTTTAGCATGAGCACATAGACGGTACTAATCCTAATGAAGAGGAAAAAGATCATCATTCTCATGATACACATTCACCTTCTGAAATTAAGAAAAATAAAAAAAATATCCGAACGTTTTAAGTATTTCATTTAATGATTCTTATGTATGATTTTATAAGTTAATTAATTAAATACAAAAGAAAATACAGCATTAATTCTATTGGAGATTACATATTTCTAAACAAACAGTATATACTATTCATAATTTTATCTCTGATTATTAAACTCATTGAGGCTTATTTCTCTTAGCTTTGATGATCTTTTTGTTAGGGTCATTAAATTCTTAATTATTTCCCGACATTTAATTGCTAGTGCCAGAAATTGACATTTCCATATCATCACTATTATTTTACTACATTTCGTTGTTATGGTTATAATGTTACAAATCACTCATATTTTGATTGTTGCTCCCGAAAATATTGCCGCCTAGATTGCCTTAAGATGTCACTCCTCTAATCCTTTTCTTTGAATCATTCAACCTCAAACTGCCAAAGTTGACATTGAACTTTTTGACAACTTCAAGCCCTCCATTTGAATATTTAGATTAAAATGGTCTAAAATTATTATATGTGATTTACCTATTTGTGTCAGCTTCTTCTTGAATAGCGTTGTTGGCAGCCATATCTATCAACTCAGCTGCAGTGTGCCCATGAAGATGATTCAAACTTTAATTTTAGAAGTTTTGCTATTGCATTTCATTCATCATGCTTCCTGCTCCGATTGGAGATCTGATCTGATTCATGCTTCCCATTGTTCTACTAGGTGGAGGTGGCATAAGAGTCTGTATAAAAGCATGGTTATCTTCATGAGATTTAACCACATCTTAAGATTACTTGTTGATTTTTTCTTGCATAAAGTTGAAGAATGACTGCTTTGAAACATTCTTGAAGTCACCTGAGTCTTGCTCTAAACTTTGATTCATAAACCATTGATAAACTTCTTCAAATGCGTCTTAGCGACCCTGTTGGTAAGCTATATTGTAGCTGAATGTGGACTGCTTATAAAGTGAAGTAATTGAGTTTGCTGCTTATTTAAAGCAAGCTTTTAAGCTATTAAGATGAGCGTCTGTACCATTTACTTAAGGGAAATTGCTCTAGTTTGATTGAGACATCTAGGCGTTCTAGTTCACAGGTGCTACATTATTTGAAAAGTTTTAAGAATTAATGGCGTGTGAAGAACTCATCGACTGATTGAACTGGTTGTTATCCTGACCGAAGTTAAATTATGCACGCTGATTCATACTCTCCTGTCCTCCTCTGAAGCCTTCAGAAAAATTTTGATTGTTATTCTAGTTCTGGAAGTTAGGGTCGATAGGTTAAAGATGAGAAAAAGAGTTCATTTATTGTTGATTGGATGAATTATTGAAGCCTGAATGTTCCATTTACGATTGAATGAAGCCTTTTGGTATTTGTATAAATTTAGTTTGAATTAAATCAATTATTAATAATATCACTCATTCGGATTTCAGTCCAAATGATAGAATCAAATTTAAAAAAGTGTTTTTATACTGCAATATTAGAGATTATTAGTTTTATTTTTATTTCAGAATTAAATACAGCAATCATAATTAAGTTATAAAAATATTTATATAAACCCAAAAATCTTTTTATAATTATAGGAATGGTAGAGCCAGTTGACATAAAGAAATTTGTTAATGAGATTTTCGCAAAAAAGGGTATCCCAGCAGTTAAAAACTTCGCCAAAGAGTTCTCTGATGGAAGTAAGTTTTTAATAAAGCTTATTTAACTTGTATTTTAGTTTTGTTCCAAAGCTTGTTCAACATCTTGTATGATGAGAAGGTTGATTGCAAACTTGAGAAGTCAAATTTAGTAGAATAAAAGTGTTTGAACTGGAACAAAATCAATGGTAAGATATTATGGTGTGACTTATTAAACTATAGCTTCAATCTGCTTCAACTATCTTCAACAGTAATTCTATTTGGTTAAGCCCTCTATGAAAGCACTTGCTAAGGGAAACAACGAGGAAGTGATTATTAAGCTTTTAAAGAATTTGATAAACTGCACTCAAAGCGTAAGTATTATAAGATACGGATCCATTTGTCAACACCATTTCTGAAACCAATCTCTAAAATGGCTTTTTTCTTATAGAACTACCACGATACTTATCTTGATGATGCAGGAATTAGAGACATTGCCGATGTTATGTAAACTGAATAGCCTTTGTATGGTGTAGATGAAGACCCATCAGTTATCGAAACTCAAAGCTAAAGATCAGCCTCAAAGAAGAGCACCTTGACTGGAAAGAGATCAGAGCAATTCGCCCATTTAGAGGAACAACTCCAACAACTTTAAAACTCACAAATCTAATGAATTAATTCAGAATGAATCGCTCAAGAGCAGAGATGGAGTTCAGATATTTATTAATAGATCACATAACATAAGCATTTTTCTCACAAAAAGTTTAATACAAAACATTTTTCCACTCCAAATTAAGAATTTTTGCAAAAAATCTTGTCTTTTATTCATTAAAAACCTTTTAATATATTTTTCTTTCTATTTATTATTTTTACTTAATCTGTAGCTTAATCTGATATAAAATGATAGAGCATTAGTAGTGACAAGTTTAAAATATATTTTAAGCTTAATGAATGTAAAATTTAATTAAAAGTTTGTTTATTTGTTAAATTTTAGAAACTATACCTATATATTAGAAGGGGGGCCTGTAAATAATAAATAATATATTCACATAGATTGATTAATTTAATAAAGATGCTATAATCCCTTAGCTAAGAATCTTCTAAAGCTTCCTTCCACCTTGACGCCACTGAAAAGTCTTTATATATAAAAATTATTTAGTATTTTAAAATGCATAAAGTTTGCAAAATAAATGTAGATAAATAAACATAAATCGTAAGATTAAGTTTACTGTGCTTTAAATTGAGATTTTTAATAAATATAAAAAAATAAAAGAATTGCAATTGTAAAATATCTATTGATAAATAATAAGTTCATATAAAGTATATAAATATTTTTTAAAAAAGTAATGGTATTTTTATAAATTTTTTAATAAAAAATGCATTAAAATAAGGGGGGGGGGTGGGGTCTAAATGTGCAAAATCTTTTTCCTCACAAACATCAAAACCCCTAAGTCGGTGCATGATCAATTTTTCACATTATTGATATATTTTATAATCATGCCCAATAAAAAGTATCATTATTAACTAAAATTTATGTCTCAGCTTCTGAATCGAAATCCTTCATTAAATTTTGATCATAGGACACTTATAATATTATAATATATTTTCTCTGTGACAGATATTTGTTAAAGTAAAATAACAAAAAAATATTATTTCATATTTTAATATTTTATTAGTCAGTAATCAACAAAATTGAGGATTAAGAACATCATAATTATTCGCAAAATTTAATGATGTCTTGAATTATTATAAAAATTAATTGTCTTTATTTTAAACACACTAATAAATGTGTATGATTTTTATAATAATTCAAGACATCATTAAATTTTGCGAATAATTATGATGTTCTTAATCCCCAATTTTGTTGATTACTGACTAATAAAATATTAAAATATGAAATAATATTTTTTTGTTATTTTACTTTAACAAATATCTGTCACAGAGAAAATATATTATAATATTATAAGTGTCCTATGATCAAAATTTAATGAAGGAGTTCGATTCAGAAGCTGAGACATAAATTTTAGTTAATAATGATACTTTTTATGTGGGGCAGGATGATAAAATATATCAATAATGTCAAAAATTGATCATGCACCGACTTAGGGATTTTGATGTTTTTGAGAAAAAAATTTTGCACCTACTTAGGATTTTGAAAAAGATTTTGCACCTACTTAGACCCCCAAAATAAGTTAAGTGATTAAAAATTTATATGAAAATTACTTTAGATTTGCCTAATTAATATTTTAAGTCAAGTATAACAAAAAACCTACCTGTCGAATCCATATAACCCGACCTTCAACAAACGGTAAATTCCTAATACAAGCCATCAGTGTAACAGATTAACTAGAATTAATTCCAGATAAGATAGCAATTTGTCGAATAGAAAACTCATATATCTCATTAATTAATATTTTTACTAAATTCTATTATTATGGAATTAAAATACTTATAGGAATTTTATAAAATCTAAAATTAAAGAGTATAAAATATAATAAAAATTAAGGATTTCTCTTAAAATAAAATCTTTAGGTTACAAAAACATTTACTAAAACTTTACTTAATTGCCAATATAAATTGAAATTATATTCTATTATTAAGCGATAAGAGTATAAAAAATAGTTAAAATATGTATTTTTATATTCTGATCGAATAGCCTATGACCTTTCACATTTTTTTCATTTATTATGAATTATATATGTATATAGTTGATTTATTTGTTTTTGAACAGTAATACTCTGGTTCCTTAATAAAATTAATACTAGTTTAAAGAAAACAGGATACAATTATAGACCTTGAGAGAAGTTGAAGAGACTAGGAAAACTGACTCTCAAAGGTTGTCATTTTCTAACTAAAATTCTTCCCAAGCTTCCGGCTCTTCTCCAATTATCCCAAGCTAAGTCACATCCGACCAAGTATAAAAATTATAAGCTCAAATACTATTAAGTTAAAAAAAAGTTGAAATTTATTAGTTTAGATAAATTTAATAATAGAGGAGAGAAAGCGATACAATGTTACATCAGATGACCAGAGACTCAAATTCATTGAATTAATTCACTCCGGAGATTAAATAAAAACATATTATCATATATATATATATATATATATATATTATAGAGATAAATCGATAAAAGACGTAAGTTAAATAAACCCCTATCAATCAAAAAGGGGACATTATTTGTGTTATAATCATTGGTGCTAATATTAATCTAAATGAAATTATAACAGCATATTATTAAATCAACAAATTATTTTGTTTGCTTTATAATGAAAAAAAGATAAAATATTATCATTTTATAAGTATTTATTTATCACTATTCTATATTAAGATTGAATTAAACTAGTTTTATTTAAATATTTTTGACATTAATTTATGAGGCATTTCGAAGTATAATAATATATTTTATCAGGCGGCCTAAATCTGTGGAATTAATTACAGCACCGCAAAATCTATCGTCAAGTTACTTAAATAATAAAATATTTTCGATTTTCATGAATAAGATTATATAAAGAAGGTTATAAAATCCCATAAATAATTAAAAAATTTATTTTTATTACTTTCTATTTAGATAAATTCCAAAAATTTCAAAAGAATAAATATTAATTTTAATTACTCAAAGATCAAGGGAGAGTAATGAAGAAGAAGCATCGCACACAGAACACATCGTACATCGACAAAATCAAAACATTCCATTTGTAAATAATGTTTATAAGTTTTAAATATTTATTATTCATAAGTATCATTTATTTCACAAATTATATTTTTTTAATTAATCTTTCAATATAAATGGTTCTGTTAAAGTTTAAATATAAAATTATTTTGAATTTTAAAATAATTATGCTCTAACTTTTCTTTGAAATAAAAAATTACATTTTTATAACTTATCAAGGAGCATAATTGAATATTTGTGTTTTTCATAAGGTATCTAAAATGTTTGATTAAAATATTTTGTAAATTATTATGTTAAATAATTCTTATTTATACATATTAGGGATGCAATGACTGGCTGGCTTTAGTAAAACGAGAATTTATCTCAAATAGATTAGCAAAACCTCTATAGGTTGAACATGAGAAACCTAAGAACTCACAGTGGAAATTCTCTCCCGGTCCAAACCCTGCTACCACATAATAATAATATTTTATCTCACTCAAATAGTAATCTCCAGTTATTAATTGATTTTATCGTTATGAGATTGTAATATAGAGAAAATTGTGTTTATTTAATGAGTTAGGTACTAATTAGGATCCTAGCCTTTAAGGCTAATAGCACATCAATTATCAAGATAATTATAATAAGACCGTATTTAACAATTATTTTAATATTGTCAACGAACACACATAGATTAATTTAAATGTTTTAAGATTACAAATTATTCAAAGATTAGTTTATGAAGCAATAAAAGTCAGTCTCAATCGATTTAAAATTCAAATTCATTGAGCGCTAGCTTAACTGTTAATAAAGAAGAGTGCAACAACCTGATCGTCAAGTCTCCTAAGTTTGATTCAATCCAACAACATCAACTACACAATAATATCACATTTATTCATTAATATGCAAAATTAGTATGAAGTTAATTGATTTATCTCCCAAATAAATGTATTTTCTTGATCTTATTTATTGAAGTCAAAGATTTGATGAATTCTTTAATGTATATTCTCATATTTCATTAAATTGATATCGGAGCAGGAGTGATTCCAGTTGACTACAGTTAACACATTAACTATTATAACACTATTTTTATATCAATTAATCCTTTTATTAATTGTGGTTAACTATTACAACAACATGAACCAGAACTTTGCCGGTATTCTACATATCTATCTTAATCTATTCTCATAAATATCCTAACTCAATTAATTTATAGGCCATTTAAGCTTTCAACCGAACATAGGCGGGGCTCAGTCATCGTCCATTAGATGGAACAATGGTGACTAGCATAATTTATTCACAAAAATATCCAAAATAATGATATCTCTGTTTTTAGTGCAATTTTTACTTTTATAATCATTTGGTTGCAATTGCGGATTAATCTCAGCTGTCCCCTACTGGAAACGCCGCATAACTAAGAAAAGATGAGTATTCATCACAAAATTAACAAAACAGTATTAACGATTAATATCATAGGAATAACCTAGTATAGAATCTATATTAATTCATTCAATCTATTTGATGATTCTAATTTGTAAAATAGAATAAAATGTTTTATTTTAGTACTGAAGGAATGAGGTAGATTTGAGAAATTTTGATTAAAAAATTAATTAAAGTTTATTTAACTTTTTAATAATGGTTACAAAAAGAGATTTAAATGGCAGATAACAGCTATAGTTATTGAAACTCAGAAAGAAAATAGTTATTTTTTATTAACCTTAATTTATCTATTTTACCAAAAGATTTTCATCATACTTCTTCAGCTTAAAATGCCTTTGAATTGAATTTATGTATATAATTAATATTAGGTTATTTATTCTGTAAAATTAAATGTTAATCTGCAATAATAAGTAGTAAACTAATAGTAATTAGGTAGCAACATTAACAACCCAAGCAAATTGAACTCGCTTGCTACTCTCATTAGTTAAGGAGGTGGTCCAGGATTGCCTCTCTTTTATCATAAAAACAACTTTTATTTATAAATTTTTTCATTTAATTCGTTTTTAGAATTTAGAATCTATAATTGAAATAGAAAGAGCACGGTATATCCCCCACCGGATATGAGTATCACTAGATGATAAATAAAAATTTCTTATAGTAAAAATAGCGGATTTTTCATAAAATGTTGTATATATGATAAGTTAAAATAAGGGATAAATTAAAAATCCTTAGTATTAGATCAATAGTAATCAGAGTGTCTTTGGATTAGACTCTTAAAGACAAAGTTTGTTCTCTAAGCTGGTCCATAAAATCATGAATGATGATGATATTATGGCTATTGTAAACATGCCATTAATTACAATTGGGTATAAATTTATAGAAAATGAGTATTAAAATTTAGAGATAGAATTGATAGAGAAGAGGAGAAAAAGAAAATATATTAAATTTTTACAATACCAGTGGAAGATGAACAGGCGAATTATACTAACTAATATATCTCTAAGATAGTATAAATTATAATCAACCATCGGTTAGAATATATTTAGAAATAATTCTAGCTTCACATACTCAATTTTTGGAAGCAGATCAAATAAAATAAGCAAAATATTAACAAATTAAATTTTAAATTAAAATTTAGCTTATGAAATTAATTATATTCAAATTTGATTCTAAAGTGAACTAAATCCATTTATCTAACTATTATTGATATTATAATTGTTTTAGAGTGGAAATTGATTTAGACTCTGCATATTAAACGGATTATTAATTGGTTCCAGCATATTTCGATTTTGAAATGGATTGTTCTTTAGGGTATCATAATTAGCTGTGTTTTGGTTTTAGATGTAACTAAAAGCAGAGTTTGGATTATTAATGTTTTGAAAGTTTTATTGCTACAGTAACAATTACTGACTTTAAGTTTCTTGGATGCTATGATCTCCAGTGCCACAAGAGGTTGATGTTAATGATGAGCTGTTGGTATTAATTTCATCTTCTATTTTTATTGCTGATTGAGTTTACAGATGGCTCTTATCTACATAGTTATTGACGTTTAGTTTGAATCCGTCATTCAATTAATTGAAATGTTGCTGCAAACTTTGCAAAATGTTAGAGTTTTCTGTAAGTTACTTCTAAGGAATAAAGTTGTTTGAGTTATGTTGTTATAAAGTTTGAAAAGCTGGCGAAGGATTCTATTATTACAATTGCTCTTTATTATTTGGGTTTGCAGGCTAAAAGTTTTTCAAAATTTTGTCAGGATCTACCAAATCATGATTGTGACCATCTCTTATTCTATAAAATCTGAAACTCTCATTATGTAATTTCCTAACATACTCAAGTCTAAACATGCATTTCTGATGTTTGAAGTGGCAAGAAAAAAACATTTTTAGAGATTAGTCCTTCCCAAGCACTGGTTCTCAACTCTCTGGTACTATCCTGAATCCATTTTATAAAGCTGCATATTTTACTTAAGCAACTAGCAGCTGATATTAGTAAGCTTAAATCTCTTTAAACAAGCTCATATGTGGAATGTTTTTCTAAGTAGGCAAAGTCTAATTGCTTTATTATGGATAAATCTGATTATGCTCCAATTCTCTATTTAGAGCCATATCTACATCATTTTTTTCTCTTCTCGCCATGTCAAAGTTATTATTAATGTTTAACACTTGACGACACCTCATAGGGACAAGTGTGGGTTCCTAATCTACAGAAAGCATAGGTGTTATTTACATGCACTATTAATTATCCGTAATCTACTTATTTTATGTTTCAGGGTTTAATCATACCTTTTTATGACTAATCTAATTATCAATTACTAAAGTTCCCATATCATTTTGATTCGAAGGACATTATTTACTCGATTCTAGTTATTCATTTTGAAATTGCTTGTTCTCAATTAATCGCTTTGCTTCAACAAGAGTCAATCAATCATTATCTCTAATTGATATAAAATGGGTTAATAAATTTGTCTTAATCTTTTTATAGAAAAGTAACAGTAAATATACCCTCAAATTGACTCAATACTAACAATTACAGAATCTTCAAGCATTAGCAAGTATTTTTGAGTTTCATCCAAGCCACATTGTTTACAAATGTTTGCTATAAAATTCTTGATGCTTGGATAGTGCTCTTTGAAAAATGTTAGTATAAATCTAGGTGTATTAGGTACTTCAAGAGATACTCTAATGCCTGAAGTATTTAACAAATTTTGTTAATTGCCTTATCCCGAACCTGTTGAAGACGTCTAGTTTTCTAATGAGGAAGTTGCTTAGTTCATTCTTGGTTATTTTAATTTCACTGAAAATGATAATTTCTATATATCGCTTATATTTTGGTCATGGTATTAAAAACTTTTAAAATTAAACTTAAGATTAAAGTGAAATGGAAAATTACAAATTAACGATAAAAAATATGATAATATTATGCTGATAATAAATAAATTAGGTATATTTTTATTGCAATTCAGATGGGTAAATTTTGCACAAAGTGTATAATAGTATCAGAATTAATTCCTGCCTCCTTATTTATGTTGTCAGGGAAATTTGAGAGACGATTAGATTCGTTTATAAACGCGTCGCTCTCACCCCTATATATTGAATTTTAAGAGGTCAAATCTCCATTTTATTAATTATCAATCATGTTTCCCACAGTGTCCCGAACTTCATCTATGTTATCTATTTCCTCGATTTCTACATCTTTCAGTTATTCATTATTTCTTAGAATTTCTACGTTATCAACAATAATTCCTTAATTTCTATACTTAGATAAGATATTTTGATCCATACTATGATGAACTAATGATTAATGGGACTGTGCAGATAGAACTCTTTAGTCTTTTTCTGTACTATTTAATTTTGATTAATCCAATTTATGATTAGATTATTCCATATTCTATTCTCTTATTCTTTAAAGTATACTAGACTACTACCCTGAGTTGAACTTCCCACGACCTCTTTGATGCTTGACTACTTTAAGTTTCCTTATAATACTCTTTTAATCCAATATTTCATCTTATAGCTAAATGTGCTCTAGTTGGTCTAACTAATCTATTGAATGACTTAACTACATCTATTAATTATTATCTTGCATTTCTTAAAATTAAGTTTAAGAAAAGTGCTGTTTTGGCTGCTTGTTGTCTTTTATTTGCTTATTTGTAATAACATCAACAATTTGACTTCTGATTGATATATTCTCGACTGAGTTTATGTGGCTTAATGATTTATCAAAATATTCTTTATACTAATTCTATCCGAAGACCATGTTATTTCTATTGATAACAAGAGATTGCTGTTTCAAGTCATCCTTTGAAAGTTTCATAGAATTATGCATGGAAACTTTCATAATATCTGGCTAATTTCTAGTAGTTTATACTCTCAGCTTTGTAGATTCTTTTCCAGCGTCTTCATAACTTACGATATTTGGTAAGAACCGTTGCCTAGTCTTTTATTCTTCTTATTTACTGATTTTAATATGATTCTATGCTTCTTCCTAGTTATCGTCTTAGTTTGCATGACCTCCAGAACTACCACCCATATTTTCAATTTTAGAGCTTTAAGCCTGTTGATCTTCTGCCTAATAATTTGGAATGTCCAAGTCCTCTATTACCATTTTATCCTCCTCTAATATTCTTTGAAGCATTGTTTTTTATTCAGTCTCCTAGACCTACTCTTGTTCTTGCTACATTTCTTTTAGGGCTTGTCTCTTAATTTTAGTTAACTTAACAACCTTTTTCGTCTTTTACTTTTTTGTTTTCTCCGTCTCTCTATACTTTGCACCTAACTAATTCAACCATTCAGAATCAATCTTAATTTTTAAACTTTCTTAAATTATTTCATCTATAGGAGGGAGCTTAGTAGGCTTTCTCTAAACTGATTCATAGTTATTAGGTGTATTTAAAAAGCTTTCGTTTTTAAATTCTTTGAAATAGTCATTGACACCTCCCATATCAAGCTTTAGGACATCATCTTGAACTAATTTAAGTATTGCGATAGAAACTTAGAAAATATAGATAGAACCATGTACTAATATATTATCCCAAATACGGAGGCAAAGTCCAAAAGGAAAACTATATAAAAATAGAGATAGTAGCCATTTTTACAGCCAAAAATTTGAGAGCATACTTATGTTTTAGAAATGTTAGTAAAGCTCTGGTAGTTCTTATTAAAATAAGAAGTCAAATTAATAATCGTACTGCAGCAAGAGAGGAAATTTATCTTTAAATAGACCTCTAATCCCATCAATTCTAGGAAGTCCAGTATTAACTCTAGATGTTTTACTCAATGATGCAAAAAACCAAAATGCCTCCTTTTCATTTCCTCCATTAACCAGCAATACAAATGCAACTAAGAAATTGATGCTTTAGCAATATCCAACTTTTTCATCATAAACGCTATAAGCTTGCAGTACTTTCATAAGTTGTTGTTAGCCTACCTCTCCATAAAAAGCTTTATTGAAAAACTTATGTTCTGGAAAAGTCCTGTCTAGGTCTTTCTCTATTTGCTAAATATTTGAGCTGTTCGTGCCTTTTTGAAGTAATTCTTCGAAAACTCCATTTGTAGGCTTCAAATATTTACTCGTAATTACTCGCCACGCAAGCCATCTATATTGAGAAGGTGGGCCTTTGCTCACCCTACTCAGAAACAATTAGGGATAAGTCTCGAAAAAGTTATTAAGTCCAGTGAATGCATAATGTTTATTGAATACAATTTGATCTGTTAATCGCTTATTAAAAAAAAAGTTATATTAAAATGGTAATTTCGAAGAATAATGACTTTGTTTACTATATCAGGGTCTAAACCATAGGTAATCATTTTGAACCATTTTTCTAATCGTTTGGATAGTTTAGGCTGTTTCTGATTATTAAATTGCAAGCATTGTTGGAATGCGTCATTTTAGAAATAAACTCCAATCCTTGCCTCCTCTTATTCTAATGTCTTTATTAGTCGTTAAAATAAGAATTGAAATTATTTTTTCATCAAGACCTTTTTATAATGTTTAAATATAACAAATTCGTTATTCCTACTCATCAAAATTAGTTTCTTAAGAGTAGTCCAGTTATATCGGTCGTTTTATAATGTTTGCTTTAGGATATTTCTAATATTTTTTACTTTTGCAAACTACTGTTCCACAGCTTGCACCCATTTTTCAAAATCTATAGCTTAGATATATTTTTTTAATTGTCAAGTTAAAAAAAATTATTCATCTGGCTAAATACAAAGAATGAATTTTTCTGATTTTTACAAAAAATCAACCTCATAATAATCATTTATATGACAACATTCAGAATTAGTCTAATATAATTGTTTTTTAAGTTAATTGTAGTAAATGGATAGAATTTATAGCTCTAAAGATCAACCTTCAAATTACTTGAACAATAATCATCTCTAGTTGTCTTAAGTAAATTTTGAAGGAATAAGTTTGATTAAAGAAAATAAATAATGAAGAATTATATATTAACAGTTTATAAATTCTAGTTAATTTTATTCAAATTAATTTCGCCAAATGGATACACAATCTTTTCTTAATATTGGCTTTTATATTAAAAAGAATTATCCAATCAATCAATCAAGAAAGAAAGATTATAGACTGAACCAAATATTAAAAATATTTTATCGAAATATTTTAAAATAGCACAATCAGAGACTTGCTAAAATTACTGATCTGCAACATAAATTATTTTAGCTTTGAGACATGTTTAAAAATATAATCAATTAATTATAATCATAAACAAAATAAATTCCCGAAATATTAATAATAATAGCCATTTACAGAAGAGTCTTTCACTTCAATAATTAAACACCAATTATCGCTATAACAAGGGCAATGTGATGTTTGATCATAGCCACAAAAACTAATTAAATGATAATATATCAGCGATCACGCAAGTAACAAAGTACTAGAATTAATCTATTGTAAAATAAGGATTGCCCTAGTTAAATTAGTCTGCTTCTCTATCACCTTTTATTACAACAGCTTACTGTAATTAACATAAATTTAATCTTACTTTTAGGCAGTCAGAGTGAATTAAATAATTCAGAATAAATAAAGTTAGAATTAAGTAGATCCTGAAACTGCAAGGAATAGGAGTAACAGATATCGAGAACCCTATGTTCTTGGAACAGACAATAGAATCCAAGCTCTGCCATATATCTCAAGTAATAATAACGACTTCTCTTAATAAAATTAATTGCACGTACCTTTACCCCTGCAATTGACTTATCAATCAGTTTCATAAAATATTTCTGAAAGGAATCACAGCAATCTATAAATGAATGCTGACTAGGCCACTTAAAACTAAAATAATTCTACAGATCTTTCACTCTTCTCAACTCTTTCTAGATTCCCTCACTCTACTACTTAAAATAGCAGTAACCCAGTGGCTATGAGTTTGCAATTAGCACAACCCAATCATCTCACTGACTTGAGAAATGTAACCTAGATAAATTTCGCACCACCAAAGCCAAAAGTCACTTTTCAAGAAATGGTTAAGGAAATAAGAAAAAAGAAGGAAGAGAAGTAACGTCACAAAGAACAAAAAGATGAAGTTAAATTCAAGAAGTTACAAGACGAAGGTGTTATTTGTGATAGATTTGGCAAAACTCAAGTCATAAAGCTAAAAAATAATACGAACACAAGTAGTCTTCCACTATTAAGTCATCGAGGGGTTAATAATAATAATTAGCTCACTCCAATTTCTCTGAAAATATAATAAGATGAACTTAAGAAAAAAGAGAAATATGCAAAGCTTATCAAAAATCGTGGCGAAAGTTATGACAGTGATAAATAGTCAAGTTCTGACTAAGAAGATGAGGAATATAGTTAATCATAAAACGAAGCAAGTGAAGAGGATGAATAAAACGATTTCGTAAAAGATTAGCTATAAAATCAAGAAGTGCTCATAATTCATCCTGATAACAATAGCTTAATAAAAAGACCAATCTCATCAATTATGGAGTTGGATGAAGATTTTGCGTTTAGAAAATTTATTTAGGAATAATTAATTCACATTTTCAAAGGGTTTTATAATTATTCGCATATTAGGAAAAATAAGCAGCAAAAAAAGGATTAAAAAATTCTGGCTCTATAATTTCTTTTAAAATGCCCTTTTCATTTGTATACAAAAAATGAAACTGCTCTGGAAAAATCAATCATTCTTTAATTATAATATAATTTTATAATTTTAAACTTCACATTTTTATTATTTTAGCAATTATGATGATATAACCGAAATCAATAGACCAATACAAAATCAATTGTTTCTAAATTAACCCAACAATATTAATAAAAATGATTTAGCACTTATTTTGTCTTTAGACATTTTTAATTACTAATCTTATAACTTAATATCAACCAAAATATGCCAGAATTGAGTCCTAGCTCTAACCGACATCCAAAACCCTACTAAGTTTACACTTTAGAGGAGTTTAACACAAATATTGGAAAAGGAAACTACAAAAAATTAGGAGGTTTAGGCCCAAATTTAGGTAATGAAGACTATAATAAAGCAAAATAGAAGTTAGATGCTCGTTTGGACTATGATGAAGGAGTGAGAGTCATGAATAAAATCAAGCTAGTCTAGATTTAAAAATAGGAATCAGAAACAAAGAAGCAAATATTCCTGTAGTAGTCTTAAAATCAGATAAGCAAAAGAGAAAGAGTAATTGAATCTTTTAGCTTAAAAGAATTATATGATAAGCCTTAATCACCAAATTAAACTTAAAGGAAACTTCCATAAACTTATGAGCTCTTAAACAAATCAATAATTTAAGAAACAAGCTATTATGATTGTACTTTTTATCCCTCTTTATTTAAATGAATAGCAAATGAAATAGACTCTATAGAATTCAGCAAGATAAAAAGCCAAAGATTATGCGAAATAAGTTAAAAGGCCAAACTAGAGCATAGAGCTTGCAGAACGAGTTCTTGAAAGAAATTATTAAACTGATAGAGAAAAGCATTAAGAAAGATGCATGATAGACCCTCATGATATACCTTACAATTTACAATTTATCATCCATTGACTTTTATATTGATTAATAATGTCTTAATAATTTATCAGGAAGACAGAAGAGAGTTATAAGCGATTGTTTAACTTTTAGCATGTATCTATACCTTATTTAGATAATAAACTTAAGTTATGAGTAATAAGACTATTAAATAACTTGTTCTCTCATTCTTAATCACTTATTCATGATGTATAATATAAAAAAAACTTCTTATACTCTAATTACTTAATATTTTTATAAAACTAATCAAACATTTCCTTTTAAATAGAATGGTAGAACACAAATATTTAAATTTGATGCCCTACCACCGAGGTTGCCCTCTACCTCAAAAGAGGTATGGAATCAAAGAAACCTACATTTTTATAACAATCTAAATTTAAAAATTAATGGGTTAACTTAATTATAAATATGTTATACACCTATCTCAAACGTGATTTCTTATGATTATAAGCATTTTAAATATACTTGATATTTTAAATAATTATATAATTAAATTATTAAAGTAACATAGTTGCTAAGTATTTGAGTTTTGTGGATATCTTTTAAGTATTAAGAGAATGGAGAGCATGATTGTGGATGAAGAAATGAAAGATCAAGTGTTGCCATGTGGTAATATATATTTATATGATAAGACCTAACTGTTTTATAGAAGTCTTTAGTGTTGATAAAATTATATAAAAATATATCATAAACTTAATAAATATATGTTGTTATATTTTAAAACTAAGCTAATTCAAAACTTATATTTTAATTATAATTTGTTTAAATAATAAAATTCAATTCATTTATTTTTTAATTTAATTCATAATCTCTATAATTTACATTAATAAATGTTGCGGAAGCTTTGGAAAATGTGAGGAGAGGTGCTAGAAGCCATGATGAGCCTGAAGAGGAGTTTCGCTTAAGATGCTTCAACAAGATTTTCTGTGATGGGGAGAGTCCAGCCTATCTAATCAAGAATGGATATGCCAAGAGACTCAACATCATATTTTACTACTTATTAAGAGAGAATTTAATTGTAAAAATTCTTATAATATTTGACGTAGACCATACACTAGTCTTTTCTGTTGACCACATGAGCAGCGTAGTGATAGCTAATGATGAAACTATACCCAAGATTTCAATGAGTAAGTAATTCTAATCAGAATTCTGATGATTCAAATTAAACTTAAATAGGTAATGGAAGGTCTTCTCACTCTGTGATAGTGAGAGAAGGAGTCACAGAGCTACTTGTGTTTCTGAGTGAGTTTTGCAATTTCTATGTTTACTCGCATGGTTTGAAAGATTATATCATGAAAGTACTTAACATCTTGGATCCTTCACAGAAGTCATAATTTATTTAAATAATATTCATAATTTAAGAAGTACTTCAAGAACAGAGAGCATACAGTACTTGCGCCAATTGATTCTGCTGAACAGTTGAAGTTTAACATTTCCAAGAAAAGTATCTATGATATCAGAGATCCTGTTACAGGAAAACCATTGTTTAGAAACTAAGATGTCTTGATTATTGATGATTAGTTGCATGCTATTAAACAGCAAGATTATAAAAATATAAGTTTGTTAAAAATTAAGATGTTGGTCACTTGATTTAGAGCAAGAAATTTGCAAAACATATAGAGAAACTGTTAGATTCTGACTCAAGAAACTATCCAGTTTATTAATATGGAAATGTGTAGACTCCCTATAATTATACTAAAGACAGCAACAAGCATCATTTAGTAATTTAATAATCAACTAATGATTTATTTTAATTTAGGATTTGAACAGAGCAGGAGAGCGCAACTAATTGTACTACATCGGGGTTATGATTTCAAAGCTATTTCTCAACTAATTCACTTTGAGCCCAAAAACTCCTATCATAAACTTGCTTGCAAATTACAAAAAGACAATCTTTAGTGGTATGAAATTCTATCTTGAAGACTTTCATATTATATTTTAATATTTTTCATTTGAACGTGGTTCTAAAGGATAGAGAGAACTGCAATTAGTTTATAACATGTATTTCATATTTATTAGTACAAGGAGATTTGTGCGCATTACATCAAAGAGTTAGGAGGACAAACCATAACCTCTAAGATTATTTCAGATTTCTAGGTAGTTTTTCTAACAAAAATTCCTTAGCTAGTGTAACCTGGAGCCTCCTCTATGGCGTTTCTGTAAAATTAGACATCTTTAAGCTCAAGACTGAAGATTGTAAATTACAGATATGTTTTGGATTGTCTATTCATGCTTGTTAGACTCGATCACGAGTAGTATCACCCAAATGTTATGACTGTTAAGTATTGCTGAACTCAATCCATTCCTGCAAGTATTGCTTTGACTCCAGATAATTCTATGCCAATCAAGTTAAGCGCTTTTGTTTGTTTTATTATTGATTCATTTTTTAAGAAAACAAGTTTTATAGAATTTTCTCTTGATATGTCCATATAATGAAAGTAATTCTAAAAATTATAAAGTTTTAATGGCATTTTTGAACAAAGAATATTAATCTCTGTAACAAGATTCAGCTTAGATTGAGAATTCAATGTTTTCTAGCTCAGTTGATTCTCCAAGAAGCCATGTGAGATCATCTTCAGAGAATAATTTGATACCTACATTCTGCATTATTTCATTTTGGATCTTGATCGTTGTCATCCTCATGATTACTGTTCTGCTTATAATTTACTAAGTTAGAAAGAGAAGAAGAGAGCGCACTTAAATTCGGGAATATATTAGGAAGTCTAGTTAAGATCTTGCTCAATCTATGGATTAAAGACTTGAGACTAGTGCCGGAGGGTATGCAACCAGAGCCAATCAATAAGATGATATGCAGTACGAGCTACCACTGGTTGTACTGTAAAGCAAGTTACCTCCACAAATGAGTTAATCTAATTAATATATTTCACCCGCAGCTCGTATCTCTCAATCACCAACCTTTAAAAATCAAATAATTAATAAGTATTTGCTTGGCATTGTTTTTTATAATATTAAACTTAAACCTCAGCATAGCTCAATCAAAGATTGTTACAGTCAGAAATCAGCATTTAGGATTAACCAAATCCTTAGGAGTTTTGAATAAATCGAAATATTAAAACCTTAATCCCTTAATATAAAAAGTATTATCGATATAAAATTCAAAATAAAACTGGAATGAGAATAGTGCAAATATTTTACAATACTTTATAATAAATAGTTACTATAAAATGTTGTTTTAAAGCTGTGGACAATATATGGATAAATCCCTATAATCTTGACAAAATAGAATATTCATAATATATAATAAAACTGGGAAAATTAAAAATTTTAAAATAATAATCTTTTTGCTGAGGTTAGAATAATTAAAGTAGAATTATAAAATAACTATCAGGTAATTTATATAATTTATTGTAAAAAAATTTAAACTGAGCTTATTGAAATTTTTAAAAATAGCTTTTATTCAAATTAGACTGGAATAAATTGCTCTTGAATATCTAACAATATTTATTTAATTTTTTTATTTAAACCTTTTAACATTATAATTATTAACTTTATAAAAGCAATAATAAGAAATTTAATCTAATATTTTTTTAATCATAATTAGATTCTTATATCATCAGGATTATCTTAAGTGTATACAATTTAAATGAAATATGATTAGGATTAATTAATAATTAAAAAAATGAAGAAAAATCTGATAATTTAAACAGAGGATGAGGAAGAAGACTTCCAGAAAAAACTTACAGAGTCAGCTTCATCTGTGAGAAGTAGAGTGAGTATTCAAATGTCACAATCCTCCTCTAGAAATCAAAACTTACCAGATTCTAATCCCTCTCCAATGAGAGGTTCAGTCAATCGAAGATCTACACTTTACGGAACGCAACAGGAATTAATTAATCAGCAGAGAATGCTCAGGGAGCAGCAAAGATAGCAAGAGATGGTCGAGATCAAAACTGTAGTTAAGCAAGAAAAAGATAAGGAAGTTTTCATTACAGATGCTGACGATATTGACTTTGACAAGATAAATGAATAAAACATGCAAGAAATATACAAGCAATTTGCTACAGAAAATCAAGTAAGTTAACTCTAAGTATTCCTAGTAGAAAAGAAACCCGCTCAATCTCAATAGTATCTTACTTCATTTATTAGGGGTCAGGTGTTGACGAAGTGATAAGCGAAGAAGTAAGCGCTCAGTCGGCATATCAATTTTTCAAGAAGTAAGAGGAAGAAGTATTCGAATATTAGCCCACTCAGTAATCGATGGAGGAAACATTCTAACTATCTTCAGCAAAGTTTGAGATCCCATCTTAAAGACTTTAAAGATTGAGAGATGAATTGGATCTTCTAGAAGTTGAGCTTAGAGAATTAGAAAGAGAGGAAATTGAAATCAAGTTTTAGGATGTTAGCGAATCGTAAATGTAGCTAAATGAAATTGAATTTCTAAAAATGCAAATTCAAGATGTAGTACAGTCTGATGCATTCAAGAAGCTTGACGCTAAGACATCATTTGATGACATTATGGAAGAATATAGCGAAGAAAAACTTAAAATAGCTTTGAATAGTGCCTTGGCAAAAAATACTTGTTAAGCAGAGAAACATTTAACTAGTAATATAACAGTCGATGGAGAAGTTGAATTGTAAATAGAACTACCTGACTTAACTGAACTTTAGAAAGAAACTATGAAAAAATTCTAGTAAATAGATGCTTAGCTCGATTCTTGTGAAAAGCTTGTTGGACAATGGAACCCCATAAATAAGTTTATGAACATCTACTCTATCTTAGAGCAATTATGTGACAAAGTAGACATGCTTGACTCTAAAACTATCGAAATAATTGGAATGAAGGCTAAAGAATTGAATAAGGAACTTGAGACTACAGTTTAAAGACTCTATTAAATGAGAGACATTGATTATGATAAAAATAAAATTGAATTCCTCTATCATATGACTGAGAAATCAATAGAGCTCTTCAATCATGTATAGATTATAGTTGAACGATTGGCAGCTTTGGAGAAAATTCATCAGAGCAGCCCAGATTTAGCAGTTCAATTTGAAAGTGTTAAGAAAAATCTTCCATAAATTGATGGAAATCTTGAAGAAGAAGTAAAATCAATTAATGAACTGAAAAATGAGATGATTAAGTTTGTTAAGGACATACAAGAATCTCTCTAATCATTTTGGAGTCAGTGATTTAGTATTGTTTATCCATTAATCTTTAAAAATAAATCGTACTTAAACACAAAGTCATTTATCTTTTTAAGGCATCTGCTTGTCTTTAATACTTTATTTCTATTTTTTAGCAAGTGACTTATAATTTATAATAGAAAATAATATAATTTACCACTGTTATAACTAAGCTCTGTTAAAATTTATCAAACTTAGCAGTAAGCTCTAAGTTTTCTTTATTAATTATTGCTAATTTATCAACTAGCCAAGTATTATCACTCTTATATTTTTGAATTAAAAACATTGCAAAGTCTATGTAAATATGCATCTCATCATTTTATATTTAGCTTTTATCTTGAAATGAAGGATGTTTTTCTATATTTTACAAATATACTTGCTTCAATTTGACTCTTATTTCTTCAATTAAATCATTGTCTAACTCGACCTATTTATTACTCCCTTATATTTCATGAATAATTGAGTCTCCTATAGCTCGAATTTTATTTTAATCTTGCATAATTTTTTCAAGTCCTTGGCTTCGTAATTCCTCAACTTAATTTATGTATTTCGTTTTAATTGCATATACTTCTTCATTGTGATAATCTTTAAGTGTCTCCAATTATCTGTCAAAGTTGGTTTTACTATCATTTATGATGTTCTCAAGATGGACCTTAAATAAATAAAATATATAGGTTTTATATATAGTTAGAGTTCTTCTCTTTATTCACAGATTCTAACTAATCATTCAAAGCTTCAATTTATTCCTTCAAATAATTAATTTACACTTATTCCCTTGAATTTAAACTTCCTTTAATTAAAGCTTAATCTCTATCTCTAATGAATTGTCTGTATTCACTTAAATAATTCTGCATTATTTTTAGTGAATCTATTTCTTCGCATGGTAAATAATCGAGTAATTTCTCGATATTATCTGCCATTCTCATTAAGTCGCTCATTTACACATCATTATTTAAATAGATTTGATTATGTTACTAATTTCTGTTAGTGCTCTAGTTCTTTAAATTCTGGTTCCTCAGACTTTGATAGTCTTGATAATGTAATAATTCCACAGATAATCTCAACATAGCATTAAATACTTCATATTAAACTTGCTTAGCTTGATGCTCTCCTACTTTCCTAATGTTTGGATATCTTTGAATTGTTATTAAATCAAATAAAATTGGTGATTTATGTTTATAAGGAACAGCTAAGAAAGTGCTTAGCTCAGTAAAAGCTGACTGCTTTAGAATGTTGTATTTATTTGCTATTTCTTCTGAGACAGACATCGAGAAAAACAGATCTATAGTAATAATTGTTAGAGTATACTATATTATAAATACCTTCTAAAATTTTGATAAGCTTTAGTAGTGGATCTAAACACTGAGGGTGGTTGTTCACTTCATTTCCTAAAGTGTAAAAGTCAAAACTCGCATTCATTTTAAATGATTATCAGTTGTAATTAATAAATTATAATTCAATTTTAAATTAATTTTTAAGAACATGAAAGCTCAAATTGACAAAATATTCTAACCAATTCATTTAAGCTTTAATCCTGACTAAGAGCAATAACGCATCTTATAGATGCTTCCTTAGCCTATAAAATTTACAGAATTTCCTTAAGAAATAATCAACCTCTAAATCCCCATTCTTAATGTCAAACCAATGCAAAATATGGAGTTTTTAGTTAATATCAAGCCACTAAATGAAAAATTAAGAGAATAAGATTAGAAAATGATTGAGGAAGAATTCCTCTTCAACAATAATACTAGCCACTCAATACTTCCATTTACTTAGATAAAACGATAGATTTAAAGGTAGAGGCCTAAAACAGGAAATAATCGAAATAAAAAGAGAATCGTGTTTGGATTTCAAAATGATTTATTAAGTGAAGGAAGGAGTACTTATAATTTGAGGGATATTGGGCAAGTTGAAAATAATTATGAAGCAATTGATGTTTAATCCCAATATGAGATTAACTAGAGTGGCTTGATATCGTAACATTGAACATTTGACATGGGGAATGTTAATTCAGATCTAATTACTTAGCAGTAGTAATAGTTTTAACAAAATTCAAGTGGATTCTTTGAAAGACGCAGAAATTCAAATGAAAAAGGCAACAATATTAAATTAAAATTTTTATATAAAAGACTTTATAATTCTATAAATTTTTAGAGCTACATGTATTATCCCAAATATTTTCTTACTAATTTATATTTCTATTAAAAATCATTAAATTAAAATTTTTCATTTATCTTTTTCAAGTAAATTCATGATATCTAGTAAATATAAATTATCCCCTTCTTGCAATAAAAATCAAATTATCGAATATAATAAAATAATGCAAATAATAATATTTTAATTTTAAGCAAAAATATAAAAGGAAGGTAGTCTCCTATTAAAAAGTATCAGATAAATAACATTGAGTAATTAACTAAGAGAATTTTAGGTCAAGTACCTTCAAATAAATTAATTTCAAAGCCAAGACCTTAATCACAGGGCAGGCCAAGAATCAATCTTAGTAAATATTTCAATTATTTTATCTTAAAGAGTTATAATAGCAAAATATTCCAACTTAATTACCAAATACATATAATTAGAACCTATAAAGCTAAAAACAATAAACTTAAAGCAACTATCAAACTCAATAGTAAAATCAACCTTTTAAGAATTAAAGAAACTCATTGAAAAATACTATAAGTTAAACAAATTACTAAACTTAAAATAATACAATATTTGATAATAACTAGAATGATTCGCTAAATTTAATATGAATAGTTTCTTATGTTGTTTCATTATTTTACTGAATTGAAACTACTCAATATTAAAATTAAATATTGGCATTAGAATGTGTTAAAATTGATTTTCACCCTAATATATTAATTTAACATTCAATGTTATCTATACTAAAGATAAAATTAAAAATTTTAAAATATAATTGATCAATCATTTTTATATTTTAATTTTTATATTTATTACTAGATGTCAAATGCTCCAATAAATTTTCTAATGGTTTGAAAGATCCTTTTTTAAAAAATTTATATTAATTAATTATTTATTGAAGAATTGAAATTCAGTTGTTTTTAATTCTTAGAAATTTTACTTTTGTAAACTTAAATTAATTGGCTTTTTATGCATACAAGAATGATTTTTTTAAATTATGATTTTTCACTCTATTTATAATATTATGGATAACTAAAAAGTTTTTAATTAAGCTAAATTTTTATTCTAGATAAATTCAACGTATAAGAATTGTTTTATAGCATAAGAATTTAAAAGATAGATGGTATTATATTACGAGATAACAGAATAGTTTCATTGGAAAAAAGTCGATTATTATAAGTTTGAAGATATATTAAATATCTTACAATAAATTATTAAATCTATTAAAATGTAGCACTTAAACCCCTTATAAGCAGCACCAATGGACACTGCCTCAAGCAAGATCCAATTGTTCATTAGTTGCAGAAAACTTAAGGATATGGACTTAGCAAGTGTGTCCGACCCAGTCTGCACTATTTATATGAGAGAAAGCGAGACTGCTTAATGGAGCAAAGTTGATCAGACCGAGTGCATTAAGGACAACTTAAATCCCGACTTTGAGAAAAGCTTCATTCTAAGCTATTAAACTATGTTCATTCATCCCGTAGTTATAAGATCTGTAATATTGTAGGAATAAATTTTACTTGGTAAAAAAATAGAAATAAATTAATAAATATATAAATTCGTGGCAGTTAACTCACTGGAAACCTAGACAATATGGTATTTGTTCGAAAGATAATTAAAAGCAGCTGGACTTTACTATTGACGATACCCTCTATCGCATCTCTGGAGTGAGATAAAGCGAGTTTAATTTGATCATTAAAATCAATTAAACAAATCAGCAAAAATTAAAGTCAAGTTATCTCGCTCTGGGGATGCGATAGTGGGGTACCGTCAGTAGTAAAGTCCAGCTAATTTTGAATTCTCTATCGAACAAGTACCATATTGTCAAAGTTTCCAGTGAGTTAACTGCCACTTATTTAAGTATTTATTAATTTATTTATATTTTTTTACCAAGTAAAATTTATTCCTACAATATTGTGAGTTTACTTTGAGAGACATTAGTATATCAGATTCGAAGTATGTGATGGCATGAACAGCGGTAAAGAACTTGATTTGATTGGAACTGCAGACACATCCATTGGCAATATAGTAGGCTCCAAGAACTAGACTTTCGTTGCTGATCTGAAAAAGACAAATCATACAAGCTTCAGAGGAAACATTCAGTCAAAATAGTAATAAAATCTTAAATATATAAATTCTTAATATACATAGAAATTATAAATAAATCACTTTCCAATCATTATTATAATCATTTTAAATAAATTTACTTGATTTTCATTTAATTATATATAATATGGGCGCAAGGGGTAAATATTATATTTTACTACTTACGCCTATTTTTATTATATTAATAATTTATATTTATAATTTTAATTGTTTTTATTTAAAGTTCTTTTTATTTATCAAATTACTTTTTTGTTAATACGAAAGTTTATTTATTTACTGTCTTATATTTAAGTGCAATAATTTATTTTTATATATTGAAAGTTTTTAATTGATTTGTTACTTTTATTAGTAAGTTATTTTTAAATTACTAATGTTTAAAATGAGGAATAAATTAAACTTCATTTTGATTAAAGGCAAACTTCATTTTCATTACGTGATATAATTAAATATATTTAGAGTTATAAATTAAAAATATTAATATATCTAATTGGCTCAAGCAGCAAATACAAATATTATTTTATAATTAATTCAACAATAATATATATATATATTTCTATTATTTATCAGACATATTTCTAATAAATAATATTAAAAATATTTCAAGCAAGTTTAATATAAATTTCTTTGTATTTAAGTATTTATTAATTCAAGATTTTTATTCTAATTTGACTGATTATAGTGAGAGCAGATTCAGTTTAAGAATCTAATTGGGATGTGAACCTCAGAATTCAAGGTAGAGGTCTTCCCACTATGGCAAATTGCCTCTGTGGTTAGGATAATATATTCTTCGAAATTTATAGAGGATCACTTCAAGACCCCAAACTATTGAATAAGAATTTATTATCTTATAAAATTTAGTTATTAAAAAATTATTTACATTCAAGAGGATTTTAAAATTTTACAATTTGATTACATTTTGTTAAAAAAAGAAATTTTAATAAACTAAATTTAATAATTTGATATAAGACATCAGTATCTTAACAATAAAATATTTAATAATTAAATATAAAGGTATTTATTGAAAATGGATTTAACAAGTGATAAAAAGAAATACATTAAAATTATAAGAGTTGAATCATCTAATAATAAAATTATTTTGTTAAGCTTGAATTGCACCATTTAACAATGATAAGAATAATTTTCTTTTAATAATTACTTAATAAAATTAATTATCTTTTATTATTTCACAATATTCCTTAAGGTTTATGACAGCGATCCTGTTTCAGGCACTGTTAACCCAATCTTCCCAGCTTTCAAACTTAAAGGTTAACAACTTTGCAACTCACAGAAAGACTTACCAATTTAGATAAAGTTCTTTAACAGACAGAATATGCAAAACAATCTCATCAGCAGCGTTACCTTAACCTTGAATGAAATGCTGGACAGAAAAGAATTCGATTTGAAGAATATTCATTTAAATCAGGTATCAGGAGCTGTTATAATTAATCAGATTCAATTAGTTGAGAAGCCATCATTCATTGAGTATCTTAGAAGCGGGTGGTAGATCAGCTTAACGGTTGCTATCGACTTCACTGCCTCAAATGGTGAATTTTCTCAACCAAATTCCCTTCATTTCTTAGGAGCTTTCAATCAATATGAGTAGGCTATTGGAGCAGTGGGATCTATTCTTGAGCCTTATGATTATGACAAATCCTTCCCAGTTTATGGATTCGGTGGAGTTCCAAGATTCATAGGATAAAATTCTGTTAATCACTGCTTCCCATTGAATGGAGATCCTACTAATCCAGAAGTCTTAGGAACTTTTGGAATACTTGATCTCTATAGAAGAAACCTTCCTGGAATCTCTTTAAGTGGACCAACTTACTTTTCCCATGTCATTTCACAAATGTAAAACATCATCAAGTCTAGAGGACCTATGGCTTTCTATAACATATTGTTGATCATTACTGATGGTGAAATTCATGATATGCAATCAACTAAGGACTTGATAGTTTAGGGCTCAAGCATGCCACTAAGTATCATTATTATCGGAGTTGGTGAAGAGAAATTCGCCTTAATGAAATAACTTGACTCTGACAGAGAACTTCTTAGAGACTCAATGGGAAGACCTGCACAAAGAGACATTGTCTAATTTGTTAAGTACAAGAAGTATGCTGCTCAGGGTATCCCTAAGTTGGCTGAAAAAGTTCTTCAAGAGGTCCCAGATTAACTTGTTAATTTTATGGTCAATAATGGCATCAAACCAGCACCAGTGCAATTCGCTCAATACTGAATGAATAATCAAATATATTTATTCATTTCATAAATTTAAATTTTGCTCTAAACTTCATCAAACAAGATAGATATAATATTGATTAAATAAAATATTTATTGAATTAAATAATAAGATAAAAATAACATAAAAAATTATGTATTTTGCTTTACATATTAATTTATATTTTAAGAATATTATAAGGATACAAATAATAGATATAAATTTAAGATTTTGATATTACTTAATTAATTAAATAAATGAACAGTTTATCAGAGAGACCTCAATCAGGATAAATATTCCAACCATCTGATTCTACTTAAAACATAGATTTATTTGTAGAAATTCGCGATTTATTACTATAAGACGTATCAAATCAAAATACGAAGTATTGTTGTGTACTCTACGAGAAAATGAGATTTAATAAGAATGATAATTCATTTGTTTGGAGTGAGGTAGATAAAACACATCCATCTGGCTCTATAATGACTTAGTTTTTTGGCTAGCAACTACAAATCTAGTATAATTAATAATTATTAAGTTCATCTAATGTTTTATATGATATTCTTTTGAGAAAAATTAAGAACTTAAATTTGAGATTCAAGACATTCAAACTTGTGAAACTTTAGCTTACATAGAGACTACTCTTGCAAAGATTATGGGGTCAAAGTATTGCATACTTCAATAAAACTTAGAAAGTAAAGCAATTGAAAATTAATCCGGAGTTATAATTATAAAAGCTGAGTAAAAGCTCTCAAATGAAAATAAAGATTGGGACTTAATATTAAAGATAGCAGGGAGAAATCTCGCTACTACAACTACTTGCTTAATTTGTGCAAATAATCAACCATTCTTTGAAATTACAAAAACCAATCTATTTGATAAAAGTGTAATCTAGAAAGTTTATCATAGTGACATCGCAGATGATACTTTGAATCCAGTTTATAGCCCATTCAAGATTACTGGGTAATAGCTGTGCAACTCTGATAGGAACTTACCACTCATTTTTGATTTCTATAGTAGAGTAGGAATTGACAACGTGTATCTTGGGAGTTGTAGCATAACTGTTAATGAAATGATTGACAGAAAAGAATTCACTCTGAAAAATCTATGAGAGCTTATTTATAACTATATTTAATAGTTTTTTTTAATTACAATAAAGATAATAGCAAAGAATGAAATAAAAACTAATATATAACTTAAATTTTATTTTGCACTAAATGTACAATATTTTTTTGAATGACATTTTTCGTTTAATGTAATTTTATTGTAACCCCAATCGATATACAAACTCAGACGCTGGTGTTATGTCAATTTACACTTTTAAACTAACAGAAAAGCCATCATTCATTGAGTACTTAAAAAGTGGATGGTAAATAGGCATGTAGATTGGAATTGATTTTACAGACTCAAATGGAGATTAGACTGAAGAAGAATCATTACATATTTTGACACAATTCAACCAATACGAATAAGCTATTTCATCTATATGTTCCCGAATGCAATACTATGATGAAAAATAATAATTTCCAGTCTTTGGTTTCGGTGCAGTACCTACTTTTATGAATTAAACTACAAATTAAAGTTTTTATAGTAATATTTTTAGTTTATACAAGGTCTGATTGTTTTCCGTTAAATGGTTAAGAGTCCTAGCCAGAGATTAATGGAGTTCACAATATTTTGAGAATATACAGAGAAAATTTATCTTAAATTAAATTCAGCTAATATTCAAGTGTTGCCCCTATTCTTTAAAAAATAATTGAAAAAATTAAGGATTAAATTGAAGAATAGAAATACACTTTAGTTTTGATAATGGTGGCTAGTGAAATTGATGATCTAAAGAGAGTCCAAGAGTTAATTAATTATATTTATTTAATTAATGTAATTTGCTAGTGTGCATACCTGCCAGTATCAATAATTATAATTGGTATGAGCGATGAAAAGCTGAGTTGCCTGAAACACCTTAATACAGAAAAATCTATTATAAGAGATAGTAGAGGTAACCCATTCATTAATTTTTTTTATAATTTAGTTTGTATATTATTAATTTAATAAAATAAATTAATATTGACAAGAGAGTGCATTTAAACTTTAAAATTCTCAAAATGTTTAAAAGTCAACGGATAAGATTTATTTGAACAAGCTATTAAAGAAATTCCAAATCAATTTATACAATATATGGTTGATAAAGAAATATAGCCTGCATGAAACTTAAACAAATACTAAATTAGATATATTGATAGATTTATAGATTTAAATTGATTATTTTCATATATTTAGTTTATTAAATTCATCTCTTTTTAATTTTATATGAAGTTTTTTTAAAAAAAATTAACTTAAAAAATCTTTTGAGAAGGCTTATTATTTTAAAAAATAAAAAGTTATCTCTTTGATTTATTAATATTTTGTAATATTTTTTGTTGTTGCTGTTATTGTCTTGATTGAGAAAAATTATATTAAACATGGTAATAAATTTATAAAACAAAAAATTATATTAGTTATCATAAATTTAATTTGTGCAATAATTTTTCAGTAAAAATGAATTTTGATTATTAATTTTGGATGGACTTAATGTCTCTGTGATAGAACGAAGTATCAGAGCAATCTATGCGATCCATTCCTTCAGAGTCTCCTCAGGAATGTCTTGTCCAGTCATTATCGTAAAGTAATAATGAATTTTTTAATTAGATTAAGGTTTCTTATTTCAATAAAATTAAAATAAATTTATTATGAAATTAATAAAGTAGATTTCCTTGAAAAAATTATCAAATTATTAAATAAATAGTTTTGTTGCATTATAATTTCTTGTTTCGTGAAACTCTTTATCATTTAGGTTTATATTTTATTAGGAGGTCTCCATTTTGGGCGTAGGGGAACACAATATACTATATTAAATTCTATCTTGCACAGGTACTTCGCATCAAGATGCTTGATGATGTGAACTTCATTTAACAAGTCGTACTGCTGTTCCTCATCATCAATATCAAATTGTACAATTTTCATTGCGTATTAAACATTGTTTTTCTATACCAAATGCACTTCACCGAGACTTAAAAAATGAAATATTAAATAATTTTTTTGTAATTAAGATAAATATTAAGATAAATATTAATATAATTCACTTTATTGTTCGAATATAATGATATTTTTTAAATATTTAGGGTTCTAATTGCTAAAAGGAATATGGATAAATATTTCTGAATGAAAAGTTTATCCATATTTAATTATACTTCCAATACCAATTTTAGATTGAATAAGTTCATAGGGTCCAATGTTAGGGAGTTTGTTGGAAAACAATTGCTCTTTAAATTTGGTAAGCATTTTTCTATATTCCCTTAATTATTTAAGATATTATTATTATATATTGATACAACAAATATTTCTAGATTCTCTAAAATATTTTATTTTTCTATTTTTAAAATTTGCCATGTAATCGTAAGTTCCAGCGAATGACCTCTTGCGTTTGGGCCTCTCTCCGCTCTTGGCTGCCATGCCGAAGTCGAATATCTGCAAACTGCCGTCATCGAGCACCAGGATGTTGGAGGGCTTTATGTCTCTGTGCATGATGTTGCTTGAGTGCAGTTCAAGCAGGCCCAGAGCAATCTATAATATTAATAAAATACATGAAAGTAGGTAAATTTGAGAAAGTTTTAGACTGATTAAAAATCTATTTATTTTTAAACGGTAACTAATTTGCACTTAATTATTTAAATTTAATTTAGAGTGCTAAGAAAAAATAAGCATATAAATATAAATTAATTAAACACACTTGTTAAGAAAATTGGATTATCAAAATAACAATGACTGTGGATTGACCAAGATAGATAATGGTATTGATGAGTGTACAAAACTTGTTAACAATACAAATGCATCCAAGAGTGTAAAAGCTGTTATACTCTAGCAATTGAAACAGCGAGGTCAATTTGAGAATTTGCAAACTTAAGAATAGAGTATGCTACGAAGTGGTTAAAACATTAAATTCAGTAGCATCGCAGTAAGTGTTCAGCTTCTATCAAAGTACCTAAAACTTCGAGACTGAAGTGCTATGAATCAGTTCTTTTGCTATTAAAAATATCAGTTAAGGTGACAAACACTCACCCCCCCCCTAAGGTGTACTTTTGAAATTGTATTCTGATCGAACTCGATTTCCTGAGTAAAGTTTTCTTAAGAACTAGTCGTACGCGGATAATAGTTTTTGAGATAACCCACTTCCTAAGTCAGAAAATATTATTTAAAATCATAAAATTTGGCTTAAAAAATTTTTGACAAAAATCTAAAAAAAACATTTAATTTCCACTTTCGAATAATATTTTTGTCTTTTAATTAATTTATAATGAAGAATTCAACATTTATCCTCATTTTTTATTTGAAGTAAACTTATTGTTTTTTTTTAAATATCAAAATATAACAAATTTTAGGCTAATGCATATTCTTATATTTTTTTAAACAATAAGTTTACTTCAAATAAAAAATGAGGATAAATGTTGAATTCTTCATTATAAATTAATTAAAAGACAAAAATATTATTCGAAAGTGGAAATTAAATGTTTTTTTTAGATTTTTGTCAAAAATTTTTTAAGCCAAATTTTATGATTTTAAATAATATTTTCTGACTTAGGAAGTGGGTTATCTCAAAAACTATTATCCGCGTACGACTAGTTCTTAAGAAAACTTTACTCAGGAAATCGAGTTCGATCAGAATACAATTTCAAAAGTACACCTTAGGGGGGGGGGGTGAGTGTTTGTCACCTTAGCCAAAATATCTATTTTTTCCATAGGCGAGGGATTGTGGAAAGTGCCATATAAAGTAATTCTTTAATAAACATGAATTTTGTAGAATTATCCAATGTATTTAATATAAAAATATCATAAAATTACGACTTACCTACCAATCAACCCTTTGCAGATATCCATAAGAGGTTGATTCTAATAATATGTGGCTTCATGTCAAATGAATATAGACCTCTCTTTTCTAAGTAAACTCTGAGATTGATATCTATTGGCAAATGCCTATTTCGTTTTTTATTATTGATCTTTATAATAGTAATTACAAAGTATCAAATTATTTACAATTACAAATAAATAGATTTTTATTTTTCATTAAAATTTTTCATATTCACTTATTTTGTTTTCATTTTATTAATAATTTCTTGTCCAGGCATGTACTTATCGATGTAGCTGAGGAGGTCTCCCAAAAATATACAGGTGAACACCATACAGAGCTCATCATTCGTATTTACAAAGCAATCCACACTCTTGCATACAAAGATTCATAATTCCATTATCGTTATTTGGTAGTAGATATAATTAACTTTATTAACTGAAATCAACCATCCAATACAATAATTTTGTAACATATTTTTAGCAATTTTGTTTTTTAAGATTTTTTATCTTAGATTATTCTTTTTTTTTTAAAATTCATAGGCTAAGTTATTAATGTAATCGTTACAAATATTTATCTGAAATTTGATTATAATTAATTATTTATTTTGAAGATAAAATTAACAATATTTTATATTTAAAAACTCTTAATATGTCAATCATACTTAATAAGAAAAATACTTGGTCTTTATTAAATTAAAATATTTTTTATATTCGATTTAAATAATAAAAGGATAAACAAATATTTTATCAGGAAAACATAAATCAGCAATTATTTGATAAAAGGATTTATAAACATTTGCACAAAAAAATATTTATACCATTAACGAATATGCTTATTTAAAATTTTTAATTTTAATAAAAATAGTGTTTTTAATGTATTACTATAATAATTTATGATAAATATTAAAATAATTTAAATATTATATTATACTAGATGGCATATTAAACCACCAAATTAATATATTTTAAAATATATAAAAATTCCAATTTAAATTATGAAATAAGCTTTTGGAGAAATCTTTTAGAAATTAGAATTCATAAATTTAATTTAATTATTTTCTTCTATTTATATCTTAATAAAAAAAATTTAAATGCAATTTATTAGACTAATTTGCTAAAATTTAATTCCAAAAAATATATATAAATGTTAAATTTGTCTGAGAATACAATGCAACCGACTAAATGTAATTAGTGGCAAGTGAATTATAGAATTTAATTTTTCTGGTTAATTCACATATTTTACCTCATTTTATGGGCTCATCTCTCATCTTTCTTCTTAACTTTAACTTATCTCTAAGTTTGAGTATTTTTAGATCCTCCGTGAACAGGTTGATTCATTTAAAACTCTTTTTTACAATTACCAATAATTCAAATTTTATTTTAAATAAAAAGATTTGGGGGAAGTTTTTTGCCCCCAAAAAGTTTCCCGCCCCCTTCGGAAGTTTCCTGCCCCCAACATTAAATTTTATATTTTTTGGCAATAAAAATCTTCGAAACTTACAAATTTCAATTGTAATTACTATTACCTTGTACTAAACAACTTTTATTAATATATAATTATCAAGACAAATAATTATTCTTTATCAAATTATAAACTATAAACAATACTAAAATAAACATTTTTTATTAATAATTAATGTGATTTTCATTAAAATGTTAATTCATTATCAAGGTAGTAATGATATTTTAAGCTAAAATAAAAATAACTATATCATAATTGATGATAAAGATTCTTTTGAAAATTATAAAAATTGCATATTTTTTATGTATGGGGCAGGAAACTACCTTTTTGGGGGCAGAAAACTTCCCCCCTTTGGTGCATAAAAAATTTTGGGCAGGAAACTTCCCCCCCCTCCAAGATTTTATGATAATCAGTATCTAAATTAAATTCTAATATAAAATTTAGTTATTTACTTCAAGAAAGACGACACTATTTAAGAATTAAACACTCTAATAGTATAATTTATAAGCTTTCTTTTAAATCAGAATTTTTAATTTTCCTCAAAAATATAGATTATGAACTGATTTTCAGTAATTTTGGTATAAAAATCTTTAATTGAGGAATATAAATTACTTTAATAGATAAATGAAATCCCTATATAGTAATATTTTAATAGAATCGAGGTATACTTTTATAAATATTTATTTTAAAAATCAACACCAAGAATTATTTCAGAATAATGATTTCAATAAATTTAATGGATTTCACACGATGATCATTTTAATTGATTAATTAATAATAATTTTATTTAATTCGTATCAAAATAATTTCATTCACTAAGCATTATAATTAAAGATAAAACTATTTTTTGAACTTCAAAATTTTTATTTTATTTTGTTAATTAAAATATTAAAGATATATTATTATTATCTATCACAAATATTTGAAATAGTGAGCGACTAGGAAGAGGAAATTGATACTTGCAATGAAATATGTGGATATGGGAGAAAAAATATTCAAAAACACATATTGAAAAAATTTTCATTCAGTCGTTAGAGAATTCGGGTACTAAAGGTACAAAATTTCTGCAATTATATATCTGGAGTTCCAAACTCTCAGTCATTAGTAATCAGAAGGGTAGGAAAATTTCATTTAAAAAATCCTAATGCCATCTTTATTAATTATTGACTCCTATTTATTATGCAAATTAATGTGATAAATAATAATGATTCGCATTTAATATATCTAGAATTTATTTTGATCTCTAGATTTTTAATTCTTCTTGCCTTAAGCAATTCAATACTACTACTACTAAAGTAAAGCTACTTACAATATTTTACTATAATAAAATGTGACTAATGTGATATTATTGAAGTAATAAATCCAAATTTAGACTAAATTTAAATTAATACATAACAATTCAAATTGGCAGTTAATTTTTGGCAAATTTACAATATTCGACCTATTCGTTTTAGAATTCAAAATAAGTTGTATTTTATCACATCTATGGAGCGAGGTAACTTCACGTTAATTGAATGTCTCTAAATTCATTTAATTATACCCTGACACTAAAGTGAAGTTATCTCGCTATATGGATGAGATAAAATAATACTGCCAACAGTAAAATCTAATTAGTTTTGATTTATCTTTCGAAGAAGCCTAAGATCGTAAATTTATCCAAATTTAACTACAAATATTTTTATTTATAATTAATTATTATATAAAAATATCCAATTTTGAATGTGTTCTTACGATATTACAAATCTCAAAATCTAACAACCTCTTTATAATAATCTTCTCTTCATGAAATCCATAATTTAATTCATTTCAACTATATTTAAATTAATAAACAATTAGAAACAACTAAAAAAATTCTAATGCATATATTTATTTTAGTTTTATTGTAAAAAAATTAATTATCCTAAAAATATAAAATAAAAAATTAAGTCCAAATTATATATGAATTTTAGTTTGAAGAAAACAATTTTATTACTTAATATCAAAATTTTATACATTTATAATTATATGAGTTGTTCCCAAAATACCAATTTAAAGAATAAACTAAATTTATATTTTATAATTTATTTTTTTTATAATTATAACATTATAATAGAATAAATTTAAATCTTTTTTTTTCATATTTTTGAGATTTCATAGTGAAAGTATTAATTTATTAGATTCACTCTGTTGGAAATAATCATAGGGTTTGATACAAATTAACGATTCTTATTCTATGCTTTCTTCTATTCTGATTGATTATTAAATCAATAAAATTTTCCCTCCCTTACACAAACCAGTTTAAATTACACTATTTTATCAGAGATATAAAAATTTTCAACTGGTTTTATCAAAATTCAAATCTATATAAATCTTGATTAATAAAATTATTGCATTATAATTTTACATTTGTTTTAAATTAAGCCAAAGTCTTGCCAAAATTAAAAAAAACTTTCATATTAAAAAGCTATTAATTAACTAATAATAATCTAAACCAAATCTAAAATGCTATTATAATTATAAATATTTTCTTTTTTAAATATACTTTCTATTAATAATTTTATTTTATGTTTTATAATTTATAATCTATTTTTTTTAATTATTAAAGAAAAAGATATATGAAAGATTTTATAAGTAATATTTTAAAAATCGACTATAATAATTATTGATAGGCTCATATTATATAAAAGTATCTATAATCTTTAAAAATTATTGAATTGAAAAATATTGAAAAATTTTACTTACTTTTATAGATTCAGAATAATGTGTTGAAAATAAAGGAAAAAAATTAAGACTTGATACCTTCAAAATAACTTTATTAAAAGATATTAATAAAAATTAAAGGGGACTCTTTAATTGTAAGAACTAAGGAACAATACTATTTATTAGAATGCCAAATTTCTAAAAAATAATCATAATATTTTAATTTAAATGAATAAATTCTCTCAAAAATTAATTTCATGACAATAAACAACAAAAAGACATTCCAAAAAAAATATCTAGACATCTTTATCTTGACTTAAAAGTAGCAATTATTAAATTTAATTCGTACTATATTAAGATTTCTATAAGTGAGTAAGGAATATATAATTTTTTTCTGATAAAAAAATAGAATCTTTTGGTGAGTTTAATAAGGGAGGAGTATTAAATGATATTATAATTAAATAAAATATAGTATAATTTATTATTAAATTAAATAATTAATATGATTATTAACATGATATAAATCAATATCTTTATCATGTAATAATTTAAATTTATTGAAAGTTTGTCAAGTATATATTTAAAGTTCTTAAAATTTCTTCATTTTTATACTCCGAAATAATCTCCTTTAAGTATTAGACTTTATTCTTGCCTTCAGTAAGATATTTATCTGTCAGAATTTGAAATGCAGTCATAGATTCAGCATTCACTAAAAGTTCACTAAAATCATTGTTGAATCTAGAATTTTCTTCAATTCTTAACTTACTTCCTCCAAAAATTTTCATCTTCCTTCCTTTTTTCTTGCTATAGTTTACAGCTTGGGATCCATATTTGAGAATTGAAATTGTTTGATTATATTTTAATTTATTATAAAATATGCATAATACATACTTTTAATAGTTTTTCCTTCTAATTTAACAAAATTAAAATAAATTTTAAGAAGTTGTATAAAATATAATAATTAATTTATATTTTAAGTTAATTTAACAAAAATATATTTGCCGATTAATAATATCAGTTTATTAAAAAAATAAATATATAGACTGATTTATAAACCTTCTTCATTTATTAGAAATTGATTGTAATTTAGTATATGATTAATGTTTATGAATAATACCAAAAATTAATATAATAAAAAAAGTAATTTTTAAGCATATCAACAAATCTTTAACAATAAATGCAATTATTACAGTTTACTTATCTCAAAATTATTCACTCCACACCTGAATTTGAGACATTATTCATGTAGTGAAAATGTTTGAATAATATTACTGGTTTAATTTCTAATCTCCAAAATTAATTTCAATGCTAAAAACTAACTAAATAGCTAATCCTAATTAATTTTCTATTAAAAAACTATTTAGCTAGCAAAATATTAATATTTCTAAAATTTATTAATTAGAATTAAGATTTTATTATTTTTGATTTATTTAATGAAATTTAGCAGCAACAGCTTAATTACAGATGAATAAATTAGCTTAATAAATAACCTTCTTGTTTGATTTTAAGATAAATGTAAAAATATAAATTTAGGCAATCTACCTTAGTTAAAGTAGGACCTGCATTGCATTAAGCTGCTTAATTATATAATTTTTTTAAAAATACAGCACAAAGTTCTAAAAATGATTTTCAATAAAAAACATAAATATTCATTTAATTACATAATTATTCATTAAAATGATGAAAGTTTCAATTATGTAATTAAATGAATATTTATGTATTTTATTGAAAATTATTTTTAGAACTTTGTGCTGTATTTTTAAAAAAATTATATAATTAAGCAGCTTAATGCAATGCAGGTCCTACTTTAACTAAGGTAGATTGCCTAAATTTATATTTTTACATTTATCTTAAAATCAAACAAGAAGGTTATTTATTAAGCTAATTTATTCATCTGTAATTAAGCTATAGCATCAATTATTAGATTAATTAGAATAATCGAAAAGCAATTTTATCAGCACTATTCTAGAAAACTACTACACTACTTTCTTTAGATTTCGTTTATTATGAAAAAAAATCATTAATTCCTGAATATTAAGTTAAAATTTAATTTATATTTGTTCCATCCGAGACCCCCCTCCCACTTCCCTCCCAGGCTTAAAACGAGACCCCCCTCTTACCCTAACTAGACCACCCCTCCCACCTCAACAAGATCCCTATTCATATGAAAATTTTGTTTCTCAAGGTTTGAATCATTTTCCTTTTGACATCTTTATCTCTTTACACTTATTATATATAAAATATATAATTTTTCCAAAAATTTTTAAACCTATGACTATATTACATTCATTATAATTTTGAATTTAACAACTATCACTACGTCCTTCGACTTTTTTTTTGTATGCATACTCCAATAGAAAAATTAATATTACTTATTATTGATCTCAAAAAAATTTAAAAATAAAAAATATTTATCAACAAACTCATATAAATTCTATTAGAAAAATTAAAAATCACTTTAGTCGACTATATTCCACAAAATTTCAAAAATCAATCTAATTAATTTAATAATAATATTTTTCTTCAGTTATTTTTGATTTATTATTTTTAACTATTTCATAGCAATCATTGTAATTTGATTTTAATATGAAACTATTTAAGTATATTACAATTCTTTAAATAATAAAGAATAAGTTATTAAAGAGAATATTTAAATTTCAATTAATTTGTATTAATATAAATTTAAGGCAATCAAATATAATTTTAATCATATTATTTAAAGAATTGTAATATACTTAAATAGTTTCATATTAAAATCAAATTACAATGATTGCTATGAAATAGTTAAAAATAATAAATCAAAAATAACTGAAGAAAAATATTATTATTAAATTAATTAGATTGATTTTTGAAATTTTGTGGAATATAGTCGACTAAAGTGATTTTTAATTTTTCTAATAGAATTTATATGAGTTTGTTGATAAATATTTTTTATTTTTAAATTTTTTTGAGATCAATAATAAGTAATATTAATTTTTCTATTGGAGTATGCATACAAAAAAAAAGTCGAAGGACGTAGTGATAGTTGTTAAATTCAAAATTATAATGAATGTAATATAGTCATAGGTTTAAAAATTTTTGGAAAAATTATATATTTTATATATAATAAGTGTAAAGAGATAAAGATGTCAAAAGGAAAATGATTCAAACCTTGAGAAACAAAATTTTCATATGAATAGGGATCTTGTTGAGGTGGGAGGGGTGGTCTAGTTAGGGTAAGAGGGGGGTCTCGTTTTAAGCCTGGGAGGGAAGTGGGAGGGGGGTCTCGGATGGAACATATATTATTTATTTTTTTAAAGAAAATATAAAATTCTATATTATACATCATTTTAAACTTATTTTCAAAAATTAATAATGATAATATTTCATATAAAAATATGAGAATTAATATTTAATTAAGATGGCGATCAATATTTTAATTAATTATTTGTATTTCTATAAGTATTCAAGTTGAAGTATATAATATTTAATAAAAGCTTAAAATTTATAGTTGTAAAAGAAAGTTTACAAAACTCGATACAATTTTTTATTAATACCAGATCCCTTTCTAAATTATAAATTTTGAACTTTGCAACTAAGATAAATCAAACATATTTCTATAAATTCTAAATAAATCTTATTGCTCTAACTCTGTAATCCTGGGATTTGTAAAATATCAAGGATATTTTTTATTTTGATTGCCTGACTATGCAGCTCCACCACTTATAGATTTGATCTAATTTTCTGCAATTTTATAGATGCTGAAAATAATGGAATCCACATCTCTTCTAGCGTTTTTATAGTTTTCTTTTCCAATTGATTCTATTTCCAAATGTCTCGGCGTCAGCATCTTTGGAGGAGTATTTGAATCCTTTGATAAAGTGTCCAAGTCAATAAGTGAGATATCAAGATTTGCATTTTCAACCATAATGTTCGAGGCTTTAAAGTCATTTAAAAACATAAATAATATTCCTATCTTACAAGATTAATTAAAATTTACAAGATATAATATATTCATTATTTTTTTAGTGCAAAAATTTAAATTAAATAATTATTATAAACAATAATTTTGGCATTAAATTGTGGGAATATTACTATAAACATTTATTTTTTTTATTTTCCTTTTTTAAATACAAATTTCTATTAACGTATAATTTTAAAGATATACAGTATTAAAATATTAAAATAAAACATTAAATCGTATTTAGTAAATAATATCCGCATAAATGCAATACAGACAAAAAAGTAAAGAGCTGCTTTAAAATCCTTCGCATTTATTATAAATATAAATTAATGAATGAGAAGAAATTTTCCCCATTTACAGTTTCCTCTTCCAAACATTTAATTTTGTATTAGTAGAAAAAATTAAAATAAATATATTATTATTTATCAATACTTCAATTTTCTTAAACACATTTAAACAACTTTTATTTAATAATTTTAGAGGTTACTAATATACATTTTTTTCAAAAAAATATCATTTAATTTTTAATACCAAACAATTAAATTTATTAATATATTAAAAAACTAAAAAAAATATTTGAATAAATATTATTATAGGATTGTTATTGATGTTAATACATGCAAATTTTTTTTAAAAAGTAAGTGATAAGAACTTTGAGACTTATATAAAATTATAACTTTAATGAATAAAACAGGAAATTTTTTTCTCATAGTATATATGCCATCACAAGAGAGGAAAATCTTCTCACACAACAAATTAAAAGATAATAATTTATATGTCTCCTATTTCGTTATTATTACAGAACTTTTCTAAATCTTCATGAATACGGTACTCATAGACTAAATGTTATTTTAATTAAGAGGTTAAATTATAATTAAAATAATATAAGAATTGCTTTGTAAATATTTAGTTGTTTTAATTAATAATGAATCTTGATCTTATGAAAATATGACTTTAAATTTTAAATGATGGTAACTTATGTAGGGAAAAACTATTAAAATTTAGGCAATCATTTCATCTCCAAACTTTTGTTAGATGGCAAGTTGAGATTATATTTTATCCAAATCAATTTTTATTTTTTATAAATATATTATGGTTATTTCAAATAATTATGATTATATTTCATAAATTTTGCTCTCCGGAATTGTTTTGACAAAATAATGCTTTTCTAGAATTACGTAGTAAGTAACTGCAGAAGACGATTTCTCAATCATCTCTTATTATTTAATAAATAAATCCAATCGATATTTGAATTAAATATTATAATCAACAAAAAATATACTATTTACTAAATTAAAAATTGACTTTAAGAAACCTAGTTTTGTCATTAAATTATGCTATTAAATAAATGGTTCGTCAAAAATTAAAATTTTTCCAAATGGTTTTTATGAAATGAAGAGGAAAATTTACCTTATAAAATGATATTTATAAAGAAGTTAGAGAAAATAGCAATTACTAATATTCAAACATAAAATGCAGAATGGTTCAAATTAAATTGTCTTGCTCTTCTGATTAATTAAAATATTTCTTTGGTTAAGTTTCGAATAAAATATTTTATTATATTTTTAATTTTACATTTATTTGACCTAATAATTGTTGTATTCTCTATTTATTGCCCACTACTTTCAATTAATAGTAATTGATTTAGCCAAAATAAGGATTGACACAAAGGAAGCTCCAGCATTTCCATCTAGAGATACAATTTTTGGTGGGATGTTAGCAAGTATTGCATGCCTGAACTCGCCTTTAACAAAGAGACATAAAAAATTAAGAGAAGGGTTTATTGAGGTGAAAAAAAGTCAAAGAATTAAGTAATAATCTAAATAAACTATCTGGCTTGCTCAAGACCCTTTATTAGTTTCCGAGAAGCTATAAATATTAATCAAAATAATTTTTTAGTTTTAATTAGCATTCTAAAATTATTAATATTTTAATAATTAATTTTACGCTTTCAAATATACCGACTAATTCTGGTAAGTATCAGATGTAGCAAAGGATTTTATGCGGTGATATTTGTATTGATTACTATATTTTGTAGGAATACATTATAATATGGAAATAAATTATTAACTAATATTTAAATGATTAAACTGTGACATTTACTTTCTCCAAACTTAGACAATTTGATACTTTTTCAAAATGAGAATTCAAAATCATGTTAATTGTAATATTGGCGGGACCCTTTATCGCATTTATGAAAAATAAGTGGAAATGATTATTTTAAAATGAAAATGGATTAATTAAACAAGTATTTGGAGAGTATTCATAAAAAGCCATATCTTACACAGCTTTATTGTTCTCCCAGTATCCTTCATATCTTGAACCATTTCTCCAAAATATTCAAGTCGTTCTTAATCAAAATAGGTGTCTTCTGAAGTCTCTGTCTAATGCTCCAGTGTCTCTTGTTGACTAGTATTGCTAAAATATAAAAAGTCAGAAATGCCTTTTGTAATTTACAAATTTTGTTGAACAACCAGCTGCCTAATGTCTGCCATTATATTGATTCAATTCTAATTTATTATTATTATTATTAATTTCTTATATTTTCTATGTTATTTTTCATAATTGTATAAGCGATAAAACCCGAGTTTAACAATTCCGAATAAATAATCACCAAAAATTATAGTTAAGTTATCTCACTTATATTATGTTCTAGAGAGTACTGTCAATTGTAGTTCAGCTGATTTGAATTCACTATTCAAGAAATATAATTATTTAATTTTAATTTAAATTAATTTTCCTAATTCATATGTATTCCTACAATATTCTAACTACTATTAAAAGAGAAATTTAAGTATAAATATTTAAATCTTCGAAATACTTTATAGAATCAAAGAAGATTATTAAGTATTTCATAAATCAATATATAGTATTTTAAACATACTAAAATGAGTGAATATTAAGAAGCTTGAATAATTACTTCAAGGTTGATGATATACCTTGTTTTAAGGCTTATCATGCTTGATAGTTGCTAGTTATTTATATTCCTAAAGTTTAATTGATTTGGGGAAATTCAAAAATAAATAACTGTAAATATAATAATAACTGGCATTAATTAGTTGAGCTAATAATTGTAATTTGATAATTTTAATTCAGTTATTATAATTAAAACAATATTGTACATTGTACTGTTTTATAAGATTATTTATTAAATATTAAAATTGTACAAATCTGTGATTAGTGATAATTAATTGAATCATTATAAATTAACTAGACTAATGTTGAATGAAATATTAAATCTCTCCAGTTTTGAATGAATTGATCATTTTTTTGTATGGAGGTTTGCTGTCATTTGCCTATTCTTGTGTATTTTCTACCTCTGTCTCCTCGTCCTGCATAAACACTCAAAACCCCAAAACCCCTTAGTGAGGTTTATAAGTGCTTTGATTTGTAAGGTATAGTTGGGGTCTTATTGGGGTTCTATTATCAATATGAGACTAATGATTAAGAAAACTTTGCTTAGGAGATCGAATTCTAACAGGATAAACTTTCAAAAGTACACCATATGGGGTAGGTGTTCGTTTTCTTTAACCAGAAACACAATTAATCAAAATTTAAGGATTATAAAAAAGAAATAAAGCATTTATTTAAAAAGAATTCGGAAGTAATGTAAGTTAGAAAGAAAACTTTTAAATAATATCGTTTGAGTAAGAAAGAGAATTATAAATAATTTTAATTCTAAAATTTTTCAATAAAATAAGTCAAGATGTCACATGAAGGAGATAGATTGAGACATTGAAGACAAAATCATTCATGAAAATTAAGGATTAATGGAGGCACGGGGTCTGTGGGTTGTATGGGTGGGTCGGGTCGTATGGGTGGGTCGGGTCGGTTATTGATCAGAACAAATACTTTACAAATACTGGTTTAACTAATCCATTTTCATTTTATATCAATAAATTCCACTTTTTATTGATTAATGATAAATTAAATCATAATATAAGAAAATCATTTAGTCAACTCTAAACATAAAAGAAATTTTGAGTATCTCAATAGCAAGCCTGACAAATTTATTATATAATAATAATAAGGATTATATTTTTTTAAATGTCTTTAAGACCTGCTTAGTAGATGGTTTAAAAAAAAATTTAGGGGGAATTGAAACTTCCTCCTCTATGTTATGATTATTTTTTTATTTTAAGATAATCTAACAAAATATCAACCAACCCAAAGTAATTTGAAGGTTCCAATTATACTTAATTTATTAATCAATAATTTTCAATTTCCAGTATTAGCATTTATACTAAGCACCAACAACTCTAGTACTACATTATTATATTTACAAATGATTCCAACAACTCTGACATATTTCTTTAGATATTTGTAGATTTCTGTCTCTACACCATTTTATAGTCCTCTCTGTTATCATAAGCAATACAAAATTTTTAATCTATTTGTTTTTGTAATTCTGATTCAATTTATTTTTTATTTTCCATGCATTAATAATGTTAGACAACGATTATCATTATTATACAAGTAAATTTCAAATGTAAAAAATATATATTTTTAATGAACATTTAAAATCTATTCAATAAAACAGCCAATAATTTGCATGACTTTTGAACCTAATTTAGCATGAATAAATAAAATTTTAATTAAGTTTTTATTTATAACTGCATTTTGTTTTTTTATTCTTGATAAATAAAATTAACAATTATATAATGATTAGTTTAAAGATAACATTTAATCAACAATAAGTTCAATGTACTTGTACATAATTTATTATTTGCTAAAATGATTAATGATGAAAGTTTAAAATTGTATTTTTATACTTAAATTTTGAATAATTAATGTTTAATACAAAACGAGTACTTATAATTATGAACTTAGTTATATTCACTCATGACTCTATTTATTTTATGCATTATACACTATTTTATTATTTATGACAATGATTAATATGCTTGGAAAGTTTAATTGCTTAAAATCCTTTCAATCATAGCTCGTAATTAGCGCACAAAGGGTCATGATTTAAAAAAATATTAGATATTTATGATGCAAGAATTTTCACTTGGTGATAGGAGATTTTAATCTTGAGTATCCGTTCAATCATCAGACCCCAATTTATCTTTCGCTCTTTCTCAAGATAACTTGAATCAAACATTTACAGAAGAAAGAAAGCTATAAAAGACTTTGTTACATTTTAACTAAGCCAGTTATCTTAAGAGTCTTTCATTTTCTTTATTTTATATTATTATAAGAGTTATTTATAAAACTGAATTAAACTGTGATATATCTAAGCTAAATTTGTAGCAAAAGTCAGGCAAATTATTGGCTGTTTTATTTTATAGATTTAAAAAATTCTTTAAAATTATATATTTTTCACATATTAAATATGCTTGTATAATATACTTTCCTGTATTGCTTAATGCAGCAAAATTCTCTTACAATTAATGTGTCTTAATAATATTAAATTATATATTTATGTGATATGAATAAAATTACCTCTTAAAAAAAGTTGAGAAAACTCCAAAAAAATACAATTAACAAATTATTTAAATCCTTTGAGCTACTTAGATGAAATGAATGGAGTTTATTCATAATAGAATATTTACTTTATTAAAATTATGGAGTTAAAAAATTATAATTTTCTTAGTATTCTTTTAGGGTAAGTAGCTCTAAAAGTATATCTATGTGTAATTTCATCTTTTTATAACTTTCTAAATTAAAAAGCAATTTATTTAAATTGTAATTTTATTTAATTTTATCAATTTAATAAATAATACTAAATATATTTTTTCTCACAAAATTCTCAAAATTTTTAATTTTTAAAAAACAATTTCTGATAATTCTATCCTAATCTCTATCAAGCAAATCTTCCCTCATCCTATTCCTCCAATTAAATTTCCCATTATAAATGAAAAAATTAATCTTCATAATGTAAATCGATGATCTTTTTTACATCTTTCTAATTATATCAAACAATTTAATAATAATTTTTTCTTTTAATATTACTTTTCACTTGAAATTATTTATTTTTACATACCTACAACTAAAACCAATTAACTACATGCCATTTAATTATCATTAAATTTTGTTTAAGCAATATCTTATTGAGGATTATACAAATCTGATTTTTAAATAATGATACAGTATATTAGTTTGATTTATATTAACAATCAATTATTTTGGTTTTATTTAAAGCAATCAATGAATAAATTGAAATATTTATGAATGCTTCTACCAATTAATTAGTCATCTCTTCCTTAGATAAAATGTAAAAAATTTAAAATTTAAAATTAAACTATATTAGACATTTTTTAATTTCTAAATAATAACTTTAGAATTTTAAATTCTAAAGAAGGTTTGTTTAAATAAGTGAATAAAATAAAAATGGCTTAAAGAATTTTATGATACTTATTTATAGATTATAGTTATGTCATAAAATTCAAAATGAAAGAAAAATTTATAAAAATACTAATAATAAATAGCAAAAAGGACTTTAGATTTCATTTCATTATAGCCCTAAAAGTTTAATTCTTACAAGAGTAAAATTATAATATATAGCCATTTACTGAAAAATGTTTTTAAAAGTAGGGGAAGAAAGGAATTCGGTATTAAATAATAATTTAAAATAAAAAAGAATTTTTTTTATTTTATAATATAATATAAGTAAAGTAACAATTGTCTCATCGCTAAAATTATTTGATTCATTCTAATATTTAATAAAGTAGATTATAGTAATAATTCCCTTTTTTTTAATAAAAAGAAGTATCTGCCTTATTTATTGCGCATAATAATAGTGCTTTACTAATTATACATTTATTAAATTCTAAATTAAAATTTTCATAGATGAGATTTGTTAATTTAATATAATTTTAATATTGCATAAAATTTAAGTTTTAAAGTGATGATGACTTGATTTAATTTCTTTTGCATGTGTAAGTATTTGTAAAATTATGTTATTATTTTATAAATTGTTTAAAGAAATGCATTGATTAATCTTTTATACTTTCGATTGACTACAAATCATTTCATCACAATTAAAATCAAATTCAATATAACTTTTTATAAAAATAAAAATATTGTTAACTGAATTTATAAAATTTATAGATTTTATCTTTATATTAATATAAAAAAAACTAAGTTTTCGATTATATGGCACCTGAACTTGCTGAATTAAAATATAACAACTGTGTTGATATTATCATCCTGAAATATACTACCCCATACTATTTGATTTACCTTTCCCAAATGAAAGTCAATTAAAATTAGTGAATTATTATTTTAAAAACTAATAAAAAATAAAAGAATTAAACATCCTTAAAATCTAAGGGCAATATATTATTCTTATTCATATATTAATCTTAATTATAAAAAACCTAAGAATATCAAAAATTAACATTAATTTCAATTATTATTATTTTTATTGTAAAAAAAGTATTTAAATTTATTTATGAACGATATAAAATAGTATAAGAAACTGCAATTGTAAGAAGAGTTTATTAAAATAAAATTTATTATTTCTAATTAATTGAATGAGTTTATTTTCTGTAAAATACAAAAGCACAATTAGCTTATTTGTTTTGATTTTATTAAAAAAATATTTTGATAATAGTGAAATATTTCTTAAATAAAAAACAAATATTTTGGATAAAGAATAATATTAAAATTAAGATATTCATTGAATTAAAAGTATATTAGGGAAAGATAATAAAAAGTTAACTCAAATTAAATTCGGGTGGAACTATTTAAATGGGCACAGATATTTACTCCTTGGGAATTAAACCTGTAAATTAAATGATTTGCTGTATTAGTTTATTTGGTTTGAATTAAAATTTGAATAAAGATTATTTTAATCTAGATTAAATTTAGAGAGAAATAGATTTTAATAAATTTATTAAATTTCTAATTTTATTTGGGGTAAAATTATGAAATAAACTATATTAGCAATAGTCATTGTTATTAGTATTAATTCCTTGCTTTTATTCATTTTACATCATAAGATCGTTAATTTTATAATGAAATTGTCGAGATCAGTTCTCGTTCACATTTTGCATTATAGAATCAGAAAAGATCATCTTCATCATAATAAGTAAAATCTCATATCTATACCTTATTTAAGAATGCTGATGTGAGGATCATCGGACAGGGTGATTATCAGTTTTAAAAGTTAAAGTTTTAACAAATCACTGATAAATAATAAATTAAATCAGGCATGGTATGCTATTAATTTATATATGAATAACAAATAAATTTGATTTTATTAGTCTAAAACTATTATTGAATATTAGAATGTCATTTATAAATTAATAGCATACCATGCCTGATTTAATTTATTATTTATCAGTGATTTGTTAAAACTTTAACTTTTAAAACTGATAATCACCCTGTCCGATGATCCTCACATCAGCATTCTTAAATAAGGTATAGATATGAGATTTTACTTATTATGATGAAGATGATCTTTTCTGATTCTATAATGCAAAATGTGAACGAGAACTGATCTCGACAATTTCATTATAAAATTAACGATCTTATGATGTAAAATGAATAAAAGCAAGGAATTAATACTAATAACAATGACTATTGCTAATATAGTTTATTTCATAATTTTAATTTATTATATATATCTTTTATATATTCACTGAATTTATTTATTAGGTAAGTAAAACAAATTCACATAGAATTGGAGGAAAAAAAATATTATAAAAAGTAAAAAAAATTAATATTAAATATGCAATCAGTCGACATCCAAATCATATTAATTAATTTCTCAATAATCCCTTTAAATCATTTTAAAATAATTAATTCTTATTTTTTTGATTCTAAATATCAATACTTTAAATAGCAATCTAAAAATACTCAAAGGACATGACTTCTGCTGATATATTTAAAAGCTATGCACCAGCTTACTCATTCGAATTTAACGATTTAATCTGGAAAATGTACAAACAATAAATTTTAATCAATTTTTTATTATTTAATTTTAGAAACAATTTTAGTACGAAATAAATAATTTTTTTATATATTAATGTTGAACGAGAACCCTAAAACTAGGCCAACTGCCTTTTAACTCATAAGTCTTGACTATTTATCTGAGACCAAACCCATTAAGGAGTATTTTAGTACTAAGGGATCAATGGACTACGCATATGGAATGATAAACAAAAGTTTACAAGTTATATCTTATCACGTAAGCAAATAATAAAGAGATCAACACAGTTACTTGTACATGCACGAAGTTGAATCGTTAATTAAGTAGATTGATTAGCTCAAGTCTAAAATGAATAATTACCAATACTTTGCTAAGAATTATTTAAACCACAAAATTATAATAAATGGAACATAAAGTTTTATATTAAATTATCCCCATTAAAATTAGAGTAAAATATATAATAATAGTGTAATCAAATGATTGTGATTCTACATTTTGTAAATGTAATTAAATAATATTAATGAAACAATTTTTTTTCTTAATTAACTTTTAATTTTCTTTGATATTTATAAACGATGCTTATCTCACAAAAAATTTCTAAATAATTTAATTTTAATTTTCATTATGATCTGTTTCATATTTTATTAAGGATTCAGATTTTAATTTGATTTTAGAAGCTCAATTGATATATAATTATTATTTACTAATAATTGCTTAATTAATGATTGTTTTGTTATATACACAAATATATAAAAAAATAAAATTAAAAATTGAAATGATTTTTAATTTAATTTTATTAATTATTAAAATCTTTCAAAGTATTTATTAAACTTCAACTTGATTAATCTCAATTTTATTTTTTATACTTAGAAGCTTATTAAATTTAGTTCTGATATTCTAAATTTTTTGATCCTATATTATTATATTAATTTTTCATGGGAAATATCAGAAAATATTTTTATTGATTTGTTTATGAAAAATAAATTAATTATGTTTTTAAATCGATTATTAATTTAAAGGATTTATTGGGATGAACAATGCCCTGGATATGATTCGAAATTAATAAAAAAGTATATGCAAAATTTTAATAGACCAACAATAGTTGGATTTTATGGATAAAAAGAAGAAAGATATTAAAATGATAATGTTGTCTATTGAAGAATTTTAAATGATTAATATAGAGATAAGCCATTATTGCATATAAATTAAATTTACAGATTCAAATCAATATGTAATTCATTTCTTTATTAAATATAAGGAAAGGCATGATTTTAAATAATTTTTTATGATAATTATTTGATATGGTAAAAATAATCCAGATTAAATTATGATCATCATTACTCGAGTAATATTAATATGTTAATTTTGTATCCCTTCAAGTTATTAACTTTAATTTATTAGATTAATTTGAGTATTTAAAATTTAATGATAAAATCTTTTGGATTTTAAGTTTCAGTTAATTAGGACTTAACGAAGATATATTTTATAATTGACAACTAATAAAAAAAAGATATGAATCTTGGAGAAAAATAAAATAAAATATTTAATTATTTTATACTTTGATTAAGTTAATCTTTCCTTTATTTTAATTAAACTTCAACATAATATTTTAGTTAAGGTGCATTATTGGTTTAAAGTAGCTTATTTAATTTTCATTTTTATTTTTTTTATAATAACTATATTTATTTATCAATTGAATAATTAATTTTGATTTCATTATTTTAAGTAATCTTAAGTCAATTATTATTCTTAATACAAAAATTTTAAGAATAATTTTAAGTAATAAGATTTTAATAATATAACAATTAATTAATTCACTTAATTTTATTTAAATTCATTTTGCTATAAAGAATTTTAGTTTCAGTCAATACAATTAAATTGAAAAATTTAAAGATTAGTTTTCAAAATAAAAAAAAAGAAATTTTTACTTAATTCAAACTTACCTGTAAAAAAAAATTATTTAATAATATCTTCTAATTCACTATGTGTGTTAAAAATAATTATTTTTTATCATCATTTTTTATAGTTTACCACAATATCTTTTGATAGAAATATTTATTTATATAAATAAATTATTTTTATACATGAATATATATTAGCTATTATTTGATGAAATAAATTATAAATGAAATATTTAATCTTTATTTAAATTAAATTTTATTCAGTATTACCTTAATTTCATTTTTACTTTAATTCATTTATGAAATAATAAAATTTATCAAATTTTATAAAATACTAATTTCCTAAAGTAATCTATTAATAGTTTGGACTTTGAAAGACACATTCGACACTTTTGAAATCAATAATGATATTTAAGGAAATGAAGATCCCTTATAATAAAATCATTTAATGCAAATTGATAAAGTGATTACTTATAAAATTACAGATTCTCACATGTATAATAGGGAAGAAAAAAGGTAACTATGGCTGAAAGACTCATAAGAGTTCTTACAGAATGAACTTAAGAATATAAAAATCATTATAATTAGTTTAGCGTAAATCTAATATTTTTGTATACTTATTTAATTGATAGAATACAATTGATTTTGAAAAAATAAAAAATAATTTATTTGCTTTAATAATTGCTTTAATTCGACCATTCTTTATATTATTGGTACCACAGTAAAATTATTACACCACTTCAGCTAATATAATTTTCCTACTTGTATAAAAGCAATTCTTAAAGGATTAATTAATTTTTCTAACAATAAAATTTAGTGTTTATTAATCATAGAGTCTAACTAAGAATTATTAAATAATCTTTTGTTAAACTAAAAATAACGTATATAAATTAGTCAAAAGAAAAAGATCTTTTAGAAATTATTGATATAATGTATATGAATTTAATATTTTAGTGTCTTTAAGATGACTTGTTAAAATAAGAATTAATTTTATTATGTTTAATCTATGGAATATATTTCTTCAGTATTAAATTTATTTTAGTACTGGGATGTAAGATGAAATAAAAAAGAAATGTTTGGACATTATAATACTTAGCAAAATATTCTAATTAAATATTAAATGCATATAATTCTATTTTATATTTTAGCATTCTTCAGAATGATACAAGAAAAGAAATTGCTGCAAAAATTGTTGAGAAAATGCATAAGCATGTGAAAAAAATGCATTGGTGTTGTCTAGTAGGCCAATATCAGATATCTTACTACTACTTCATTGACATAAAATATTTTATAGATCTTGAATATTGCGGGTTTAAAGTGATGGTATTTATAGAAAACTTTAGTGTCTTTTAGGAAGATGACTTGGAAGAGTTATAAAAGTTTGCTGCAGAATTATAAGCTCAAGAGGATTAAATTATTTGTTAATAAGTACTCAGTATAGAGATATAATCGGATGGAAATAAAAAGATTTTATGATTATATTAGTATATTTTTTTAGAAATAATTTCAAATCATTATTTAATTATCTTCGTTCTCAAACAATCAAAAATTTATAAAAATTTAAGTTTGAAAAATATTCTTTCAATTTTAATCTCTTTGTGGAATAGAATTTAAAAGAAATTAATTTATAAAAATTTTACTATCATTAAGACAAAAATAAGAGCAAATTAATGCTATTCATATAAATAAATATTGAATTTTAATATTTAATGTTTTAAACAACATAAATTAATTGATAATTAGGAACTTATTATGTAAAATTATAAATTAAATTTAAAAATGGTTATTTCATTTAACAGTTATAATGGTCTATAGAAATAAGTATACTCTTTTATTAATATTTTAATTAAATAGTAATCAAATATTTAATATCATTCAAAGAGATCTCATTAATTTATTTCAAAAAATTTTAAATCTTAATAAAATGAATTTAATTTTAAAATGACTGTATTTAATCAATTTTTAAAGTGCTATTAATTATTGAAATTCACAAATGACTAAAGCTTAATTCAATTCTTTAAATATAATAATTGAAAGTTCATATTCGCAAAACGATTTCCTTACAATTGCTAGCTTAAATCTTTTAAGTATCCTTAAACTCAAATTCATATTTATCATATACAATGTTTTATGTATTGCCATATTAATTTGAGGTATTATATAAGCAAAAAATGTTTTTCATTAATTTTATATTCAAATAAAATAAATTTTTAATGATATTAAAAAGTTATTAAAAAAATATAATTTTTTCATCAATTAATTAAGAAAAAAGTTTGGTCAAATTAAAAAATAGGAATTTATGTCTCTGTGAATTCAAATGATCTCAGAGCAATCTATGCTATCCAATCTTTTAAAGTTTCCTCAGGAATGTCTTGTTCAGGCTATAATATGTAAAAGTTTTATAATTTAATAGTTAAACTTATAATTTATGTATGATTAAATCTTTAAAAAAAATTATTTAATTTTATTAATATTGTAAATTAAATCATATAAAATTTATTAACTCTCTTAAGAAATTAACACATTAATATAAATGATATTTAAGTTAAAAAGTTATAAATATTATTACAAATCCAATAAATATTTGGTATAGTGTTAATGTAATAAGTTGAATTTTAATAAAATGACATAGATTATTAAAAGCATTTTTATGTATTTAGCTGATAAATATGAATTTATGAAATATGTTATTCCTTTAAATTCAATCATTATGGCTCTTATTTAATTTTTATTTTACTAAATAATTTATCTAAAATTTATAACGCATTTTAATCATATTAAATTGCTCATTATTATTAATTTTACCAAATCTTTCATTCATAATTTATCAGTTCCATCAAAATGTTAAAATACTATTAACATATAGTTCATAATTGATTATTTCTTCTAAAATATTATAATTAGATTTACAATGATTGGGGAAAGTTTACTGTCTAAGAAAATTATAATTTTTGAAAAAATTTTCTCCTCATAAATTTATTTTTGTTGATAACTATAAACGCCTATTATGATTCTTACATATTTGTGATTAAAGAATCTAACCTAACACTCATGAAGTATTACAGGATCTAATCTATGCTATAAAGAATATCTTCAAATAAATATTATTATTTTCAAATAATTTTCAAAACTTTTGGTAAAATTATAATATCGTTCTTATCTTAAGTCATGACATTATAATATAATTTAAATTTATCTTTTTAACTATTCTGAAAATGTTAAATTTATACTCTATCCATTTAAAATTGTATCTAAAAATTTGCTTGTCAAGATACTCCCCTTCCTTCAATATTTTTAGTTTAATATAAATATATTTTAAGCATTTAAAAATCAATTTATTTAGGATTTAATAAAATTATTTAAATTAAAATTTAATTTTTAGATAATAAGTTAAATTGAATTAATTTTTCAACAGAACTTCCTTCTATAAATTATTGTAGCTGAGGAGATCTCCATTCTTGGCGTAGGGGAACACAACATAATTAATTCTATCTTGCAAAGGTACTTAGCATCAAGATGCTTTATGATGTACACTTCATTAAGCAAATCGTACTGCTGTTCCTCATCCTGCATGTCAAATTGTACAATCTTCATAGCATATTAAACATTGTTTTTCTACACAAGATGTACTTCACCGAGACTCACATATTAATTAATTAAGAACTTTAAGCAATTATTTAAATGAGTTTAAGAAAAGTAATTTTTTTATATATTTATAGGATAAATAATTTATGATGGCAATTTTTAAATTATTTAAAGGAATTAAGTTATTTTGTAATTATTCAGATGAGAAAGAATATTTGAAATATTATAAAAACTATAATTTAATGATAAATTTACTAAACTTAAATATTTTTAATTTTAATTATTTAGTTTTCTTAACTCCCAACTCCAATTTTTTATTGTATAAGTTGATAAGGTCCAAAGTTTGGTAATTTATTCTCAAATAATTGTTCTCTGAATTTTGCAAACATTTTTTAATATTTTATTTATTTGTAGAATCCGTATTATGCAAATTCCCTTTTTAAAAAATCCACTAATACAAAACTAATATATAAATAAAATACTTAGATACTTTCTTATTTTAAAACAATTTTTTTTTAGATTTAATTCCACTATTAACAATCCTATTCAATTTAAAATAATAATTACATCTATCTCCCAAACATCAAGAATTATTTAATTGTTCTTTAATCATAAATATTATTTTTATCCATCCAATTAGGTGGTTAACACATTAATTTCGAAATATTTATCATTTTTATAAATCTTTTAATTTTAGATTCGTAATAAAACACCAAGACCCCTTAATTGCATGCTTTAAAAATTTTTAATAGACTATAAATGATGTATTAATGGTATTATAAGAAAAACAGCACTTTTTAGTGTATTTAAAATATATTTATTGAGTATTAATCGTAATATTTAAATCTGAGATTATGTAAGAACTTTATGTACCACTTTTGCTTAATAGAGCTAGGATTAATCACATGACTTTGTAATCTGAATCTTAGCTTATAGAAACTAAATTTGCATGGGTGACACCTTAATTTTTTAGTTACAAACTTCAATATAATCAAATTTGACTTATCATGATTTACTAATAAAGGTGTTTAAGTAAAAAAGAGCATCATCTGTCTGTATGAACTTGATGTTAATGTAAATAGCAGTAAGCATTAAATAATAAATACACAACTTAAATTATTGCTATAAAATGTCATAGTAAAGATCAATCATTCTTTACACTTTGTTAATAGTTTTGAGACTTATGCATATTCTACTATAAATATTGATTATACTTTTATGTGAAATACCTATATCAAGATACTTAAATGAAACATCACAACTCGCTAGTCTAATGGAAATATGCCCAATACTTCAAAGTCTTAGAGTTGCAGAGGAACTCAATATGAGTTTGAGAGAATTTTCATTTTCTTGCAGGATGCTTTCAAGAGCCAGAATTAAAATGCTTAATAGCTAACATGAAGTGATACCTAACAGTTGATGCACTCTTAAGTAATAGCTTTAATTTAACTGCATAATTCAGTATTGATTTTGACTTAATCTATATTAATACTCGTACCATACCTTAGCTTTAGGGGTTAATCTAAATATTACACATCGTAAATATGCCCTAAATATCGCTAAATTCTATTTCTCATTTTGCAAATTGTTCCAATATATCTCATAACTAAATAAGACCACATCTATACCCTACAAATCAAATCACTGAAACATCTATTTAAAGATATTTGAGGTTATGAATTATTTAGAAAAATTTATAAATTGTAAGTTCCAGCGAATGACCTCTTGCGCTTGGGTCTCTCTCCGCTCTTGGCTGCCATGCCGAAGTCGAATATCTGCAAACTGTCGTCATCGAGCACCAGGATGTTGGATGGCTTTATGTCTCTGTGCATGATGTTGCTCGAGTGCAGTTCAAGCAGCCCCAGAGCAATCTATAATAAATGTCCAGGCATGTTCTTCTCAATATAGCTGAGGAGGTCTCAACTTAATTATGCTTAGAGAACGCCATGCATAGTTCATCATTCGTATTTACAAAGCAGTCCACACTCTTGCATTATTTTAATAATTGATAGAAATTTTATTATTACAACATTTCTTTTTGATTTAAAATAAAATTCATTATAATTTATTTTCATGATTCTTAAATTGATTGTAAATCTAAAGAAAGTTGTATTTAATGAAATTAATATGTTTAAAATGCATAAATGAAATAATTAGCGCTCCGATTAATTTAATATTGAGTGATATTTCCATTTTAACCTAATTGCAGGACCCTTTTACTGTTTTTCCTACTCATTTACTCTTAATGATATCATTAATCATTGCTATAATATTTTCAAATAATTAAAATGCTTTAAAGTTATATTTTTATTTTTATTTTATAAATTGTATTATCAAATGTACTGGAATGAGGATAAATAACATAAAATGAAAAGATTAAAGTTTAATCTTATCGAATTATGATAAATTAAATTTAAAAATAACATAACAAAACTAAATAAATCCATTATTTAAATAATAATTTTTCGTTTTAAAATGTTTTTATATATTTTATAAAGATTATAAATTTTAATAATTATAGTCTCATTAATTTCTATTTCTTTAATTTCATATAAAGTCCATTTAATGAACTTAAGCACCGATATTTTTAGCCGATAATTGATTATTTACTTTATAAATAAAATAATGTAAAACTTTATTTTCATTCTTGTTTGTAAGAACATTTAAGTAAGAATATAATGCCGTTACAACAACTTGGCTATTGTTATATTTCTGAGATATTTCTTAACAATATGTTGCAACACTTTAGTTATTTTCCCGAAAATATTTGTTAATTAGTATACCAAATGCAGGTTTCTTTTGTTTATTTTCTACTAGTCCGTAGAATTAATCAGAATACTCACTGATAGTTCGGAAAGGACGGATAGGGGCACTCTACACTGTTTCGATTTTCTTTTTTATAAAATTTGCTTCATCGATAATAGCCTATTTTTGTTTACTTTTGCTCAATTTGCTTTCAAATTTTTAAATTAGAGTCTCTAGATTTTTATGGTAAATGAAATATTTAGAATACAAAAATTAAATTAAATTGATACATTATTATTTATTAATTATCATAATGTTAACGTTTTGTTCAGCTTTAATAATGTTAATTTCATTTCTTATTTAAGATTGCATTTAATCAAGAAAAAAATGTAATAAAATTTAACTAAACTTTAGTTGTCTTTAACATTAAAAAATATATAAAATTATTATTGTAGGAATACATTTGATTTGGGAAAAATAATAAAAATTAATTAATTAATTATTTAAATTAGTGGCAGTTAACTTTCTGGAAACCTAGACAATATGGTACTTGTTCGATAGAGAATTCAAAATTAGCTGGACTTTACTATTGGCGGTATACCTCTATAGCATCCCTGAAGCGAGATAACTCGACTTTAATTTTGGCTGATTTGTTTAGTTGAATTTAATGCCAAAATTAAAGTCGAGTTATCTCGCTTCAGGGATGCGATAGAGGTACACCGCCAATAGTAAAGTCCAGCTAATTTTGAATTCTCTATCGAACAAGTACCATATTCAAAACCCCAAAACCCCTTAATGAGGTTTATAAGTGCTTTGATTTGTAGGGAATTTGTTAGGGGTTGGGGTTATTAATTAAATGCGAGACTAAAATAGCAAGCTTTTGAGGTCTATTTATGATGAAGAGTATATAGATTTAGTGTTTAAACTGCGCTATGGATGTGATATATACAGTGAATAAATCAAACCAGTACTAAACTATAAGTCTATTGCGCTACTCTTAAAGCGAAGTCCGTCAACTGTGCGCTCCCACTGTCTTATAGCACTATAATTAAAGCAATAGTAGCTAAATTCTAAGCCTAAGAGGTAGTCAAAGTTTCTATAGAAGTATATTGATTATCCTATTAATGAGAGAACTTTGAAGTATTGGGCTCACTTCTCTTTAGACCAACGAGCTACTATGTTTCATCGCCAATTCCCTGAGTTGAAGATCTCTGCTTAGTCTATAGCGAACATCTATAAACGAAATGGTATCTCTTACAAAGGTGTGAATCGTATCAAGAGAGTGATTGATTTCACTCTGCCATTTTACAACAACAACTTAAATTATATTTATAATTAAATGCAGAGAGCCTAATAGAATAATATTAAGTTTATACATGCTGACGAGGCTGTGTTTACCTTCAACACTTTCATCTAGAAGTCTTGGTATAAGAAGCATAGTAATATAGAAGTATATGACTAGAAAGTCAAGGTATAAACGATGGCAATTCTTGGAGGAATTAGTGAGGATACTGGTTTAGAAACTTATGTTATTCATCCTTGCTCAATTAAGACAGAGCAATATATAAAGTCCTTAGAACAGTTGAGAGAGAAGTACCCTGAATAAGAGATTATACTGTTTGTTGATAATCTTTCTGTTCATAAGACTAAAGAAACAAGGAAGAGTTATGAACAACTAAGAATAACACCAGTGTTCAACGTACCTTAAAGTCCATAGTTTAAAGGAATTCAGTTCTACTGGGGTATACTAAAAGGTCATTACAAGAAACTGCTGCTCTACCACTTGATGCATGACCTAACTATCGATACAGTAGACTTTATTAAAAGCTCAGCGAAGAGAGTAGATAATTAGTTGGCCTAAAAGTGTGCTAAAGAAGGGAGAGTGAATGTACATAAAAAAGTTTTGTAGTTAAGTTAATGAATATATAAGTCACATTTAAAATTCTTTAGAGGGAGCTGGCTTCTCTTTCTTTTCTTCTATTTCTTGCTTCCCTCCTCCTAAGTTTCTTCTCTTGCTGCCAGCTCCAGCATCTATGTTCATTGACTCTGGAGGCTAAATATTAGAGTAAAGTCTCTTACTAACTTCATACTTTGTCTGCGACTTTCGCTCTCTGTGAAGCTTGCTCTATTCCTTCATCAAGAAGATGCCAGTACCAGATTTTTCTAAAGAGTTAAGCTACAAATCTTACTTGAAATATATGGGTGCTTCTGCAACTCTTATAGCCAGCTCTCACTTATCTTGATCCCCTGTTTATCCTTATCTTCTGAAGAGATGCTGTACCTTTTCTTATGAGATTCTTGAATAATTTCTTTCAAGTAATCACCTTTAATTGTTGCAAGTATGCCAAAGAAATAGTTTCTTTCAGGTAGTTTATTTGACAACTGCTTCTTAGTAGGCAGGTACTGCGAAACCTCTGGGTCGTTCATAGCATCATCATATAAGTTAGTCACTGAGATTTCTGGATAGTTTGGAATCTCTGCAAACTTAACATCTTAAGTTTTCAAAGCTTTCTTCTCTTCGCAGAGTATCGCTCTTAGAAATGAAATTTTAGTACCTTCCATCGTTGGCAAGAACAAACCAACTACATAGTCAAGATAAGTTACTATGATTTCATTACCTTGCTGCACCAGGTAGCGGTGCAAATCCTCCTTGCTTCTAAATCTTTGGATCAATTCTTGTGCTTGCACTCTTTTCATTGCATCATTCATTGACTCCATCTTGTTTACAGATCTAAGAAATGATATTCAAATTTAAGTTTATTGATTTCAATTATATACCTCTGTAAAACTTACTATTAAATATGGGCATCCTATAGGAGGTCAACCTCTTAGAAGGATATGGAGAAGGTTTTGAGAACTGGTTTCAAACTTGAGAGATTGATATCAATTTCTACTGTTATAGTTCCATATTTTTAAATTTAAATTGGTACGTACTTAATTAGGAGCAGCTCCTAAAATGCTAGTACTTAATTAGGAGCACCCTAATTTTAATCATAAAATCATAAAATACCTCCTAAAGCAGTACGTACTTAATTAGGTGCACCTCCTAAATCGGTACGTGCTGTAATCAACTTATTATTGATAGTAAAAATGGTTACTTCCTCCCCCATATTTAGAGCTGGATTGTCTCTTAACACTTAAATTTCTTCTCTAATACTCTAAGAACTTCCCTATAAACTTGTAGGCTTGCAAAGCTCTCATATAAGCTCTCAGTTATAGAGGCAGTTTTATAATTTTAAATTCAAATTTAAATATGAGCGCTAACATTTTAAGAAAAAACAACAGCACTTCCATCAAACTAAACGAGACTTACCTTTGGCAGCAATAAAAAGTGTGATAGCTGTGAGATGAACTCTCATAAAGAACTACCAAAGCTATCACTTGAGGTCTCTGTTATTAAAATAGAAATTAATAATAGAAAATAAATGGCAAACAAGTGTGTGGGAGACAGAGAGGAGGAGAAAGGTATTAATGAAATTCCTATACAAACTGAAGAAGTAGAAGTATACTTTTGTGAGAAGTGTGAGAGAGACTTCGCTCATAAATCTAGTTGGTATAGGCATATGAAAGAGCATAGAGAAGCCAAGCCAACAGTATACTTAAAGCACGATAAAATCGACGGAAAGTATGATTGCTTCGAGTGCCATAAGCAGTATGCTCATACTAGAGATTTAAGGAAGCATCTTTTAAAAGCTCACAAGAAAGATTTAGAGATTGAAAAGCATGAAGATGAATTGAAGCTACTTAACAAAAGAAAACAAGAGAATCTTCGAAAATGGTAGAGCTCGAACAAGCTAGTGAATCAGAATATGTGAGGAAATCACGCAACCTACAAGCATCTGAAATCACAAAGATTATGATTAAAATTCAATATAAAAAGATTCCTGTTCTTGCCTAAGTTGACCTAGACACTTCACTTTAAAGCTAACTTATATTAGAAGATTCCTTTGATAAGAAAGTTATCAATGATCATCAGTATGCATACAAGGTGTATCCCTTCAACTTTCTCTTAAGTGATGATAAATATTAGATGGAGTTCACAAATGAGTATCAAGTACTTACTCAAGCAAAGTTTAAAGAGTGTAGTTACTTAATCAAGCTAGATGCTGTTCTCCTTGCGAAGGATCATGTTGCTTTCAGACTCACTCTCTATGAAATGACCCTCAGAGATTTTATTACTGATCAAAGGAATCATAAGTAGCTTGCTTTAATAGCAACTTAAACCTTACAAGGTATAAAAGAGCTACATGATTGATGATTTTTAGCCACTGAATTAATTTACGGGAGGTTATCAACCGTTTATATGGATTTAACATCAAACCTTTCAAAGTACTCTCGGACTAACACTTGACTTTCAGAGCCCTATGTGCTTTGTAGTAAAAGCATTTCTGCGTTGGTCCCAAACCCCAGGTTATCTCGATCAGTGAAACTTCCAATTGCCCCTTCCGGGGGATGTTTATAAAAGAGCTACATAAGTTAGGCTTTGTTCATAGAGATTTGAAACCTGAGAATATTATGATAAACTTCTCACCTGTAAGAGTGACAATTATTGACTTCAACAGAGCATTAAGGGTAGAAGTATCAAGGCTAGGAAGTGTTATGGGAACTCCAGGCTATTATCCTGAAAGAGAAGACTGGAGAGATGGAGACTATCAATGGGATGTGTGGGCTTTAGCAGCAATAATAATAGAGTGCGATATGCCTCGGAATGATTACTACTCTACAAGGTGTGAGAAAGATGCTAAGTAAAGAATCAAGTAATTTATAGACAAAACCAGAGTATCTCAATCATTAAAATAAATGGCAGAATCAATAATCTTAAAACCAAACTCCAGATCAGACATAACATTAGAGAAAATAGAGTTGTGGTTAAGTAAAATAAACTTCAGATCTCTCCCACATGATCCAAAAGTGCATTTTGAGTGATTAAATTAAATAAATTTACTATAAATTTCACATTAAAACCTATTAATAACCCCAACCCCTAACAAATTCCCTACAAATCAAAGCACTTATAAACCTCATTAAGGGGTTTTGGGGTTTTGATTGTTAGGGTTTCGAGAAAGTTAACTGCCACTAATTTAAATAATTAATTAATTAATTTTTATTATTTTTCCCAAATCAAATGTATTCCTACAATAGCTTAGAAGAATTATTATTAAGCGAGTATAATTAAAATGGGGAGACTGTTAAAATAAAATCAAAAAAGAGATCAAATATAATTATGATCATCTCAATATACATGAGTGAAGATCCAACAGTCACTAGTTTGAATAATGTTTGAATATATCCTTATTTAAATTTAATTAACTAATCAACTAACTAAAAATGGAACTTTTGCTTTTTTATCATCTTTTCTGATTTTTTTAATTTTTGTTCATCGATCAAGTAGATGCTGTAGCTGATCTTCAAGTTTTTTCATAATTTTCATAGATATCTTCAGGGTATCTTCAGGATATCTTCCTCAAAAAATATTAAAGTGTGGAGAGTGTGGAGAGTATGGAGTGTGTGGAGTCCAGCATCAACAAAAACAGTAGTAATAACACTAATATTCTAAAAAACAAGCATTATTATGAGTCTGGGATTTTTTCAAAAACATCTTGTTTTTTTAAAATTCATAGATATGATGCCTAATGTTGAACAAGATGTTGAAGATGATGTTGATGAAAACTAAGAAAAAATCAATGATCTAAAATTTTGAAATTCTCTAGAATTTCAACCAGACTCATAATAATGCTTGATTTTGAGAATATTAGTGTTATTACTACTGTTTATGTTGATGCTGGACTCCACACACTCCATACTCTCCACACTCTCCACACTTTAATTTTTTTGAGGAAGATATCCTGAAGATACCCTGAAGATATCTATGAAAATTATGAAAAAACTTGAAGATCAGCTACAGCATCTACTTGATCGATGAACAAAAATAAAAAAAATCAGAAAAGATGATAAAAAAGCAAAAGTTCCATTTTTAGTTAGTTGATTAGTTAATTAAATTTAAATAAGGATATATTCAAACATTATTCAAACTAGTGACTGTTGGATCTTCACTCATGTATATTGAGATGATCATAATTATATTTGATCTCTTTTTTGATTTTATTTTAACAGTCTCCCCATTTTAATTATACTCGCTTAATATTATTATTTTTTAGAATATATTTGAATCAGAGGGTTAAAAATACATAAATATTTTACATCTTGTCAAGGGATAATAATATAATTAAAATTTCACAGTCTAAGTCCAGGTTCATTTCGCTGAATCATTTCCTAACGGAGTATGAAAAAGAATAATGGTTTCTCAAATAGTAAATTAGAAGTATTTAAGAGTTAATTTTTAAATATTAGGCTTTTAAAATAAAATCCAGTATCTATATGGGCCAATGTATATTATTAACTTTTATTTAAAGTAAAAATTATTTTTATTTTAGTTTAATGCATTTTATAATTTTGATATTTTTTTTATAGATTTAAAGCAAGATATGGGTCTGTATTTTCCCTAAAATATTTTTGAATTTTAAAAATTTACACAAGAATAGGATATATATGGTTTAATAAATTAAATTTTATTTAATATTATTAATTTATTTAAAAAAAATATATTACTATTAGCAAATTTATTTTGAGTTGTTTCCAATTGATATAATAATATCATTATGTATTTTTCAATCATTTTCATTTTTTTTAAACCTGCAGCAAAGATTTAATAAAATGGCTCATTATTTACTCAAAATCGTATAAAAAGGATTATAAAGTCTTATAAATTAGCTTGTTTGGAAACTTGTCAAGTATAAAAATAAAAAAAATATTTATATTAAATATTTTTTTTTGCATGCAAAAATACACTAAATGTTATTTTAATCTTATCTAAAATTCATTAATTTAAAAACAATTGTAATAATATGAAAATTATACCGAATAATTAAAAAAAAACGCTAAAATAAAAAAATGGTTAAATTCACATTTTTAAAAAAAACCAATTGAGTATTTACCTACTAATTTTGAAATTTGGGATCATCTAGTTTCTTGAATGAAAATTAAATAATTTAGTATTTTAAAAGTATAATCTACTGTTATATACATAAATAAAATAAAAATTTATAGTTGAAACATTTTTATTGTTATAATAAATACCAGTGCTAATCTTAAAAATTTAGAAACTTATAAAAAATTAATAATATCCTCTTGATTTTTTTTGATTTTTTCTATTTTTCTATTCCTATCTTACATTTTCTCTTCTTTCTCATTAGTTTTATAGCTTTAGTGTGCAAGAAATTTAAAGCTATTAAGGATATTTCTAACATCTCTCTTTTCACCTTTACTTTATTGAATTTCCGCTTCTTTTACAATGTCTGTTTTTTATAAATTGTTTCCAATTGTTTATTCTCCAGACATATTAGTCTTCTTTTATGGTGAAAATAGAAAGTCAGTCAACTATATTTTTATAGGGTCGCTACTGACAACTAAAATGTTTTCAGGTTTCATGTCATTAAAAGTAATTTCTTTATTATATAAATCCCATATATTTAAGCCAAAAAGTGTGTGTAACAAATGATTTAAAAAAATGATTAAAAATTGTAGGTTTAGTTATAAATAAAGAATTTAATGGATAATGAAATGAAATAGGTTGAATGACGGTAACTCTAAATAAAATTTTTTATACATTTTTTAACAATAAATTGTAAATAGTCAGTCACAAACGATAAAAAGATTATGTTCCATCAGTTTTTTATTAATGATATTAACTTTATATTTTTCATATTTATTAAAAACAAAAATTAGGTCTTTCTAAAATATTTAAAATTTTATTAAATATAAAATTAACATTAGAAGGTTTGCATACCGTTAATAAATGATTAAAATATAGAATTCTTTATTTATTATATATGTTTGATTAATTTGAATAACTTTAAAGAAATTATTTATATAAAAATAAAAGATTGCATCTTTTCGAAGTCTGTTTAATTTTTTATGCACTGCAGCACAGAGTTCCTATTCTCAGTCATATAATATATCTGATTTTGGATTGATAAATCAATTTAGACTTTTAGCAAATTTCATATGCTTATAGAAATTTGCTCTTAAATATGTAGAGTAATAGATTTATCCTAATAAAAACCCCAAAACCCCTTAGTGAGGTTTATAAGTGCTTTGATTAGTAGGGTAAAGTTGGGGTTTTATTAGGGTTAGTAGAGAAAACGCAAGTTTAATGAGACTTTAATATGTATTTAATGAGTATTAGTTTAATTATATCACACGAATTTTACTTGCTTGTCTTTGTTGTATCTCTTGAATCTCGCTTTCTTTAGTGGTTCGAGCATATCGTCTAAGGATTGTCTTGGATATGCTGGAGCTCTTACTATTATCTTCTCTACAATCTTCTTTATTTCTTAGCATACATCATCTTGTTTTATGTGCTTCTCAGCTAGATTTATTGATTATTTTTCATATTTTGTATTAATGTAAGTCATGCTTTCCATATCGCACTCTAAAATTATTGCAGCTACTGCCCAAACATCCCACTAAATAGAGCCATTAGTCCATTTCTCTCTGATTGGGAAGTAACCTGGAGTACCAAGAACCTTGCTAAGGTTACAATCTCTTATCTTAAGGCTCTATTAAAATCGATTACAACTACTTCTAAAGGGCAAAGGTTTAGCATAACATTTTCAGGGTTCAAATCTCTATGAACGTATCCAAGCTCGTGAAGTTCCTAAACACCCTTTATCATATTAGATAGAATATCATTCAAGTCATCTGGGTATCTGTTTTAATATAGATAATCTCGGAGAGTCATTTCAAACTTTTTTAGCCTTAGTGCGATGAAACCAAACCCTAAAATAACACCATCTAGCTTGAGCAAATTCTTGCAATCTTTTTTCTAAGCCTCTCTAAGTACAATATATTCGTTAGCAAACTCATTTTGATACTGCTCGTTTTTAAGGAGATAGCTGAAAGGATATACCTTGTAGGCATAGTCATCAACCACTATGAGTTTTGCTTTAGCAGGTACGTTTATATGTAAGTAGTTTTCAATACAACTGCTAAGGTCTACTGCATTTAGTGCAGGAATATACATGGCTCTCTCTTAAAAGCATGCTAAAAAGACATTACCAGCAGGTTGATTCATTAATTCTATTCGCTTCTGCCTCTTGAGCTTCTCCTGTTGTTCTTTTTAAGTCTCAAGATTATTAGATTTTCTTTTAGCGGGCACTAATTTCTAAGTCTCTTTATCTTAAATCAAGAACTCACTTAGGTGATGCTTCTGCATATGTTTCTTAACTTTAGCTGAGTGAGTATAAGACTTCTCACAAGTCGTGCACTAGTACCTGCCATCGACCTTATCATGCTTAAAATACACCTTAGCTTTCCCAGAGTGAACCTCTTTCATATGTCTCTTCAAACTGGAATCAGTAGAGAAAAACTTTAGCAGTCTTAGCATTCAAAAGTTTTAATCCTTTAAATCTGAAGCTGTTCCTTTTCTTCCTCAACATCTTTTATTAATGTTTAAACTTCTATTTCAGCTTTCTGTTTCATGTTTTAAACCTATATAATAAAAACCTGTGCTTCAAATTCAAGAGCTCTTAGCTCTGCCTCCCTCTCAATATATATAACTTCTTGTTTCTTGGTTGAACCAAAGTTAAGCATTGATTGACCTGCTCCTAAAAGTGCCGCTCTACGATTTAAGTTGACCGCCATGTTTAAATTCAAATTTAAATTTCTATTATAAAGCTCTTAAAACCTCTATAGCTATAGCTGGACTATATAGGAGTTGCTACAGCATTAATGATGGTTTGATCTCAGCTCTAAGACTTCATATTTATACTCAGTTTATAACTATAATTTTTGTAATTTTGCACTTAATAATTTTGATTCTGGTACCAACTCAGATAAAGTTCAGGTTGGTACTGGTACCAATTAAGTTTTGAACCAGATTGGAACTTTTCCATTAAAACCTCACTGGATTAAAACTAGGTACTAATTAAGTTTTGGTACTATTAAATTGGTACCAATTAAACTTAAACGAATTTAGTACCGGTACTAATTAAATTTAAACAAATTTAGTACTAATTTAATGGAACTAAATTGATAAAAATGGAGCTCCATCTCTGAAGTTTGTTACAGCTTCTGCGAACCTTCTCCACGTATCTTTACAGGGTTGACCTCCTATAAGATGCCCATATTTAATAGTAAGATTTTAAAGGATAGGATCCAGAAGTCTATAAATTAAAACTTGAAATTCATTAATAGGAAGAGGAACAAAGATGGAATCATTCAATGAACAAATGAAAAGGGTTGAGGCTCAAGAAATGATATCAAGATTCAGAAGCAAGGAGGATCTCTATCGATACCTTACTTAGCATGGTAAAATAAATTGATGTTAATCAACGATGTATACAGTTGGTCTATTCCTTCCAACGATGGAAGGTACTAAAATATCATTCTTAAAAGCAATACTCTGCGAGGAGAAGAAAGCTTTTAAAAACATAGAAATCAAACTGATTGAAATACCTAACTACCCAGAGATTTCAGTCACAAATCTCTACGAGGATGCAATGAAAGATGATGAAGTGGTTATTTACCTTCCTAGCAAGAAGTAACTCTCAAATAAATTGCCTGAAAGAAACTTCTTCTTTGGTGTTCTTGGTACAATCAAAGAGGATTATTTGAGAGAAATTATAGAAGAAGCTCATAAGAAACGCTACTCTATTTCTCCTGAAGATTAAAAGAAGCAAGGAATACTAATAAGCGAGACGTGGCTAGCAGAGCTTAAGAAGCATCCTTATCTCTCTAGTAAGCTTTGATTTATAACTTTTTAGGGAAACCTGGAACTGGTATATTTCTAATGAAAGAGAATGCAAAGGTTCACAGAGAGAGAAAGTCTCAAACCATTCATTAAGTTAGCAAGAGACTTTATAATGAAGTTTAAAAGTCTGATGAAATGAACATAGATGCTGGTGCTGGTACAAAGAGAAGAAACATGGGTCCTAGTAAAGCACCAAGAGGAAGAAAAGAAAGAGAAGCCGAATCCATTTAAGAGTTCGTTTGATATGTGAAATAATTCATTCATTTAAGTCTAACACTTATTAATAAACATTCATTCTTCCTTTCCTTGCACATATCGTAGTCTAGTCTTTACCCACTCTCTTGCAACTACTCTGTATTAAGTCTACTGTGTCGATTGGTAGATCATGCATTAGGTGATACAGCAAGAGTTTCTTGTAGTGAGTCTTAATCTAACTCCAATAGAATTCGATTCCATTAAATTGAGGACTGTAAGGAACGTTATACACAGGAGTTATCTTTAACTCTTCATAAGCTTTCTTAGATTCCTTAGTCTTATGAACTGAGAGGTTATCAACAAACAGGATGATCTCTTGATCGTTGTACTTATCTCTTAGCTTATGTAAGAACTCTATATATTGCTCTCGCTTAATAGAGCGAGGATGAATAACATAAGTTTCTAAGCCTGAATCTTCACTGATACCAGCCAAAATTGCGTGGGTGACAACCTTAACCTTCTAGTCATACACTTCTATATTATCGTACTTCTTGTACCAAGACTTATTAATAAAGGTGTTGAACGTAAACACAGCTTCATCAGCGTGTATGAACTTGATGTTATTATCAACAGACCTCTGCATTTAATCATATATATAGTTTAAATTATTACTATAAAATGGCAGAGTAAAGTCAATCACTTTCTTCACTCTATTGACAGTCTTGAAGGTAATACCATTCCTTCAATAAATATTTGCGATAGTCTATGGTGAGATACGCATGTCAGGAAACTTGCGATGAAACATCACAGCTCGCTAGTCAAGTGGGAAATGTGCCCAATACTTAAGAGTCTTAGAATCGCAGAGATATTCAATATGGTGCTAAGAGAACTTTTATTTTCTTACAGGATGTTATCAAGAACCAGAATTGAAATGCTAAACAGCTAACAAGCAATGATACCTAACTGTTGAGGCACTCTTGCGCAGGAGCTTAGCTATAGCAGCATAATTCATAACTGGTTTGAGTTAGTCTAAATTAATACTCGCACCATACCTAAGCTTAAGCAGTAAATCTAAATATTTCTCATCATAAATAGACCCCAAAATCGCTAATTTCTATTTCTCATTTTGCAAACTGGCCTAATTTCTCTACTAACCCTAATAAAACCCCAACTTTACCCTACTAATCAAAGCACTTATAAACCTCACCAAGGGGTTTTGGGGTTTTGAATATTAGTAATCGGGTTTAGGCAATCTAAAAATTTTTATATTTAAAGCATATTCAAAGATTATTTAAAAAAATTATCGACTTATAATCCACAGTTTAAAATGAATTTTAAATGACAAGCTCCTTTTAAACAATTAAATTGAAAACAAAATTATTTTAGATTAAATAAGACAGTTCTTTAGTAGTTTGAAAATTTGCAAAGTTTTTAATATATATTATTCGAAGTAAAATTGTTTTGCCTAAAAAGTAAAAAGTTTTAAGTCAAAAATTTAAAAATTATATTAGCTTTTTTGTTTAAATAACCATCGATTCCCATTAAAACATTATATTGTTTTAATTTCAAATTTTTTAAAATTATTTCATGAGTTTTTTCTTATGATTCTGTTATTTATATTAAATAATTGCATAAATATAGGTAAGATGATGGAACTAAATAATCAAAATGTCATAAAAGAAATCGATTTACTGATAAAAAATAATTTAAAATTAAAAACATAATACTTAATGATAATCATTGGATTTATCTAGACAAAAAAATTAATATAATTTTCAATTTAATGACTTATTTTTTTTTACTTTTTAATGGAAAACAATTTTACTTCAAATAATTTTTATGAAAAACTTTATGCACTAACAAAATTTTGTTAGAATTGTAAATTATATAAACTTTAATTGTTAACTTTTTATTTTAGGACATGATTATTTAATCATAATTTAACAATTTTGAATGTATCTCAAATGATATCAGAATGGCATATAAAAAAGTTTTTCAAAATTATGAGAACTCAATTTGTTTTAGATTAATCTTTATTTAACAATAAATTGCCTTTATTGGTTGATTGAATAATACAGATCATTAATAAATTTATATGTCAATTATTAATTTAATAAATAATGTTAAAATTTACCCCAAAAATCTCAAAGTTATTAACATATTTTCTTAACAATTTTACCTATTTATTCGAGTTAATTTGCACAACGGTTTATTTTTTATAAAAATCAAAACCCCAATCCCTTAAAATTTGTTTATAAGTACTTTGTTTTGAAGGGAATTTGTTTGAGGTTGAATTTATCAATTAAAAGAAGACTAAAATTTCACCCAATTTGAGTCTATTTATGGAGAAGGTATATAGATCTAGTGTTGAAACAGCGTTATGGATGTCATATGTTTATTCAATAGATCTATCAGTATTGAACTATCAGTCTATTGCTATTTTTACAAGCGAAGTAAATCAACTGATCTTTTTTTTTATGAAATCTCTGTATTAAAGTAATAATATCTAAAATTTTAGCTTAAGGGGAATTTAAAATTTCTACAGAGGCATATTTAATTTTTACTTTCTTATCAACAAAAAGATTTAAGAATTGCACCCACTTCTCTCGATCAACGAGCTTCTATGTTTCACCGCCTATTCCAACAATAAAATATCTTTGCATAGCCTAAAGCTAAGATTTATAAAACTAAATGATTTCTCTTGAAAGGGTGGGAATCGTATCACTATAGTGATTGATTTCAATCTGCAATTTTACAACAATAACATAATCATTTTTCAAATAAATGAAAAGAGCTAGTAGATTTATTTTAAGCTTAAATAAGTTAATGTGCATGAGTTTACCTTCTAAACTATAATTTAACAGATTGGTATAAGAAACAAACTATAAGTTTATAGTAAAAATTTTCACATTAAATTGAAATTTCAAATTATTTCAAAGTGGAATAGAAGTATATAACTAGAAAAGTAAAGCAAAAGCAATTCTTTAAGTATAAGTAGCGAGGATTCTGGTTTTTTAAAACATATGTTTTCATCCTCGTTCATTTAAGACAGAGAAGTATAATAAGCACTAAGAGCAGTTGAGAGAGAAGTATCTTTTATGATAGTTTATTATTAATTGAAAAACTTTATGTTCTCAACAAAAAATAAAGTAAAAGTTATGAATAACTTAGAATAACACCAGAATTCAACGTCCTTTACTGTAGTTAATGGAATCAAATTTTACTGGGGTAAATTTAAAGATCATTACAAGAAACTGCTGCTATATTATTTGATGCATGACCAACCTATCTATAATTTAGACTTTATTAAAGTTCAGCTAGGAGGGTAGATAATTAGTTTGTTTAAAAGTTCGCTCAAGTAAGAAGAATGAATGTATGCAAGTAAGTTTAATAGTAGGTTAATGAGAGACAAATCTAATTAAAATTCTTTTGTAGTAGCTGGCTTCTCTTTCTTTTCTTCTTCTTATTACTCCCCTCATCTAAGGTTTCTTCTTTTTCTGCCAACTCTAGAATATATAAGTCCATTCACTCTGGAGCTCAGATATTTGAATAAATTCTCTTGCCAACTTCATGCTTTGTTTTAGACTTTCGCTTATTGGAAAATTTGAATATTCATTTATCAAGAAAATGCCAATTCAAGATTTTCATGAAGAGTTAAGATTTATATTTTACTTGAAATATAAGGACTTTTTTTGCAGCTCTGACAGCCAGCTGTAACTTATCTTGATCATATATTTATTCTTATCTTCTTAAGAGAAGGTGTACCTTTTCTTTAGAAATTCTTAAAAGTTTTTTTTCCAAATAATTATCTTTATTTGATTCAAGTATACCAAAGAAATAGCTTCTTTAGGTATATTATTTGACAAATTCTTCTTAGAAAGCAGGTACTACGAACCCTCTGTGCCTCATAGCATCATCCTATAGGTTAGTCATTAAGATTTGTAGATATTTAGAATCTCTAAAAAATTTTCATCTTAAGTTTTCGGTGCTCTCTTCTCTTTGCAGGTATCGCTCTTAGAAATTAAATTTTGTTATATTTCATCGCTGGTTGGAACGAAAAAACTAAATAATAAAGATAAACTGTCATGATTTCACAACTTTGCTGCACTAGGCAGGGATCCAAATCCTCCTTGCTTCTAAATTTTTGAATCAGATCTTTTGTTTGCAATATTTAAATTTTATCAATCATTTACTTTATCTAATTTAGAAAATAAGAGTGATATTATAATTAGAGTTTATTGTTTTCATTTAATTACCACTGTAAAACTTACTTTCAAATTTGGCACCCTGTATAGGTGGTGAGCCTCTAAGATGGATTTGGAGAAAGATTTGAGAGCTGGTTACAAACTTGATTGATTAAAGTCAATTTACTGTTATAGTCTATATTTTAAATATAAATTGGTACATACTTAAATTGATTAATAAAGCTCATATAATCTTAGTACTAAATTAAGAGTTTAATTAAAGATATTATTTTTTAGGAGAACCCTAATTTTATTCATCAAATTACAAATAACCTCCAAAAAATTATTTAAAAAAACAGTACCTACATAATTAAGTCCACCTCCTTAATCTGTATGTACGTTAAACAATTTATTATTTATAGTAAAATGGTTGCTTTTTCAACTAAATTTAGAACTGATCGTCTCTAAGTTCTCATTTTTCTTTGCTAATACTCTAAAAACATCCCTTAAAATTTATAGGGTTGCAAGCTCTCTTTTACGCTTTGTGGTATAGTGGCAGTTTTATATTTTAAATTCAAATTAAAAATATGACGCTAATATTTTAAGAAAAACAACATCGCACCTTTGTTAGCAATATAAAGTGTGATAGTTGCGAGATAAATCCTTATAAAGAACTATCTGAGCTTTAAATTGAGGTCTCTGTTATTAAAATATAAATTTAAAATAGAAAATAAATAGCAAACAAGTGTATGGAAGTGAGTGAGGAGTTGAAAGTTAGAAATGAAATTTCAATTTAATCATAGGAAGTTGAAGTATGGAAGAGACTTTTCATTTTCGTTACTGGTTTAGGTATATTAAGGGTCATAAGTAAGCTAAGCCTATTATATGCTTAAAGCATGAAAAACCTTTTGCAAAGTATGATTGCTTTGAGTGCCATAAGCAGTACTCTCATACAAAAGAATTAAAAAATCTCTATTAAAAACCACAAGAAAGAAAAAGAAGTTGAAGATTAAGATTAAGACACTCAACTAAAGTTGCTTAATAAAAGAAAAGCAAGGGAGCCTCTTTAAGTTGCTAAGCTTTAACAAGCGTGAATCAGAGAATGTGAGGATTGCATGCAACCTTTTAGCATCAGAGGTGACTAAAATCATGATTAAAATATAATATAAGAAAATTCTAGTCTTGCAAACATAGATTTAGATACTTCGCTCGCATGACAAGAAAGTCATTATGGATTATCAGTATGCTTACAAAGTATCCTTTCAACTATCTCCATTATGATGATATATATTTTATTGAGTTTGCTAATGAACATTAAATACTCACTCTCGCTAAATTTAAAGGATTCATAAACTTAATAAAGCAAGAGATACTGCTCTAATTGCCAAATATTATGATAGCTTTCATACTACCACGCTTATAATTTACACTTAGAGATTTCATAAAAAATTAAAGATAGCTTGAATTAATAGCATCCTAAATTAAATAAAGAATCAAAGAGCTCATAAGATAATGTTTTCCATAGTAATATCTAGCCCGAGAATCCAATGTTGAATCTTTCACCAATATAAGCAACGATAATTTATTTCAACAACCCTAAGAGATGAACTATTAAGGCTGTATTTTTAATGGGAACTTACGGATATTATCTAGAAATTAAGTCTGGAGAGATAAATACTTTCAATGAAATGTGTAAGATATGACGACAATAATAAAAAAAAGTGTGAAATGCTTTGCAATATTTCTACTCGAATAGACACGAGAAGGATACATTACAAAGAATAAATAAGTGTATTGATAAACAAGGAGTATCTCTATCACAGAGTAATAATTTAACCAAACTCAAGATCAGACATATCAAAAGAATAGAAAGATTTATAATTAAGTTAGTAAGATAAACTTCAGACCACTACCACATGATCCTAAAATGCATTTTTAGTGAATTAATTAAATACATGTACTATATATTTCACATTTAAAACCTATTAATAACATCGACCCCATACAAATTTCCTGCAAATAAAGCAGCTATTTAAGGGTTTTTGGGGCACTTAATAGAAATATTTATTTGATATTCTCTATAGCCTAGAACTAAGATTTAACTTAAGAATTTTTAAATTATTTATCTCTTTCTAACAAGACTTAATTTCATATAATGGGCTTTATACATTAGTTTTAATATTTAGTCCTGAATTAGTATATATATTTTTAACTAATTGTAAATTTAACTTTTTTGGTATTCTTTTTTATTGATGGATTTACTACTTATCGACTCATAGATTTTTTCTTTAATAATTAAGTATATAAAATATAAACTTAGTGTATTTAATTAATATAAATATAGATTTTGCAATAAGATAATAGTATTGTAAGAATAAATTTAAGATTGGAAAACAAATATTTAATAAATTAATAAAATAATAGGAAAAAAAAGTACGATATATTAACGATTCTTAGATGCTAAGATTGAAAATTTAAAAGTTATTAGTATTTTTTATGCTGTACTATATTATCTCTTTCACGAGAAAAGAGTTTCCCACTTTTGATTAAACACCTCTAAATTCTAAAAATTAAACTCTTCAACTAAAGTCTAGCAGTCTTGTCAAAGGAAGCAATAACTTAATACAGACAATAATATGCTCCAATTAAATTAAAAAAATATCAAATAAATAAGCCATTTTTATTATTTAATAATAATATAAATAAATTCATTTCCCAATTATGATGCATTTTTATAATTATGTTTTTTTAAAAATTATTTTAGGCAAAAAAATTTAAATAGCTAATTACAATAGCTTAGAGTAGATTCTATTATTTTAAAATTGCAAACAATCAAATTTACTTAACAGAATATTAGTCGATATATCATGATAAACTACAAATAACCAATAATAAAATATAATAAAAGAATAATTTATAAAAATAAAAAATTGCTCTTTAATTGAGAAATATTTTTTTTTTTCTTTCATTAATAAATTGTAATAGAATGTATATGAAAAAAATAAATTTTATATTACTTTTTTATCATCTTTATAATTAAATAAGAATGTTTTATTTATTTACTTATTTCCAATATTATATATTTAAATATAAATTTTTTAAAAAATATAAATAAAACAATTATGTAATATGATTTGGAATTTAAATTGTGTAAATATTGGATAGAATAATTATAAAAGTAAATAATTCTTTTTATTTATTAATTATTAATTTTTTTTGATAAGATGGTTATTATTTTGCAAATCAATTATAAATATGATATTTATTTTCTATGATAATATCCGTTTATATGTAAAACTGATAGAATGGCGAAAACTTGTTTCATAATCTCTTTCATTTACTAAAATAAATTAAAAAATAAAAATTTGCGTCTCGCTTATACCGTAATTCATGATGAAGTAGTTTAGTAAATCTCCTCCTTCCACGAAGTCATAAACCAAATGCATTTTTAAAAAATTTATTAAAATATTTAAATAATTCCTTTATATTTGTGCTTTAAGATTTATTAAATTACATTATAAATTAATCTTAACAAGTAAAATATTTTATTTTTATAAAATTTTTTAAATGAAATGCTCGCAATCATCATATTAAAAGTTTGTCACTATTTAAGCAACCATTTAAGCTCCAAATTTTTCTGAAATATGTAGCAAATACTATAGTTCTTCACTTTGCATGTTAATTTTAATTTAAGTACTTTGATTTTTTAAAATTATAAATAGAATTAATATGTCATTCTTTGGAATACATTTCACAAAATACTTCTTTATATTACAAAAGTTTAAAAATATTGAAGTTTAGTATAAAATTTAATATATATATTTATATAAAATAATAAATAAACTGATTAGTCTGTATGATTTGGTAAAAATCTTTGTAGTTCTTACCCTTTAAATAAATGTATTAACTTTCGTGATAGAACTATAAATTTGTAATTGAATTTATTTAGTAATTGATTTCTATGGTGATGATAATCATAAGTTCTAGATAAAAAATAATCTACCTTATTAACACTGATAAAGAAAGTACTAATTTGATGATTACGATTTTCCCAATTTAGATTATAAGACATAGAACTTTAGCTATAGTGATATTTAATACATATAGTAATAGATAACTGCCTAAATGTGAGAATTTAAAATCTAATGATCCAAATTTCTCTATAAATTAATCGTTATTTAAAATGAGCTATAACTTTTTTAACCTAATTTATTTTATAGGTATTAGATGTTTGAATTTTCTATAAGCATTTCTTGTTTGACTAGAGAACTTTGCACTCCCAGATTCTTACGTAGTTCATGATATTATACATGACATCTTGATAAGCTTTAATTTAAGTCTGATTTAGTTACTATTAATGTTATTTATATTTTAAACATCGTTACAAGTTGAGGGTCAAATTAATTGCATCTTAAAAATTGCCATCCACCACTTTATTTTCAGTTCCACTTTAGAATAGAATAACTTGAGACTTTAGAACCGAATATCCTTCTTTTTGAAGTTCTGGTGGGTTGACTAGGGCACGTCATTTTAATAGCATTTAAACGTTTTAGAGATGTTCCATATTATTTCTTAGCTTAATAAATAATAAATCAATTAAGATATTTATTTTTAATTGTTGTATAACATTTTTAATAGGAAAATGACTTTAAATTAATAAATAAATAGCTAGTATGATTCGTGAAAATTAGCTCTTGAAGCTTAGACAACATGATATTTAAACGTGAGGGCATCCAATAAAACTAAATAAATCAACTAAAATTAAGCTTGCTTTATCTCACTCTAGGAATACGATTGAGAGGTAACGGTAATAGTAAAGCTCATCTATATTTAAATTATTTTTCGAATAAATACCATGTTGTCTAAGCTTAGAGAAAGTTAACTACGAACCATATTGGCTATTTATTTATTGTTTTAATGTAATTTTCCTAATACAAATGTATTATTACAATATCTGTATCAAAGAAATTATATTTAGTATTAATTATAAGATATTTAGAAATAATTTGTTTATTTTTATGATCTAGAAATCATGATAGAATTTGGCTGAAAAGTAAATTTTGTAAACAAAAAATAATACTTTTATGGTGGTTGAATGCTTGGACTGAAAAAATAAGTAATATTTGATAATAAAGCTTTTTCTGATTTTGAGGGCTATAATAAAATAAAATTGAAAACAATTTATGGTTCTATTCAATACTTTATATCCCTTATTTAATGTTTTTATTTAATTTTTTAAATAAATTTATTGCATTTTTAATAAGAATTTATTTAAAATGATTGTGTTCAATATTTTTAATTTAATTGAAAAATATTTTTCAAAAAATCTCTTAGAAATCCATTCAATTTTATCTATATTGTTTTAAAATTCGAATTCAACTGTGAAGTATTTAGTTTTTTTTTCTTCATCATTATACGGCATGTATTATATTATAGGAATATATTTGATTATGGAAAATTAAATAAAAAATAAATAATTAATTAATTAAATTAGTGGCAGTTAACTTTGTAGATACTGGGGGGGAAAGTTTCCTGCACTCGAGGAAGTTTCCTGCACTTGTTTTTTTAATATTAAATTTAATAAATTTTTTATAAATAAAATAGTTTAATATAATTACGACCCATTAAATCTTAAGAGCATATTGGTCATCATTGAAAGATCTCAAGAAAATAAAGTCTAGCATTTACTTGGCATGGTAAGAACAAGATAAATTGAATAAGAATTACACTAACAACTGGATAAAATATTAGGAATCATTAAAGTTAAAAAATAAGACAGAACCTAAAAATATCAGATGGAAAATGTCAAAGCTTTAAGAATCTGAACATAGATATTGACTATTGATTAATAAATTAAAGTAGAATTATAAAAATGAAATTAGTCCTGAAGTTGATTGATAGTTTTTATAAAAATTAATTTATATATAAAAATTAAAAAATCAAAAAAAAATTAAAAAATTAAAAAAAGTGCAGGAAACTTCCCTAAAAATTTTAATTTATCATAAACCAGTGGAGGAAACTTTCCCCACCCCCGTTGATACCTATACAATATGGTACTTATTCAATAGATCATTCAAAATTAGTCGTATTTTAAAATATGCGGTTCCCCTCCTTCGCATTCCTAAAGTAAGATAACTCGAATTTAATTTAGAGTGAATTGTTAAAATTTGAGTTTTTTCGCATATACTTTGATACAGTCAATATGATAGTACAGCTAATTTTGAATTCTCTATCGAACAAGTCCCATAATTTCTAGGGTACAGAAAGTTAAATGCCGCTACTTTCTTTATTAATTCTTCAAATTCAAATGTATTATTACATTAATTAGAACATAAATAAAACTTATATTAAATTTATAAGTATTTTTTGCAGTTTTCATTAATAAATTCTTATTTTATTTTCTTTGCAAGTTTTGTCTTTAAAGATTTTTTTTTTTATTAAATTAAAATGAAAAATATATATTCTAGAAGATATTTTATCGATTTTTATTATATTATTTTATATTTAATAATATATTATGAAAATAATTTAAATGTCTAGAATGATGTAGATTCCATATTGTATACAATATATATGTATTTATTTATATAATGATTTTGATTATTATTTCTTAATTTAAATGTTATTTAATAGTCAAAAGAAAAAATTTGTGATTGTTATAACTTAATATACATATTTAAAAGCAATAAAATTTTTATTTTTGATATTTTATTCGTTATTTTATAATGAAAAATAATTAAATATTGTCAGAAAAAAAATTATTTGGAAAATGAAATAATAATTAATAAAATAAATAATCAAAATCGTGGCAGTTAACTTTCTGGAAACCTAGGCAATATGGTACTTGTTCGATAAGGAATTCAAAAATAGCTGGACTTTACAATTGGCGGCACCCCTCTATATCATCTCTGAAGCGAGTTAACGTGACTTTAATTTTGCATTAAAAATTACTAAACAAATCACCCAAAATTAAAGTCACGTTAACTCGCTTCAGAGATGATATAGAGGGGTGCCGCCAATTGTAAAGTCCAGCTATTTTTGAATTCCTTATCGAACAAGTACCATATTGCCTAGGTTTCCAGAAAGTTAACTGCCACGATTTTGATTATTTATTTTATTAATTATTATTTCATTTTCCAAATCAATTGTACTCCTACAAAAATATTTTGGAGTGCTTTAAAAATAATAAAGCAATTTATTTTTATTTATAAATTAATCGAGTCCTCCTAATCCTATTTATAAATAATTTTATAGATTATAATTCCTTTAATTTAATTATATTTAAACTTTAAAATTTCAAAATTTAAATCAATACTTATTTTTATACATTAGCTCTTAAATTTTTAGTTCTTAGCAATTACTTTTGTAAATTTATGTAATATTTAAATCTTCTTTCAAAATAGAAAGTTATTATTTAATCTTAATAATTTTTTATTGATCTGATTCCAGAAAATTTTGATTACATGGCTCCAGAGTTAGCTATTTTTAAATATGACAACTAAGTAGATATATACTCATTGGCAATATCAATACTCTAATTAGCAAATAGGAAACACTCAAAGCATATGACATATGCTAATAACTTTAAGACTTTTGCTCCAAATTATTCATAATAATTCAACGATTTGATATGGAAAATGTTTAAAAATAAATTAGATTTTTATATTATATGTAAAAGATTTTAAAATTAAATGATGAACGAAAATCCTAAAACAAGGCCAACTGCCTTTTAACTAATAAGTCTTGACTATTTATCTGAAACCAAACCCATTAAGGAGTATTTTAGTACTAAGGGATCAATGGACTACGCATATGGAATGATAAACTAAAGTTTATAAGTTATCTCTAATCACATTAGCAAATAATAAAGAGATCAGCACAGTTACTTGTACATGCACGAAGTTGAATCGTTAATTAAGTAGATTTATTTCCCCTAATTTATTTATAGCACCCTTTTTATAAATTAACTAGGAAGATTTTTATTGGAGGTTACTATGATTTATAAGAAATATTATTTTAATATTTTTTCTGTAATTTTTTGTTAAATTAAATTAATATTATTTACCTTTCTTAATGATAAATAATGAGTTTTATTTTATATTTAAAATAATAAAATCTTCAAATTTGGCTTTTTTATGTTTTACTATTTTGCTATATTTATTAAAGAAATTCACATCATAAATAAACTTAATCGAGATGTAAATATTCAATTTTATTAATATGATCTCTTTCCATTCATTATTACACTTTATTATTGATTATAATTTTTATATCAATATAATATCAAAGTACGCCCTAATATAAAAAATTCAAATCAAAACTTAGAGCTATAGCAATTGAATCTACCAAACCTTCAAATTTGGGTAAATTTGATCAACATTTAATCGTAATTGATTTTACATTTTATTTAACAAACTTTAAATGAATTAATAATCTAATATATAATTTTCTATTAAGTTTTCTTGTATTTAATATGTATTTTTTATGCTATTCATTTTATAACTGATTATGAATTTTATATAAAATATCTTAATATTGTCTAAATTTCAATAAATTTTACGATGAAGACATATTTATTTTAATTTAATATTTATTTTTGAATTTATTTCTATAAACACAAAATTTACTAATTAATGTATATGATTTAAGTTTACTATCATTCAAAACCCCAAAACCCTTTAGTGAGGTTTATAAGTGCTTTGATTTGTAGGGTATAGTTGGGGGTCTTATTGGGGTTATCAGAGAAATTAGGCCAATTTGCAAAATGAGAAATAGAAATTAGCAAAATTTAGGTTCTATATATGATGAGAAATATTTAGATTTACTGCTTAAGCTTTGGTATGGTACGAGTATTAATATAGACTTAGTCAAACCAGTGTTGAATTATACAGCCATTACAAGACTTCAACACAAGAGTGCCTCAACTGTTAGGTATCACTACATGTTAGCTGTTTAGCATTTTAATTCAGGCACTTGAAAGCATCCTGCAATAAAATAAAAGTTCTCACAGCACCATATTGACTACCTCTGCGACTCGAAGACTTTGAAGTATTGGGCACACTTTCCATTAGACTAGCGAGCTGTGATGTTTCATCGTAACTCTCCTGACATGCGTATCTCTCCTTAGACTATAGTCAATATTAATAGAAGAAATGGTATTACTTTCAAGACTGTCAACAGAGTGAAGAGAGTGATTAATTTACAGTGCCATTTTATAGTAATAATTTAAACAATACATATGATTAAATGTAGAGGGCTATTAATTATAACATCAAGTTCATACACGCTGATGAAGCTGTATTCACCTTCAACACTTTTATCAATAAATCTTGGTATAAGAAGTATGATAATATAGAAGTTTATGACTAAAAATTGAAGGTAGTCACTCATGCAATTTTAGCTGGTATAAGTGAAGATTTAGGTTTAGAGAGTTATGTTAATCACCCTCGCTCTATTAAGCGAGATTAGTATATAGAGTTCCTACATAAGCTCAGAGAGAAGAAGTAACCAAGAGATCATCCTGTTTGTTGATAATCTTTCAGTTCATAAGACTAAGGAGTCTAAGAAAGCTTATGAAGAATTAAACATAAATCCTGTATACAACGTTCCTTACAGCTCTTAATTTAATGGAATAGAATTCTACTGAAGTTAAATTAAGACTCACTACAAGAAGCTGCTGCTGTATCATCTTATGCATGACTTGCCCATCGATACAGTAGACTTAATTCAAAGCAGGTAAGAGAGTGAGCTTGGATAAGACAACAATTTGTGCGAGAGAGGGAAGAATGAATGTTTATAAATAAGCTTTAGATTTAAATGAAAAAAAGTTCACATATTAAACTAACCCAGAAAGAGGTTTGGCTTCTCTTTCTTCTCCTCTTCTTATGGCTTGCTTGGGCCCATATTTCTTCTCTTTGTGCCAGCTCATGCATCTATGTTCATATCATCTGGCTTTTAAACATCTTTATAAAGTCTCTTGCTCACTTCATGAGTTGTCTGTGACTTTCTCTCTCTATGAACCTTAGCATGCTCTTTAATAAGATATATACCAGTGCCAGATTTTCCTAAAAAGTTATATGTCAAAGCTTACTTGAAAGATAAGGATGTTTCTTAAGTTCATCTAACCAAGCTGAGCTTATTAGAATGCCTTGCTTCTTCTAGTATTCAAGAGAGATAGAATATCGTTTCTTATGTGCTTCTTCAATAATTTCTCTGAGATACTCCTCTTTTATTGTACCAAGAACACCAAAGAAAAAGTTCCTCTCTGGAAGTTTATTAGAGAGTTTTTCTTGGTAGGAAGGTAAACTACCACTTCCTCATCTTACATGGCATCCACATAAAGATTAGTGACTGAAATCTCAGTGTAGTTCGGAATTTCTATTAGTTTAATCTCTTTATTTTTAAATGCTTTCTTCTTCTCACAAAGTATTGCTTTTAAGAAAGAAATTTTGGTACCTTCCATCGTTGGAAGGAATAAACCAACTGTATAATATGTTAAAAGTCATCTATTTATCTTACTATGTAAAGTTAGGTATCGATACAGATCTTCTTTACTTCTGAATCTTGAGATCATTTCTTGAGCCTCGACTCTTTTCATTTGATTATTGTGTGATTCCATCTTTTTTCCTCTTCCTATTAATGAAGTTCAAATTATAATTTATAGACTTCTGGATCATTTTGTTTAAAAACTTATTACTAAATATGGGCATCATATAGGAGGTCAACCCTGCAAAGATACGTGGAGAAAGTTTGCAGAAGCTGTAACAAACTGCAGAGAAGGAGCTCCATTTTATCAACTTAGTTCCATTAAATTAGTACTAAAATAGTTTAAATTTAATTAGTACTGGTACTAAATTCGTTTAATTTTAATTGTTACCAATTTAATAGTACCAAAACTTAATTAGTAACTACTATTAATCTAATGAGGCTTTAATGAAAAAGTTCCAAAATGGTTTAAAATCTAATTGGTACCAGTACCAACCTGAATTTTATCTAAGTTAGTACCAAAATTAAAATATTAATCATGAAATTAAAAAATTGTAGTTATAAACCAAGCATAAATATGATCTTTAATACTTCAAAATCAACCATTATTGTTGCAATTGCAACTCCTGTACTGAGTAACTATAACTAGAGAGGTTATTAGAGCTTTATAATATAAATTTGAATTTGAATTTAAACATGGCGGCTAACTTAAATCGAAAAGCAGTTTCACTTAGCAGTGGATAATCATAGCTAAACTTTGGCTCAATTAAAAGACCAGAAGTTATTTATGTTGAGAGGGAGGTAGAGCTAAGAGCTCTTGAGTTTGAAGCAGAGGTCTTCAATTTAGAAGTAAAGAACTTAAAGGAGAGGGCAGAGATAGGACTTTAAACATAAATTGAATATGTTGAGAACCTAAAAGAACAGCTCCCTATTGAAAAGATAAAAACATTATAATGTGAAGACTGCTAGAATCTTTTCTCAACCGAACAAGGCTTGAAGAGACACTTTAAAGAGGTACGCTCTGGCAAAGCCAAGATATATTTCAAGCATGAAAAAGTTGCTGGAAGGTACTAATGCACAACTTGTATGAAGTCTTATACTCACTCTGAAAAAGTTAAAAAGCAAATGCAAAAGCATCACCTCAGTGAGTTCTTGATTTAAGATAAAGAGACATAAAAACTTGTGCCAGCTAAAAGAAAATCAAATATTATTGAGTCTTAAAGAGAGTTACAGGAGAAGCTCAAGAGACAGAAAAGATAAAAATCGATGAATTAACCTACAGGCAATACAATTCTAGCCTGCTTCCAAGCAAAAGCTATGAACATTACTGCATTGAATGAAATTAATCTAAGTAGTTGTATTGAGAATTACTTGCATATAAGTGTTCCTAACAAAGCAAAGCTTATAGTGGTTGATGAGTATGTATGCATACAAGGAGTACCCTTTCAGTTATCTTCTTAAGAACAAACAATACTAAAACGAGTTTGCTAACGAATACATGATTCTTAGAGAGGCATAAAGAAAAGATTGCAAGAACTTGCTTAAGCTAGATGGTGTTATTTTAAGCTATGGTTTTATCGCACTGAGACTTAAGAAATATGAAATGACTCTAAGAAATTATTTATATCATAATAGATACCCAGATGATTTGAAAGATATACTATCAGATATGATAAATAGTATCAAGGAGTTGCATGAACTTGGATATGTTCATAGAGATTTGAAACCTGAAAATGTAATGCTGAACCTCTGTCCTTTAGAAGTCGTAGTTATTGATTTCAATAAAGCCTTAAGATAAGAGATAGTAACTTTAGCAAATGTTCTTGGCACTGCTGGCTACTTCTCAATAAGAGAGAAGTGGACAAATGGATCAGTTTAGTGAGATGTATGGGCAGTTACTGCTATAATTTTACAGAGTGACATGGAATGCATGTCTTACTATTGTACCAAATAAGAGAAATATTCAATAAGTTTAGCCATTAAGCATATAAAGCAGGACGATATCTGCAAAGAAATCAAACAGATTGTAGACATGATAATTGTAAGAGCTCCAAACTATCCACGATAAAAATTAGATGATATCCTTGAACCACTACAGAGAGCAAGATTCAAGAGATATAATAAAGACAAGCATAGAAAATTTGTTTGAGTTAAGCCTCATATTAATCATTAAATATACTTAAAATTGACATAAGACCTGCATTTTATCTACTAACCCCAATAAGACCCCAAAATGCCCTATAAATCAAAGCACTTATAAACCTCACTGAGGGGTTTTGGGGTTTTGATTGCAATGGATAATGACTAATATAATAATGTTAGTATCATCACCTTAATTAATGTTAAAGATACATTATTTTGATTAGAATATCTTTAAATAACCTATTTTACATTATAGCTTTTACAATTCAAGTAATTATTTTGCTAAAAATTGAAACTCTTATCTAAGAGTTGATCAAACCATTTATAGGAGAAATTTTCTGCATTAATTGATTATATATAAAACCAGAATTAATGCTAAAAACAAAGAAAAGAAATAATAGATATTATCAGTCTGATAATTTCAATGAAATAGCTTTCTAGATATTATACTTTCAAAAAAAATTTTAATTTAAATACATTTAAATACACCTAAATTTTATGTGTTTTAATTGATTAACTTAAGTCGAAAATGAATAATTATCAATACCATGCCAAGACTTATTAAACTTGAAATCTTAATAATATTACCAATTTTTATTAATATTTACATGTATTTTATAAAATTTTATGAAAATAAATGATGAATCAAAAAATTTATAAACAATTTAATATTGATAAAATAGATAAAAATAGGAAATTAAAGAAATTAAGATTAATTAATGATTTATTAGTAATATTAACTGCCATGAATTAGGAGTGTGCCTAATGCTAATTTAAATTTAAAATCTAATAAATTAATCAAACTAAATATATATAATTAGTGGGCAGGTGGGCAGGCAGGGTCCTAAGCAGCCCACTTTTGTAATTTATATATATATATTAATATATTTATGCAATTAATTAGAGATGCGCAGGCTGCTAATGGAGTCAACGTGCATGAGACCATTCCTCCGGCGCTGCTTAAGTCCACGGTCCTGGGTGCTCTTAAAGGGCTAAGCTGTGCTGGTTGTGACGCAACAGATGCAGATGTATGTACCAGATGTCCAACTAACTAGCTCCTCGATACAGAGACTGAAATCTGCGGTGCCTGCCCAGCTAAGCAATTCGGAAACCCTGGAGATGGTCTTTGCACCGATTGTGATGATAAATGTCTCTCTTGCAGTTCTGATGGTACAAACCTTGAAGACGACGAATGTGTTTGCGATACCCCAACTAACTTCATTGTTATTGATACCAAAGAATGTGTTGAAGAATGTCCCGAGCATTACAAAGATTACGGCGTCTATTGTTACAGTAAGTATCATGTTTGTATCTAACCAGCTCTATAGATAACGTTCAACCAGAGATCATTAGTTTTGCGCGTACTCATGCTGTTACAACCGACCTGCTAACTGACGGTGCATTTGAGTTCTTGATCAAGGATCCAGGAGGAGACAGTGTTATCGTAGTTATTTGTGTATCCGGCTTGGTGGTTTCATGCACGTTGACTCCATTAGCAGCCTGCGCATCTCTAATTAATTGCATAAATATATTAATATATATATAAATTACAAAAGTGGGCTGCTTAGGACCCTGCCTGCCCACCTGCCCACTAATTATATATATTTAGTTTGATTAATTTATTAGATTTTAAATTTAAATTAGCATTAGGCACACTCCTAATTCATGGCAGTTAATATTACTAATAAATCATTAATTAATCTTAATTTCTTTAATTTCCTATTTTTATCTATTTTATCAATATTAAATTATTATACAAAAATTATTCAAATTTTTACATAAATTATAATTAACATAATATTGTTTATATTTCCTTAATATTATATAGTAGCAATTTATTCAATAACCCCAATAAAAAAAAGGTACAGACATAATATATAGACTTTGAAAATATATTTTTAATAATAGTAAGTCAAGAATAAGAATAAATTTAATATTAATTTGAAAATCAATATAGAATAATTATAATATTTTAGATTAAGTAAAACTAAAATTATAATTATTATTAAGTCTCTAAAGAGCGAAGGGGGAAAACTCAAGCCTCGAGGCAACTGTCTTTATTATTTTTTTCAAGAGAATCTTGCGTTTAAATCTTAACTTTATAAATATAACTTTCTGTATTACTATGTCTAGATATATAGGTATTTAACATGAATACTGTTATCATCAGCTTGTATTAACTTTATATGATGCTCTTAATCTCTCAGAATTTATTCAAATATTTAATTTAAATACTTCTTATAAAAATAGAACATAATAATCAATCACTCTCTTAATGAAATTTATTGTAATGTAAGATATTTTATTTTGTTTTATATATGCTAGCTATGAATTAAGAAGAAATATAAGCTCAGGGAATCAGCAGTGAAACATCAAAGCTCCCTATGCTAGTGAAAAGGGAGCTTAGTACTTTAAAGCCTTGTCATTAATTAGATAGTTAATATTCTATATTTTTTTTATTTTAAAGGTATTTTTAACTTAGAAATAAGTTTCAATTTTATCAAAATCAATGCTAATTATAGTGAGACCTTGGAGTAGGAGGAAATTTATAAATAAATTTTGCTACGCAAGTGTAATTGAAGATAGGTTTGAGTTATTAATAATAATCATCAATAACGCAACTTAAAAATCAGATCTATAAACTCATTTTCATAAGTTTACTCATAATATATCTTTCAATACTAATTAACATTCCTCAAATTATACCGTAATCCCTAAATATACTTTATTTAAACCCTTATAAGAAAAGTTTAAACTAATTGAAATTTTTTATCATTAAAAAAATCATTCAAACTACAAAAAGGGATTTTAGGGTTTTGAATGAAGTAATCATTTCAATTGAAGATAAAGAGCTAAAGTTAATTTTTCGAATTAAATCATTTTGTAAGAAACATTTTTCGCTTAAATTTTGTTTATCATGCATATTTAATATGATATTAAAAAATTAAAATCCTAGAAATCAATCTCTTAATCATTTATCTAAATAAAGTTAGATTTTATTTATTGTATTTATTGGGATGAGTTATGCCCAAGATATGACTTTAAATTGATTAAAAAGTTTAAGTAATGAATCCAATATTATTAACTACCCCTATAATATAATTTCATTCCCTTTTTTCCTTTTATTAATTATTTTTTATAGATAAATTGTGGTCTTAATTCAATATGAAATTTTGTAATTAAATTTAATTCAACTTTATTTACTTAAATAATTTATACTCATTCGGTTTCGTATTAATGTTAATAAAAAAATTACTCAACAAAAACAAAAAATTAGACAAAAATATAAATAATGGTAATAAAAATATTTATAATTCTAATTATTATGATCTATATGTTGTAAATAAGAAATTAAAGAATTGATTCAAGTTTAATTAAAAATTTTCTTTGAACTATTCAGAGAAAATATTTAAACTTTCAGATTAAGTATTAATTTTTATTTTTAATCACATAAATATAATTCAACTAGTTTAACAATAAATTAATAGAATAAGTTATATTTTTAAAATATTTCAAACTACGCACAAATATGATTTTTAATTAAATGAAACTCAAACATAATTTTATAAAAGCTCGATTCTTTTCTAAAAAAATTAAAAAACTTTATAAAAAATAAATTTATGACAGCTATATTGAAATTTATCTTAAAGATTAAATAATACCCTCAACATGAAATAAATTCTTTAAAAATATAATTATTTTATTTATTAATGTTAACTAATTATCAAAAACTAAAAAATATATTTGATTTATTAAATAGGAAAGTATTCATTAAATTAAATCTAGATTAGGGGTGGGGAGGTTTTAGGATAACAATTAAGTAAGATTTTAACAGTCCTGATGTAACTGGATTCTACGGAATAAATGCTCCTTACTATTAAGAAGAAAAAAGAGTTTACAGAAGAATTATTAATGATCAATATAGAGATAAACCATTATTACTGATTATTTATTTATATTAATATATAAAACTAAAAAATGTTTTTTAAAATGCAAAATATATTTAAGCATTAAGTTATTATATTTAATTGATTATAAGCTATGTGTATTAAAATAATAATAATCTAAATATGCATCTTAGCGGCAAAATAAATTGGAAATTAAATTTAAGCAATTTAATTTTACTTAAATTTATTTTATAGTAATTTATTATCTAAAAGTTTAAAAATTATTCAATTTATAATAATCTATTTTAACAATAAATTTATAATTAAAATAGAACAAGTTTTAATTCTATTAATAGTCTGGACAGTAAAAGACTAATATGATACTTCTGAAAAAGACCATGATCAAATTTAAGAAGTTAATGATTTCGAATATTTAAGTGAAATCATGTAGGTTGATAAAGTCATAAGTTACTAGATATCAGAATCTCTATTGTTTAATAGAAGTGAAAAGAGGCAACTATGGTTGTAAGATTCGTAAGAATACTTAAAGAATGAACTGAAAAATGTCAGGATCATTATAGTTTATTGAGTGTGTGCTAAAAGTATATAAAAAATCATTAAATTAGTTATAACTCAGGAATGGAAGGTGAAATGAGTTCAAAGTTTAAGGATATTGCAGTACTTAGCTTACTTATTTATATTAATTAAATAAATTAATAGAGCATTCTGTAGCATGATACAAGAAGGTAAATAGCAGCTAATATAGTTGATTAAATGTACGAACATGTAGAAAAATTGTATTGGTGTTGCCTTGTCGGTTAACATCAAATATCCTACAACTTATAATTAAGCATCACACATTTTATGAGGAGTAGTAATTGTCTCACCACCACACTTTTTATAAAAGTTTTTATTAAAAAGAGTAACAGATCTGGTCAAATTTGGATTTAAAAATTGCAAATAAAGTTTATTTAAAAATAATATTTGGCAACTCTAAATTTGATAAAAGTTAAAATTAAATTTACTATTATCGTAAGATTTATATTATTTCCAATTCGATTAAAACATAAAAGGTAATCATTTTTTATTGGATTAAATTTTAAAATTAAATAGTTTTAAATCGTATAAATCTATGCTTTAATTTTGAAGGTAAAATTTAGATAGTTCATGTACAATTAAGTTTAATTGACTTATTTGAAAGCATTTCATCAAATGTTACCTTCAAAATTAAAGAATAGATTTATACAATTTAAAACTATTTTATTTTTATATTTAATCCAATAAAAAATGATTACCTTTAATGTTTTAATTGAATTGGAAATTATATACATTTATGATAATAGTATATTTAATTTAACTTTAATTAACTTAAGAGTTGCAAAATATTATTTTTTAAAAAAACTTTTTTGCAATTTTATAATCTAAATTTGACCAGATCTGTTACTCTTTTGAATAAAAACTTTTAAAAAAAGTGTGGTGGTGAAACCACCACCTAAAATTTTATGGATATTGAGTATTGTGGATTCAAAGTCCTAGTTTTTGTAGTCGATTTAACAGAAGATGATGATTATATTGATCTTGAAGAAGCAAAAGAATTGCATAAATAATAATAAGCTTTAGAAGATGGAATAGTTTTATAGAAATAATTAGTAAAGTTATTTATTTCACTAAATAGTGAATAATTAAAATATAAATGAAATACATGAATTTATTAAAAATTTATGAATACTTAATAGTCATATTATCTCTCTATCTCTTAAAAGCTAAATTTTAAGAGTGAATTTTTTTAGATCGTTATTATCAAGATTTTTTTTAAGTAAGATGAAGTTTAAATACAAATTTTATAATTATAATAGCAATAGGAATTGTAATATACAGAAATGGAAATCCACAAAAAAAGCGTTATCATTTTTCTATTCTCCTTTTTACTTAGATCCATTAATTGAGTGTAATTTTCTTGTCTTTAAACTTAATATAACTCTTCTTCGCATGTATTACTCCACCGATTTTGGTGCCACCCCTGTAAAATAATTATGTTTTTTGTAACTTAAATTTTAAATAATGACTGCACATTCTGAACAGACATGCTTTAATATTTTTATATTTTTAATTTAATTTCAGCTTATTTCAAAAAAATCTTGAATAAAATTTTATAATCGATTATTGATTATTGATGAACAAATATCCAATAAAAAAATAAATAAATGATCTACTTTTCTTTAGAAATAATAAATATTAATATGATATTATTTTTTATTATCAATTTCACTATACAATCAAAAAATTAGCTTTAGATATTTAGATTAACAAGAATAAATAAACGAATGAAGTATGAATTTTTTTAACTATTATTTTGGTAATTTTTTAATTCTCTTTTTCTTAATAATATAATATTCATTTATTATATTATATAAATCAATATTAATAAAATTATGAAATATATAATACATATAAATTCATATCTAGTAAACATTAATAATTATTAGATACTAAAAATGGAACCTACTTATTTATTCTTTAATTAAATATATTTAAATTTTAATTATTAATTTAAGCAATTTTAATTTATGAATCAAATATATTAATGATAAAAGTAAAATTTGTGTACTAATTTCAAAACTAATTATCTCTGATATTTTTTTAATAATAATTCTTTTATAATGTAAATTTTTGCTTATATAAAAATGAAAAATATATTTTATGTAAAGTATATTATTAAGTTGAAATTTTTTTATTTTACATTAATTAATTGTAAAATTATATGATGGTTTATAAACGAAAATTTACAATAGTTTATTTTAAATGAATAAAAATATTGTACTATAAATTTTCCTCTGATTTATAAAAAATGCAAAATAAATTATATTTTCTAAACTTGCTTGTATGCTTAATTGAATCTTTTTAAAATAAATGCTTTAAATTATATCAGAGTCAGGTCGGCAGGAGGGTGGCAGCTTGCCAAGCTGGAGAGGACACTTTGCTCGAACTCCAGTCTCGCCAACGGTTATTACCGGCAAATGATCATGGTCCACTCCACCTCCATTGTAATAATTAGCAGAGATGAAGTGGCCTCACATATGCGACCTGACTCTGATCAGTGTCCTTCAGTCGAGCAGCTTACATGAACCCATTAGTAAAATTTTCAATTACAATGTAAATTAAGAATCTCCAGAGAAAAAATACTTACTTTGTGAAATCGATGCTTGCAATGGATTCACAGTCTTGTCAAATACTTGAAAATCTTTAATACTAATTAAATATATATTAATTATTACAATCCTCTGACCTTAAGTTTATACTTACATACCAAATGCTTTTAATTATAACAGAAAAATTTAGTTTAATCATCTTATTTAAGGAATTAGAAAAAATAATAATTTCTTTAGCGATTTTTATTAAATCTTCAATAATTTTTTAAAATTTCTACTAAAATTAGAATAATTTTTAATTAATAAATTAATTCTAAAATAAAAATCATTATTGTAATTAGAATAAAAAACTTATTGAAAATTTAAAAGAGATCATAATTTGGATTTATCTAATCATATCTTATTACCCTATTATTATTCATTGGTGATGTTTTAAGAATTTTTTATTTAAGTATGAGACGAAAAGAATTAAATTTGCTAATTAATGTTTTTTTATGCTGCCACAGATTTGATGAACTACAAATTAATATAGTATGGTTAAGGAAGTATTATATTAATTAATATTAATTCATTATATTGCTTAAATAATTTTAAAAATGTTTTAGATTTATTTAGAATATAAAATCAACTTGTAAACTTATTTAAATTACTATATAAACTTTAATATTAAAAATAAAATTGTGTAAAAATATTTATTGATAAATGATAATAAATCTATATTTTTATTATAACCAAAAGTAAATAAGATTTTACAGTTTCCTCAATAAGATTTACAAAAAATTTATAAATTTATACTAGACTTTTTCAATTGTTTTTGTGTAAACACAATAAAAATCTAATTAAAAAGTATTAATAAATTGAGAGTTTAGCAATTTAATAATTATCATAATCAACAATTAAAATAAAAATTAGTTTATATAATTTGCCATGTAATCGTAAGTTCCAGCGAATGATCTCTTGCGCTTGGGTCTCTCTCCGCTCTTGGCTGCCATGCCGAAGTCGAATATCTGCAAACTGACCGTCATCGAGCACCAGGAATGTTGGAGGGCTTTATGTCTCTGTGCATGATGTTGCTCGAGTAAATCAAGACTTATAAATATATATAGAGCCAGGCATGTTCTTCTCAATGTAGCTGAGGAGGTCTCAATTAGAATATATATAGGGGAACACAATGAAGAATTTACTTATCTTTTGAATTTACCAAAAATTAAAATAATTTAAAGAAATATTTTGATTTTTAATTTTAATATAGTATGAATATATTTGAATGGGAATTAAATTTTATTAAAATTAATAATTATTAAAATTTGTGGTAGTTAACTTTCTGGAAACCTAGACAATATAGGGCTAAATATGGAATAAAAAATCAGCTGAACTTTACTATTGGCTGTAACCTCTATCGCATCACTGAAGCGAGATAGCTTGAGTTTAATTTTTGGTGATTTGTGTAGTTGATTTTAATTAGTAAGAATTTAAATATTTACCAGAAACAATCAATTAATCAAGATTTCAATCATAGTACTATATAACAATTTTACCAATAAAATGATTAAAACCACACTCTATCCCTTACGATTAATGGATTAGAGTGTGGTTTTAATCATTTTATTGGTAAAATTGTTATATAGTACTATGATTGAAATCTTGATTAATTGATTGTTTCTGGTAAATATTTAAATTCTTACTAATTAAAATCAACTACACAAATCACCAAAAATTAAACTCAAGCTATCTCGCTTCAGTGATGCGATAGAGGTTACAGCCAATAGTAAAGTTCAGCTGATTTTTTATTCCATATTTAGCCCTATATTGTCTAGGTTTCCAGAAAGTTAACTACCACAAATTTTAATAATTATTAATTTTAATAAAATTTAATTCCCATTCAAATATATTCATACGGTTTTAATAAATCGTTTTCCTTTATTATATATAATTAATCCTGACATTTTTATTTAGACTATTACTTTTAAAAAACAATAAATCACATTTTTTTTTATTTTGAGGTAATTATTTTAATCATGATTCTTTAGAATCCATTAAAAAAAAGTATACTATATTAAATTTACGACAACTTACTATAAGCAAAGCGAGTTATTTTCTAAATTTAAAATATGATTGTTTACAGTATTCTAAATAAATAGAGTCTATTAAATAAGTATTATTAGGTTTTCTTTCAATATAATTCATTTGAATGTATTTATAAGATTTTAACTTTAATGAAACTATAGTAAATTCAAGATTAAAATTATTATATAACATTTAAAAATTAAGAATGTTTGAATCATTAATATCAGCATCATTATGCTAGATATATTTTTTATTTTTTATGAGTTTCTATTCATAATTAATATTTAAATCAAATATTTATTATACAATTATTTTTATTATTTTTGATATCAAATTAATGAAAAAAATATAAATAAGATTGTGAGTTAAACTAATATAAAAAAAGATAATTTAAAAATCAAAACTTAAGGACTATATAATTTATTTATAAGAATATAGAAAAATAAAAACAATTCGAATTTAGAAATAACCAGCTTTAAAAAATATTATTTAGTAACACTATTACAACCCTATATTTATAAATTCAGAAGCTGGTGTTAAGTCAATTTACACTTTTAATCTGTCAGAAAAGTCATCATTTATAGAGTACTTAAAAAGTGGATGGTATAAAGCATGTAGATTGGAATTGATTTTTCGGACTCAAATGGATATTAGACTGAAGAAAAATCACTAGATAGTAACAATCATTTCAATCAATACGAGCAAGCTATCTCATTTATATGTTCTAAATTGCAACTTAATGATGAAAAGTAATGTTTCCTATATATGGATTCGGTGCAGTACCTACTTTTATGAATTAAACTACAAGTTAAAGTATTTTATTATTAAATATATTTTTTCAAAAATCTGTTTGTTTCACATTAAATGCATAAGAGGTCTAGCTAGAGATAAATGGAGTTGACAATATTTTAAGAATATACAAAGAAAAAAAGTTTATCTAAAATTAAATTCAGCCCAACCTCAAGTGTTGCCCCTATTCTTTAGAAAATAATTGAAAAAAATTAAGGATTAAATTGATCAATAAAAATACACTGTAGCTTTGATAATGGTGGCTAGTGAAAATGAAGATCTTTAAAGAGTCCAAGAGTTAATTAATAATATTTATTTAATTAATGTAATTTGCTAGTGTGCATCCCTGCCAGTATCAATAATTATAATTGGTATGGGTAATGAAAAGCTGCGTTGCCTGAAACACCTTAATACAGAAAAGTCTATTATAAGAGATAGTAGAGGTAAACCATTCATAAATTATAATATTTATCAAATTTGCTTGTATTATTAATTTAATTAAATAAATTAATATTGACTAGAGAATGCATTAAAACTTTAAAATTTGAAAAATATTTGAATGCAAATGGCCTGAATTGATAGAGAATTATTTAGAAAATTCATTATTAATTTATAGAATTTATGGTTGATAAAGAAATATAGCCTACGTTAAATTAATCAACTTCTTTTTGAGATTATTAATTGAATTTTTAATTTATTTGTATTGATTAATTTGTTTATTTGATAAAATATATATTAAATTCATAAATAAATCTTCGTTTCCTAAATAAAGATTCGCTGATCTTGTAAAATTATTTAATATTAATTTATATTAGTAGTTTTAAATTTAAACATTTAGTCATCATCTACAATTAAAATTTTTAATGGATTTTTATTAAAAATTTTTATATTAAAATACAATCATATAAATTGACAAGAAAAAATAAAATAAAAATTAAGTTAAGTTAAGTTAATATTTAAATTTTAAATTAAAAAAATTTAATGTAATTAGAAAAATTGAACTTTTTTTAAGAATTTTGGATGGCTTATGTCTCTGTAAAGATAGGAGTCCCAGAGAAATCTAGGCAATCCAATCTTTAAGGGTCTCCTCTGGGATATCTTATCCAGGCATATACTATTATATAATTCAATTAGATTTAGTTATAGAAGAGAGTCATTTATTTAATTATTATAATTTAACATTTTTTCCCTATTATTCTTTATTTTTATAGTTACTGCTTAATAACTATAAAAAATGGTACAAAATTTTTAGCATTTTCTATTTTATAAATTACATAGAGTTAAAAAATATAAATAGTAGAAAATTGTTATTACCTTGATGCAAATTATGGAGATATGTTGACTTATTACATTATAGATGATTGTTTAAAAATAAAGTCTCAATATATTAACTATCTAATGGTTTATACCATAACTAATTTCCGTTTTGGAATTGAATATAAATATATTTTTATATAATGTATAATTTAATTAAAATTAAATATTTTTTGAATCTATGATACAAATTTACAATTATTAAATACATACATCCTCATTATTCATTATATTCTTAATTTATTTATAACGATAAAATTAGTAAATTGTTAATTTATTAGGGTTATAATTTACCTGAGGATATCTCCATTCTTGGCGTAGGGGAACTCAATATACTATATTTTATGTCTCTTGCACAGGTACTTGCTATCCAGATGCTTGATGATGTGCACTTCATTCAACAAGTCGTACTGCTGTTCCTCATCATCAATATCAAATTGCACAATTTTCATAGCATATTAAACATTATTTTTCTGCACTAAATGTACTTCTCCAAGACTAAATTAAATTAAATCTGTAATATATAAATAAAAATTAAAGCTAATTTATTTTGGATTACAGGCACTTAAAAAAGCATTATAAAATAAAAATATTTGATAGTATTTTATAGTTTTTTACAAATTCTGTAAAATATTCACATTAAAAGTAATTTATATTATTTTTAATTTGACTGCCTACTCCTATTTTTGATTGAATCAGTTCGTATGATCCAAGATTAGGGAGTTTATTCGAAAATAATTGCTCCTTAAATTATGTTATCATTTTTACTATATTCCTTTTTAATTTTTTAGATATTTTTAATATTTACAATACAACAAATATTACTAGATTTTACCATTTCAAATGTTTATTTTCATTTTTAAAGAATCGTGAAATCGTAAGTTCCAGCGAATGACCTCTTGCGCTTGGGTCTCTCCCCGCTCTTGGCTGCCATGCCGAAGTCGAATATCTGCAAACTGCCGTCATCAAATTAATATTTTATGTCTCTGTGCATGATTTTGCTTGAGTGCAGTTCAAGCAGGCCCAGAGCAATTTATAATAATTATTGTCCAGGCATGTTCTTCTCAATGTAGCTGAGGAGGTCTCAATTAGATTATTAATAGTGGAACACCATGCAGAATTCGTCATTTGTATTCACGAAACAGTCCACACTCTTGCAAAAGTAAATAATTTTCCAACTTTAATCATTGTTATAATATTATAAACATTTAAACTAAGCTTTATAATCTAGAATTTAGAATAAATTTGATTATTTATAGAAATGAGGTGCTATCATAAGTGGGTGTAAAATTATTAAGAAATTGCAAAGTTAGATATATATTTAAACAGTTTAATTACCATTCTTCATTCACATGCTAACTCAGATTCTTTTTTATTTATAATAATATTCTGCACTGTTGTAACCTCCTCCTATACCTCTATTGACGGTTAATGCACCACTCTTATCTTTAATTTAAAGAAAATGCAATACTCTTTTTCATTAAGGTTCAGTAATTATAATAATATAATGTTGTCTTAAACATAAATTTTAAAAAGTGATTAAACTAAAAAAAATAGTTGAGCAAATTTGGTAAGTATAGGCTTAAATTTTAAGATTTTAATGACATTACTAATATTTGTACTATTTTAATATATACGCATGCTTTATTTGAATTTTTAAAAATTATTAAAATACTATAAACTAATGGATTTCTATGAAATTTATCAAACTGTCTTCAGTATTTCTTTGAAATTAATACAAATAAGAACTTCCAATAAAAAAGATTTGAAATATCTATCAAGTTTTTCATATTTTATTTATTATGTTTTGATTTTCCGAATAATTATATAATTTTAAGTTATTATAATAAATTTAAATTAATAATGAAAATAGTTTAGAAAAATTTCTCTTTAATTTTAAACTTTTTTCAAATAATTTAATTATAATAAATGAAATGAAAATTTAAATTAAATTAATTTTTGAAATTTAATAGAAATAAATAAATTTCAATTTCAATTACCATAACCATGTATTATAAAACATTTATTATTATATAATTTTCAATGTTCATTATTATTCTTTATTCAATTATATATTATTAACAAGGCTAAAATAATTGTTTTTTATTAATAATTAATGCAATTTTCATTAAATTATAAATTAATTATCAAGGTAGAAATGATATTTGAAGCTAAATTTAAAAAAAACTACATCATAATTGATGAAAAAGATTCTTTGAAAATTATAAAAATTACATATTTTTATGTATGGGGCAGGAAACTTCCCCCCCCCAATTTTTATATGATAGAATTAATGTAGAATACTTTAAATATAAATTTATAAGCATTTATTATTAAATATAGATTTAATTGTATCATTTCTAAAAATGTTATTTAAGTATCTTTAAGTAAATATTTTAACAACATTTAAGAACCACTTTCTTAAAACAACGACTTCTGCTATAAATTATCTCATATCATTCTATGCTAGAAATTAATCTTGTCACCATAAATTCTGTTTTTAGTTTAAATGTTTTATGAGAGTTATCTGAAATGATTTCTTTTTTTACTTGTAGGTCACAATAACTTCTAATTCAATAAAAATAATCATATTTATTTTTATTGAATTAAAAGTTATTGTGACCTACAAGTAAAAAAAGAAATCATTTCAGATAATTCTCATAAAACATTTAAACTAAAAACAGAATTTATGGTGACAAGATTAATTTCTAGCATAGAATGTTTAAGTTTAAAGTCATTCTTTTATTAAATAATAACTAGAATTAAATAACAATTAATAAAAATTAATTTTATTTATCTCCTATTCCTCCAATTAGTGAACTAGGATTTGACTTTGTTTGTATTCCTTGATTTAGCATATCCTTTTCTTATTATTATTAAAGATATACTTTAAATTTGTTAAATTAATTTAATTTTTTTAATTAAATCAATATAAATTATTGACAGTTAACTTTCTATAAACCTAAATCGTTTGCTAATACCCTCTATCACATCCTCGAGATAAATTGATTTTAATTTCACATAAAATTATATATTACCAACTGATGTGATAGAGGGTATTACCAATAGTAAAGTCCCGTTAATTTTGAATTTTCTATCAAAATATTAGCAAACGATTTAGGTTTATAGAAAGTTAACTGTCAATAATTTATATTGATTTAATTAAAAAAATTAAATTAATTTAACAAATTTAAAGTATATCTTTAATATTTAAATTCCTAAACTTCTAAGCAAAATCTTAATTTTGATGCTAAATAATTTTATTATTATGGAAGATGAAATTATTGCAAGATACTTTGGATAGGAATAAAATATTTGATTTTTATTTTTTAAAAAAAAAACATAAATAAACTAATAAGATTGATAAATAAGTTTAACTTTTTTTCAATTTTATAATTAGTTTATTAATTTATTCAATTCATTTATAAATATAACTTCCACTTTATCAATTTACCTTATATTTAATTAAATTTAATGCTCGATAAGTCCTTAAGTACGATTCTAAACACTTTTTGTATTCAGAAAGTGTAGATACTATAAATTCATTATCTTTATACTATTCTATTATTTGATTAATGTAATCTTCTACATCTTATCCTTAACGAAGATAATCATGGATAAGTATCTAATAAGCATTAACATAGTATCCGTTTTGAATAAGCTCTTAGAAAGCTATCTCATAGAAGGCATATAACTCAGGTTAATATGGTGAGCTGACTTCATTTGTAAGTATACCTCCAGACATTCTTTTATTTTTAATTGAATTTGGCTAAGTTAGTATATCCTTAAATGAAGCCCTTTAATACTGTTGATTTATAAACTTTAATAACAAATAAGGAATATTATAAACTTAAAAAAAAAATAAAATATTATTATATGATAATAAATAAAATTAAAAATCAATTTGATTAGTAAAATAGTTTAAATATTACAATTTATCAAAAGTATAATTTTATTCTTTTTTGTTAATATCATGAAAAAATCTCAATTTATTAAAAGTAATTCTATCTTAAAGAATTACTGTCATTTATTTAATTTAAATGATGTAACTTTTAAAAATATCCTTAAAAACCTAAATCTACCGCAACTTTCATTCGATATAACTTAATTAACATTCTAGAAATTAATTAATTATGTGTTTATGGGTAAATAAATGTGGGTTATTTAAATATTTAGAATTTTAAATGGGAATTTTATGTTTTTCTAACAAGCTAATGCCTATATTTAAAATAAATTTTAAAACAGCTTGGTAATAAATATTTTAATCTTATATTTTAAATTATATATTTATTGTTTACCTTTTTGTTTCCCTATGATTTTTATAACAATTATGTGTTTATATTATTTCAATAATTTTTTTGATGACTACCTCCTTTTAGAGTAGGAATATGATATCTTTTGGTTTAAGACTTTGCAATAGTTCCAATACAATAAATTATACTTTTTATATCTGACTTTATTTTAGATTTATGCTCTTCTTGTCCAAGTTAAGATAATATTTAATTTATGGGAGTAGCCTTTTTTATAATAGAATGCATATTATTCGATATTGTTTCTATATCGATCAACAGTAGTTCAACATCTGGAAACTCTCCATAAACTAATATATTTGTAGCTTTTAAGTCATTTAGATAATAATAACTTATAAATAAATAGCAAATACACGTTACTTTTTTGAAATTTTTAATTTTTAAAAAAGATTAATAAATTATATTTAAAATTAGTTAATAATTTATGGGGCTTAATTGTGAGAATATTGCTAAAAAAATTAATTTAGGAAAATAAGTTAAAAATAACAAAGTTTAATTATATTTTTTTGCCATGTGAAATCGTATCTACATGATTTTAAAAGATTTAAAAATAATTACACGGAAATTTTGATTAATTTTCCTCTATAAAAAATCATTATCTCTAATAAAATTCATAAAATATGCAATGATGTTTAAGAATAAAAAATTTAACAATAAAACACGAATAAAATTATGACATTTGCTAGAAATATAATTTACATTTAAACTACTTCTTACTTAATACTTGGAAGTAAATAAAAGTTGATTAATTTAAATGCCTACAAGTATTAAGTAAGAAGTAGTTTAAATGTAAATTATATTTCTAGCAAATGTCATAATTTTATTCGTGTTTTATTGTTAAATTTTTTATTCTTAAACATCATTGCATATTTTATGAATTTTATTAGAGATAATGATTTTTTATAGAGGAAAATTAATCAAAATTTCCGTGTAATTATTTTTAAATCTTTTAAAATCATATAGATACAATATTTCTTCATCTATCTACTCTAAAAACTAAATTGATAATGAGTATTAATAGTAATTGAAAAGCTGGTGATTTACATATTTTAATTTTCTTAAAGATAATTTAAAATTAATTAATTCAATTTTTAAAAGTGTTACTATATTTAATTTTATTTTTTTTATATTTTGAATCTAAAATGTTTAACTTGTTAAGTTAATAAATTACTTATACCTATTAAATGAACAAAATTGGGTAAATTTCTTGCAGCAATTTTAAGATTTTTCTTAAAATTTATAAATATTTTATATTTTTTACTATTATATCAAATCATAACATTATTATATAATAACCGCAGAAATGTAATACTGACAGAAAAGTAAATAATTATTTCAGAATTAACTGCATTTATTCAAAATATAATACAATTGGAATATATTTTAATTAAGAAAAATATTTTTTTCAATCAAATTAAGTTTCTATTGATGTAAGTTTATAAATTATAACACTTATAAATTTAGTATTAAACTTATTTTATATTTTTGCATTAATAATTGTTCTAACCGAGATTACCCTCCCAACCCACCCTTCCCCACCTAAAAAATTAATAATTTTTTTAAAAAAGTTAACAATGATCTTACTATTAATTAGGATCATATGCAGTTTGAATGATTTGAGAGATTTAAATTAAAATAACATTTTTTTATACATAATTTTTATGTAAAATCATATATAAAAACAAGTAGTTGTGAGTAATAAAATTTTTAGTATCAATTAAAAATACTATTATTAGTAATGCATGGCTGATATCAAGAATAATGTAGATTTAGAAATCGATGATTAAAAATTTGCTTTGATATTGGATAAAGAGTGGGGAGGAGGTGGTGAGGTTATCTCGGTTAAAACACAATAATCACCAATTTAAAGTAAATATAAATTTGGTAAATAAAAGTCATTTATCTAAACTCAATATTATAAATTTAATAATTTTTAATGCACTTAAACAATTGTACATATTTTTTATATGTAATAATTGTCGTATCATCAATTTTATTGCTTTCACAAAATTATTCCAAATTTTAACATTCTTCTTTGTAATCATACGCCAAATACATACATTTTTTATTTATACTAACTTTAGTAATAAATAATAACTAAAATGAATATATATATATATATATTGTCATTAATAAAGTGTTATTTTTTTTAAAAAAAATTTTAAATATTTTTAGGGGAGGAAACCATATTATTTTTATATACCCTAGGCAGAGGAAATTTAGTTCCTTATCTTTTTAAAAGAGCGTAGAAATTTAAGTTTTTTAATATTTTTATTAATTCCGTAATTTTATGCGATATTTCTTATATTTAAGTTATGCGGTAAACTTTATTGAATTTCATGAGAATTTATAAATAATCAAAATTATCATTACATTATGGAATAATATCTTAATAGCAAATAACCATAGATTATTTGCAATTTGATTATAATTTATAGTTATTATTTATTGCGAGGAAACTGCAAGAGGCAAAGAAATTCTCCCCCTAATTCATATTTTTTTATATAATGATATATAAAAAAATAAAATGCGTGTAGTCTCTATGATTGAAATGTGTTACTAAACCGGCTATCATTTTACCTCTAAACTTTCTAGAAATTTCATATTAGGTATCAATTTCGGACTTCTCAATATTATAATTAAAAATAATAAACATATTGAAATGAATTAGCTAATTTAATGAATGCAGTTCTTAAGAACTCCTTTGATCAAATATGTCTATTAACCAACTTTTACAGTAAATTGAAGACTCTATTTTTTCTCTTTATATTATAGTGACTTAAAATATATAAATATTTAAAAGTATAGAATTATTCATAATTAATTCAAAATAAGATAAAATAATTATTTACTATATTATTTTTCGCCATATTTTTCAATTATTGCACTTAGAAGTTCTTTATTTAGATCCGATTAGCTGACGATATTTCCATTCTGATCATAATCTTAGTTTCTCATTTTTTAATGTTAAAATATTTGAATTCATATTCAAAACCCCAAAACCCCTTAGTGAGGTTTATAAGTGCTTTGATTTGTAGGGTTTAGTTGGGGTCTTATTGGGGTTAGTAGAGAAATTAGGCCAATTTGCAAAATGAGAAATAGAAATTAGCGAAATTTAGGGTCTATTTATGATGAGTAATATTTAGATTTACTGCTTAAGCTTAGGTATGGTACAAGTATTAATATAGACTAAGTCAAACCTGTAATGAATTATGAAGCTATAGCAAAGCTCCTGCGCAAGAGTGCCTCAACAGTTAGGTATCATTGCTTGTTGGCTAGCATTATGATTCAAAACCCCAAAACCCTTTCAGTAGTTTGATTGAGTTTTTGATTGATAAAAGTAGACTATTAGTGCATACTTTATTAGGGTTTTAATAGGGTTTATGTAGGGGTTTAATGTTTAAATATTAGTATTTTAAGTGAGTAAATGAGAGGTTTGGGGTCAGTTTATGACAGTGAGTATATAGATTTATTGTTTAAGTTGCGTTATGGATGTGATTAATATGGTGATCAACTCAGACCTATTCTTAATTATACATCAATAGCAAGGCTACTTCATAAATCTCCTGCAACTGTGAGGTCTCACTGTCTATTAGCATTGAATTTAAAGAGATAGCATCTTAACTCTAAGCCTAAAAGACCTCGAAAATTTTAACAGCATCATATTGACTATCTTATTAATGATAAGACTCTTAAATATTGGGCTCATTTTTCTCTAGCCTAGAGGGCTGTGATGTTTCATCGCCAATTTCCTGAGCTTCACATATCTGCATAATCGATAGCTAACATATATAAAAATAACGGAATATCTTACAAGACAGTCAATCGCATTAAGAGAGTGATTGACTTTAATGTTCCATTTTATAAGGATAATTTAAATTATATATTCGATTAAATGCAGAGGGCTATTACTAATAATATTAAGTTCATACACGCTGATGAGGCAGTATTCACGTTTAATACCTTCATATCAAGGTCTTGGTATAAAAGATATAGCAACATTGAAGTATATGATTAAAAGGTTAAGGTTTAAACTCATGCAATTCTTGGTGGAATAAGCGAAGATAATGGCCTCGAGACTTATGTTATCCACCCTCGCTCAATAAAGACCGAATAATACATAAAGTTCTTATATTAACTCAGAGATAAGTACGCCGACTAAGAGATTATTCTGTTTGTAGATAACTTATCTGTCCATAAAACTAAAGACACAAGGAAGGAATATGAAAGGCTAAACATAACACCTGTATTTAATGTTCCCTACAGTCCTCAGTTCAATGGTATTGAATTATATTGGGGGTTATTGAAAGGTCATTATAAGAAATTGCTACTCTATCACTTGATGCAGGACTTAAAGATAGATACAGTAGATTTTATTAAGAGTGCTGCTAAGAGAGTCAGCGATGATAAAGCTAAAGTACGTGCAAGAGAAGGGAGATTTTGTGTTTATAAATAAGTTTTAGATTTAAACGAATGAATAAGTTCACATATTAAATTTTCCTGTAAAGGGAATTGGCTTCTCTTTCTTTTCTTCCTCTTAAGGCTTGCTTGGGCCCATGTTCTTCTCTTAGTGCCACTCCTGCATCTATGTTCATCTCTTCTGGCTTTTATAAATCTTTGAAGAGCCTCTTACTCAATTCATGTTTTACTTGAGACTTTCTCTCTCTTTTTAATTTGCTGCGCTCTTTCATCAAGTATATAGCAGTACCAGGTTTTTCTATAAAATTAGAAGACTAAGCTTACTTGAGATGAAAGGATGCTTTTGAAGTTCCTACAGCCAGGTGTAACTTATTTTAATACCTTGCTTCTCTTTTTCTTCAGGAGAGATGCTGTAGCGTTTCTTATGAGCTTCTTAAATAACTTCATTTAAGTACTCAGGTTTCAGAGTTGCAAGAACACCAAGGAAGAAGTTTCTCTCTGGCAACTTATTAGAGAGCTGTAGCTTTGATGGAAGGTAGAGAGCTACGACTGGATCACTCATAGCATCGTCATATAGGTTTGTCACTGATATTTCAGGGTAGTTAGGTATCTCTATCATCCTAATTTCATTAGACTTAAAAGCTTTTTTCTCTTCACTTAACAATGCTTTTAAGAATGATATTTTTGTTCCCTCCTGTGTTGGCAAGAACAATCCAACTATGGTTAATAAGTTAGTTATAAGTGAAAACTTACCTTGCTATACCAAGTATCTGTAAAGATCTTCTTTACTTCTGAATTTTCCTATTAAATCTTGAGATTAAATTCTCTTCATTGCATCATTCATAGACTCCATCTTGCTTCCAGTTTCTATAAATGTTTATGAAATTTAAAATTATGGATATCCATTCTAAACTTACTAAAATTTTACTACTAAATAGGGAGATCCACTTGGAGGTCAACCTGAATCAGATAAATAGATAAAGATGGAGGAACTTTCTCCAAGTTTCAAAGTTTGACTTCCATTTTTATCAAACTTTCTCCATTAAATTGCTCCTAATAATAATTAATTTAATTAGGTGGTGCTCCTAATTTATTTAAAACTTAATTAGGAGGTTAAATTAAAGTTCAAAACCGTATTAGGTGGTGCATTAAAAAAATTAAATTTTAAAACTTCCCCTCCTAAATTTACGAGAACATATTTAGGAGCACCACCTAACTCCCCAAAACACATTTAGGTGCATTTTAATTTATAAAATGGATGAAATAATATATAAATTATCTCAAAATTTTAGAAATATAAAACTAATGTCTCTCACTCTGTTCCCATTAAACCTCTCTAAATCTTTGAGGATATGCTCTTACTTGTATATAAAGGTAAAATTTAAACAGCTTATATAATTATTAATAGTATTTATAAAATGAGCGGCAACTTACTAAGAAAAGCGGCATTACTTGGCATTAGCCAGCAAAAACTTTCCTTCATGAATCAAAAGAAAATTGAGACTTGTGATGCATTTACCTAGTACGAACCTGAAATTCTCTAACCTTAGGTCTCAGACTTTGAATAACAATTCAGTTGTTAAATAGAAATGCAGAGCTAAGAAATTCAATGCGAAGTTCCAATAAAAATGGTTGAAGAGGAGGAAGAGAAAAAAGAAATTAAAGCATTACATTTATGTGAAGAGTGTGAGAAGAACTTCACTTATAAATCTGCTCTTAAGCGTCATATCTTAGAGTAGCATTCTAACAAGCCAAAGCTCTATCTTAAGCATGATAAGATAGATGGAAAATATTTTTGCCCTTATTGCAATAAGCAATATAACCATTCAAGGGATTTAAAAGTTCACCTATAAAACCATCATGGCAAGAAGTTTGAAGTCATAGATCCTGAGACTGGTGAGGTCTTCCTTCAAAAAAGAAAGCCAAGAGACCCTTTAGAATCCTTGGAACAAAGAGTTAAGAAAGAAAATAAGCTTATTAAAGCAGTTAGAAACCTCCCAGCTTCTGAGATAGTGAAAATCACTTTGAAGATACAAGCACTAAAGCTTCCAATTTTAAATGTAATTGACCTTAAAGAATGAAAGGAAAGTTATCTTATACTTGAGGACAAGTTTGAGAAAAAGGTCATAACTGATAAGCAGTTCGCATACAAGATTTATCCATTCAACTACTTTAAATGCGATGACAAGTATCAAATGGAATTTGTCAATGAGTACTAAGCTCTTACTAAAGCAAGGGATAGACAGTGCAGATTTATAATTAAGCTCGATGCAATACTGCTTGCTCAAGATCATGTTGCTTTTCGCCTCCCTCTATATTAAATGACATTAAGAGACTACATTTAAGATTAAAGGATTCCAAAGTAGCTACCTCTTATTCTTACAAATGTTTGCAAAGGCATAGAAGAGTTGCACACTTTAGGGTATGTTCATAGAGACTTGAAGCCTGAGAATATAATGCTTGACTTTTCACCTCTCAGAGTAGTAATAATTGATTTCAATAGATCATAAAGAGTTGAAGCTTCAGGACTTGGCAACGTTTATGGTACTCCTGGATACTTTCCAGAAAGGGAGGACTGGAGAGATGGTGATATTAAGTGGGATGTATGGGCTCTAGCAGCAATTATTGCTGAATGCGATATGCAAAGAAATGATTACTATAGCTGTAAGAGAGAGAAAGATTCAAAGCAGAGAATACAGCAATATCTAGACTAGAATAAGATAAAAGGTAAAATGAAAGATATGGCTGAGCAGATTATCTTAAGACCAAACCACAGAGCAGAGCAAACAATAGACTAAATGATCAACTGGATAGGAGATATCAAATTTAGAAAATTAGCACATGATGGCAAGGTATAGTTTGAGTGAATAGTAAAAATAAAACCCCTCTAATACACACTACTATACATTCAAAACCCCAAAACCCTTTCAGTAGTTTGATTAAGTTTTTGATTGATAAAAGTAGACTATTAGTGCATACTTTATTAGGGTTTTAATAGGGTTTATGTAGGGGTTTAATGTTTAAATATTAGTATTTTAAGTGAGTATATGCGAGGTTTGGGGTCAGTTTATGACAGTGAGTATATAGATTTATTGTTTAAGTTGCGTTATGGATGTGATTAATATGGTGATCAACTCAGACCTATTCTTAATTATACATCAATAGCAAGGCTACTTCATAAATCTCCTGCAACTGTGAGGTCTCACTGTCTATTAGCATTGAATTTAAAGAGATAGCAGCTTAATTCTAAGCCTAAAAGACCTCGAAAATTTTAGCAGCATCATATTGACTATCTTATTAATGATAAGACTCTTAAATACTGGGCTCATTTCTCTCTAGCCTAGAGGGCTGTGATGTTTCATCGCCAACTTCCTGAGCTTCACATATCTGCTTAATCGATAGCTAACATATATAAAAATAACGGAATATCTTACAAGACAGTCAATCGCATTAAGAGAGTGATTGACTTTAATGTTCCATTTTATAAGGATAATTTAAATTATATATTCGATTAAATGCAGAGGGCTTTTACTAATAATATTAAGTTCATACACGCTGATGAGGCAGTATTCACGTTTAATACCTTCATATCAAGGTCTTGGTATAAAAGATATAGCAACATTGAAGTATATGATTAAAAGGTTAAGGTTTAAACTCATGCAATTCTTGGTGGAATAAGCGAAGATAATGGCCTCGAGACTTATGTTATCCATCCTCGCTCAATAAAGACCGAATAATACATAAAGTTCTTATAATAACTCAGAGATAAGTACGCCGACTAAGAGATTATTCTGTTTGTAGATAACTTATCTGTCCATAAAACTAAAGACACAAGGAAGGAATATGAAAGGCTAAACATAACACCTGTATTTAATGTTCCCTACAGTCCTCAGTTCAATGGTATTGAATTATATTGGGGGTTATTGAAAGGTCATTATAAGAAATTGCTACTCTATCACTTGATGCACGACTTAAAGATAGATACAGTAGATTTTATTAAGAGTGCTGCTAAGAGAGTCAGCGATGATAAATCTAAAGTATGCGCAAGAGAAGGGAGATTTTGTGTATATAAATAAGTTTTAGATTTAAGCGAATGAATAAGTTCACATATTAAATTTGCCCGTAAAAGGATTTGGCTTCTCTTTCTTTTCTTCCTCTTAAGGCTTGCTTGGGCCTATGTTTCTTCTCTTAGTGCCAGCTCCTGCATCTATGTTCATCTCTTCTGGCTTTTATAAATCTTTGAAGAGCCTCTTACTCAATTCATGTTTTACTTGAGACTTTCTCTCTCTGTTTAATTTGCTGCGCTCTTTCATCAAGTATATAGCAGTACCAGGTTTTTCTATAAAGTTAGAAGACTAAGCTTACTTGAGATGAAAGGATGCTTTTGAAGTTCCTACAGCCAGGTGTCACTTATTTTAATACCTTGTTTCTCTTTTTCTTCAGGAGAGATGCTGTATCGTTTCTTATGAGCTTCTTAAATAACTTCATTTAAGTACTCAGGTTTCAGAGTTGCAAGAACACCAAAGAAGAAGTTTCTCTCTGGCAACTTATTAGAGAGCTGTAGCTTTGATGGAAGGTAGAGAGCTACGTCCGGATCACTCATAGCATCGTCATATAGGTTTGTCACTGATATTTCAGGGTAGTTAGGTATCTCGATCATTCTGATTTCATTAGACTTAAAAGCTTTTTTCTCTTCACTTAACAATGCTTTTAAGAATGATATTTTTGTTCCCTCCTGTGTTGGCAAGAACAATCCAACTATGGTTAATAAGTTAGTTATAAGTGAAAACTTACCTTGCTATACCAAGTATCTGTAAAGATCTTCTTTACTTCTGAATTTTCCTATTAAATCTTGAGATTAAATTCTCTTCATTGCATCATTCATAGACTCCATCTTGCTTCCAGTTTCTATAAATGTTAATGAAATTTAAAATTATGGATATCCATTCTAAACTTACTAAAATTTTACTACTAAATAGGGAGATCCACTTGGAGGTCAACCGGAATCAGATAAATAGATAAAGATGGAGGAACTTTCTCCAAGTTTCAAAGTTTGACTTCCATTTTTATCAAACTTTCTCCATTAAATTGCTCCTAATAATAATTAATTTAATTAGGTGGTGCTCCTAATTTATATAAAACTTAATTAGGAGGTTAAATTAAAGTTCAAAACCGTATTAGGTGGTGCATTAAAAAAATTAAATTTTAAAACTTCCCCTCCTAAATTTACGAGAACATATTTAGAAGCACCACCTAACTCCCCAAAACACATTTAGGTGCATTTTAATTTATAAAATGGATGAAATAATATATAAATTATCTCAAAATTTTAGAAATATAAAACTAATGTCTCTCACTCTGTTCCCATTAAACCTCTCTAAATCTTTGAGGATATGCTCTTACTTGTATATAAAGGTAGAATTTAAACAGCTTATATAATTATTAATAGTATTTATAAAATGAGCGGCAACTTACTAAGAAAAGCGGCATTACTTGGCATTAGCCAGCAAAAACTTTCCTTCATGAATCAAAAGAAAATTGAGACTTTTGATGCATTTACCTAGTACGAACCTGAAATTCTCTAACCTTAGGTCTCAGACTTTGAATAACAATTCAGTTGTTAAATAGAAATGCAGAGCTAAGAAATTCAATGCGAAGTTCCAATAAAAATGGTTGAAGAGGAGGAAGAGAAAAAAGAAATTAAAGCATTACATTTATGTGAAGAGTGTGAGAAGAACTTCACTTATAAATCTGCTCTTAAGCGTCATATCTTAGAGTAGCATTCTAACAAGCCAAAGCTCTATCTTAAGCATGATAAGATAGATGGAAAATATTTTTGCCCTTATTGCAATAAGCAATATAACCATTCAAGGGATTTAAAAGTTCACCTATAAAACCATCATGGCAAGAAGTTTGAAGTCATAGATCCTGAGACTTGTGAGGTCTTCCTTCAAAAAAGAAAGCCAAGAGACCCTTTAGAATCCTTGGAACAAAGAGTTAAGAAAGAAAATAAGCTTATTAAAGCAGTTAGAAACCTCCCAGCTTCTGAGATAGTGAAAATCACTCTGAAGATACAAGCACTAAAGCTTCCAATTTTAAATGTAATTGACCTTAAAGAATGTAAGGAAAGTTATCTTATACTTGAGGACAAGTTTGAGAAAAAGGTCATAACTGATAAGCAGTTCGCATACAAGATTTATCCATTCAACTACTTTAAATGCGATGACAAGTATCAAATGGAATTTGTCAATGAGTACTAAGCTCTTACTAAAGCAAGGGATAGACAGTGCAGATTTATAATTAAGCTCGATGCAATACTGCTTGCTCAAGATCATGTTGCTTTTCGCCTCCCTCTATATTAAATGACATTAAAAGACTACATTTAAGATTAAAGAGTTCCAAAGTAGCTACCTCTTATCCTTACAAATGTTTGCAAAGGCATAGAAGAGCTGCACACTTTAGGGTATGTTCATAGAGACTTGAAGCCTGAGAATATTATGCTTGACTTTTAACCTCTCAGAGTAGTAATAATTGATTTCAATAGATCATAAAGAGTTAAAGCTTCAGGACTTGGCAACGTTTATGGTACTCCTGGATACTTTCCAGAAAGGGAGGACTGGAGAGATGGTGATATTAAGTAGGATGTATGGGCTCTAGCAGCAATTATTGCTGAATGCGATATGCAAAGAAATGATTACTATAGCTGTAAGAGAGAGAAAGATTCAAAACAGAGAATACAGCAATATCTAGACTAGAATAAGATAAAAGGTAAAATGAAAGATATGGCTGAGCAGATTATCTTAAGACCAAACCACAGAGCAGAGCAAACAATAGACTAAATGATCAACTGGATAGGAGATATCAAATTTAGAAAATTAGCACATGATGCCAAAGTATAGTTTGAGTGAATAATAAAAATAAAACCCCTCTAATACAAACTACTATACATTACATTTAAACATTAAACCCCTACAGAAACCCTATTAAAACCCTAATAAAGAATGCACTAATAGTCTACTTTTATCAATCAAAAACTCAATCAAACTACTGAAAGGGTTTTGGGGTTTTGATTGCAACAATGCCCTGGTTAAAGAAGTACTTTAAATAATAATAATAATGTTAGGAATTAATGAATTAATCTACTCTTACAAATTATACAACTAATGTTAATCTATAACTACATTCAAAACAAACTTGATCCCTCCAACTTCTTACTTGCTTATCCTTAGAGTTTCCCCAATAGTGTGTCTCTAACAAGACAGTAAAGTTCCTCGTCAAAGTAGTACAGCCAGATAATAGGCTGGCAATCTTTCTCATAGTTCCAACTCACTATCAACTCTTCATGCACCTTCACTTACTGCAAAGTCACATCGATTAACTAATCTACCTGCACATCTCCAGTGACGTTTGGAAAGACACTCTCCACCCAGTGCTTTGATCCTTCGCATCCAGAGCCAGCCACATGTTCATGAGTTGCTCTTGGCCACTCTTAGGCTTATAGGAGTTGAACAGCCAGCCTTCAGGGTTGTTGAATATCTCCCAGACTTGTTCAATGTTAAGTGGCACATTTTCAAAAGGCACGAGCTTGCGCTTGCACATCAAGTCAGATGAGAGATATTTGTTCAGTTGATAAAAGTCTGAAGCCTCTTCAGCCTAGAGAGTTATTGTGATCCTCCCTATGCGTTGAGCTCTGACCCTAAACTCGCGCAGCAAAATGTAGTCTTAATTGCAAACAAACTTTTGCTTTGACTTCAAGTAATTCTCCTTCTCTTGAGGATAGGTATCCTTTATATGCTGCTACCAGAATTGCTTGAGTTTCATGGACTGCTCATCAACAGGTAGGATTGATAGAACCTCAAGGCAGGGGAACAGTTGAGGAGCTTGCTTGATTTGCTTAGCAAGCCTGTCGTAGATTGATACCTCAATGAGATCCCCTTTATCAAGAAGCTTATCATAGATGTGAGTGAGTACCCAATCATAGGGCTGTACTTATGATATTTGCATGCTCTCCATTCAAAGCTTACGATTATTTAATTATAAGATCGATACCAAGATTGATTTAATTGCCTTTTGAACAGGGGTTTAGTGATCATAGGATTTTAAGAAGAGAAAATTTTATCCTGAAGTCAAGTAATGTAACAAACATCACCTGGAATTGTGTCCGGAATATGTGTCCAAGCTATTCACATTCTCAGGCAAGCTACAAATGCCTTTCTCTTTTGTTGGAAGGCAAGCCCTGCTTAGGCAGCATTAATTACTGTAAGGGCAACAACAATAATAGTGATTAGTAGGTAGGTTTGAATTATAGCTTGGGTGGAGTGGAACTTTTATCATAAGCAAGCTCTAGTATTTCCCCTTGATAATTATTGAGCCAAAGTCAAATTTCCCTTGAAACCTTCTTGTAAGCCTAGATTTCTTAGAGTCGATGATGCTCGATCTGAAACATGCCTCCCCACTTAATCTCCACTCTGGCATAACTTATATGCGATTTCCAGCTTAGGTTATAAAACCAGAACAAACTTGCTAAAATCAAAGTGTCCAAATTTTGCTTGTTTTTCTCTATAATCTCTATATAATCCTTAATTAAAGCTTACTATTAATCTCAAAATTTCTCAAATTTCTAAAACCATAAATCCACCCTCTATTCTCAGGAAATCCAAAGGTTATCCTGCTGCTTTCGCGTTCCCACTTCTCTCATAGGTGTCTAAGATCACTTAGCATACTCTATCATAATCTGGAAGTGAAAGGCTAAGCTCCAACGAAACTTATGATCGAATTAGTAGTCATTTTGAGAATCTCGATTTTACCCCTCAAATTCATAGAAATTACACGACTAACCCGTAGGAATTTAATTCCTAAGAAATGACGTTAAATTTGGGAAAGTTCCACTTAACCTCTGTGAATCATCACAACTCTCTCATCTCTTGATCTCAAGTATCTAAACTTAAACTTTGAAGTACGTTAGCCTGACTTAGAAGGTCTAGTGGGAGCAGGGATCGATTAAATTTATTTTCTAACTGTCATGGGGATTTCGTTTGATTTCAGGCATATTTGATTTTGTCAGTTAAAGTTTAATCAATTAAAAATTAAAGCTATTCATAAAAACTAAGATGTCAATCCGAATAATTCTCACAAAAAGCAAGCAAGCTTATTCTTCTACTAAGCAGTGCCCTGTTGATGGTTGCTCGCAATCCTTCTTAAAGAGATGTGACAAGTATTACCACTTAAAAAAGGGCTCACCCAAACTTTGATTATTAAAAGCACATCGAGGAAAGTAGGCAAGTTTATTGTGATCATAGCCAAAAGTCTTATAAAAGTTTCAATGTCCTAAGAGCTCACAAGTGTAAATCTATCAGGAGTGAGCAATAAATGAGGAATGGGCTGATAGCTCCTAACGGCACAAATGGGAATTAGCAGTAATAAGTGCTAACAAAGTAAGCTTATAAAGTTGCTTATTCATTTAGTAGGGTTGATGCTACAGTACAAACTTATGAAAGCCACTCTTACTCTAGTCTCCTAAGTAGTTTTGCTTAATCTGCAACCTACCCCTAGAATTTTTAGGAAGCTTAACCTATCTTATAGGATATCAATACGGCCGTTAATTGTTCGGCAGTTAGAAACTTAGCCCAAATTCAAGACGCCACGATTATATCAGAGGTTGCAGCTTATCAAGAGTTAGGAAACTAAAATTTTGGTAGCAGCCTCTAGTCTATGATTCCTTCAAAGAGATTACATAACCAAGAGAATTCAATATTGTAATCCTCTCTGGTCACCCCTATAAAAAGATCTTGTCTCGGCTTGTATTACAATGAGAATCAACACCCTAATAAGGACTCGAAAAAAGGGTAGAGCAGTGCTTGAAAATCGGGCAATCTTCGATATGATTCCTAAACTTTCAACACAGTGCTTGACTATGAATAACCTCAGAGTTCTACTAAGGATAAAATAAAAGGACTCCAAGAAGAGATTGATTCTCGCAATAGCAGCTGGCTTAAAAGGATAACTCAATACAATATCTCACTGCGTTTAATGATTTCCAGGACATGAAAATTAATGATGCTATTTAGCAAGATGCTCTTGAAAATCTATAGTACATAATCAGCGAAGAGCTGACTTCTGAATTGAACTTACTAGATAAATCATTCCTGTGTTTTGACTCTACCAAGGTTAATGCATAAGCGGTGAAGCAAGGTTTAATTGGCAGCAGCCATTTCAGGGTTTTGAAAGTGTTCCTAGGGGTTGATAAACAAGAGCAAGCAGCAAGGAAACATATTGAAGACTATGAGAATTTTCCTATGGGGTACCATGGTGGAGTTGGCACTGTAAAGGACTCATCATAGGTCCTGTGGAACCAGTGCATCATAAAGCAGTACTACAAGTATAATCTCCTCGAATTAAAAGCCGCAATAAAGCTCTCTTAGAAGCAGTTGGAGTTGATAGCGTTTTGTGTTATCAGTACTTTATAAGAGGCTAACATCGTTTAGTAATTCCACCTGAACCTTAAGCCAAGCAACCTGCTATTTGACGAGAACCTAATGCCCATGTTGGTCGACTGGAAATACGTGAAGGACCACACTATCTCGGGTCTTGAATTTCAACATAGCCCAGAAGAAATTCTAGGATTCAAGGACTAAGACAGAGGTGAGTTAATGGAGCGTAGAGATGCTTGGGGATTGGGAGTGATTCTGTACTATCTTTATCATGACAGGCACCCCTACTCCATTATGGAGATGGAAACCTTAAGTATTACAAAAGAGAAATTGCCCTTAATCGATATAGATGAATCAATAGACAGAGAGATGAGGAAAATAATAAGTAAGCTATTGGTCTAGAAACCAAGGCAGCGATGGACGATTAGACAGGTGTTTTAATAATAGGTTTTTCAGCCATATAGGGCTATTCCCCTGAAAGCAGTAAGGGAATAAATTAGAGCAGTTGAAATTTAAGTATGAACATTTATATAATTGATAATTTGTAATTTGAATTAATAATTAATCTAAACCTTAATCTATTCTCTGGCTAATTAAAGGGTATATTATTGGAAATCTTAAGGAAGGTTTGTAACAAACATCACTTCAGTTTTGAAATGTCCAGATCCTTATACGAGCATTTCCAAAGCTCCTCAAACACTTTGTCCTTGCGGACCTCACTTACTGAGGCTCTGTCTCCCTACTGGAACTGAAGCAACTTCTTGATTACTTTCTTAATGCCAGACTTTGCGTTCTTGATTTCATCTGGCAGCTCTTGCTACTTGTATCCTTAATTCATCCCACGTATCTATGCATCTGTGAAGGGGTGTTTACCGAACTGAATCATGAAGAGTACAACACCCAGACTCCAGGATCTAGCTTGAATATCTGGATATCCTGCGCAAGTATGTCCTGCCTGAACTGCTCAGGCGCCATGAAAGATTTCGTACCTGAACTAACTGCAGAATCAGTGAGACCCCAATCACAGATTTTTGGAAAGTACTTATCATCAATCAGAATGTTATCCAGCTTTAGATCTCTGTGAGCAATCCCAAGTGAGTGGGCGTAAGCGATTCCTATTATTATGAAGTAGGAGATGTAAAACTTCTGTTTCTCATTTAGCTCCTTATCGTGAATAAATGTCTGAGATTATTATTGTACCATTTCATAACTATCAATTTCCTCTTACCAAGTTTTATAGTCTCCACCAAGTCAACAATAAAATTCGAGCCTGGGTCTTTTTCTTTTTTGTTTAGAGTTCCTTCAGAGCTTTAACTTCGCAATTGATTTACTGCTATCAATAGGCACTTTGATTGCCAGGAACTCATTGGGTTATTACTCCCCAAGTTTCTAACACTTAAAGACTCTTCCGAAACCTCCGTTTGCTTACTCGTTCAGAACCTTGAAGCCGTACCTATCTATCAGTAGCTCTGCTATATAAGATATGTTTTCCTACTCAAGTCTTTTGTTATTAGCCTATAGCTTATCATTAGCAATATTCAACTCCTGCCATTATTACAACCTACTTGCAATCTTTTCTTCAATAAAATGAAATTTGTGCAGCTATTTCGCATAGTCGGTGTAGAGATTAAAAATTTTGAGGCGTTCCTCTTCTTCAAAGCCTTGATATATCTCCCTCTGAACATGATTAAAAACACCCTTCTCTCCAAAATCTTAGTCCAGCTCTGAACTACTGGGCTCAATGTATTTCTCAATAATAGCTTTCTGCATACCACATTAATCCAACAGGTTTTAATACTGCTCTATGCCCTTCTTGTACAATGAAAATGTTTTCAGAACTGAATCAGGAGTGACAGCCTCGATCTTAGAACTACCTGCTAACCGAACTTAATCTGCGATGGTTTAATTTATTTGATCCAGCATTTATTAACCGGATCCAGAGCTTTCACTAAAGCCAAGAAGCTCGTTATGTTTTATTCGCTAGAAATTTGTAGGGTGATGTTTGTTACAGACAGCTTCTATGTTTTCATTTGAGGAGCGCATATCTCTTTAAGTACTTGATCTTTTTTGCAAAATCTAGCCTTCGCCTTTTTAGATCTCTTTAACTTCTTCAGAGAGAATCTCTTACCCCTTTATCCTTGATCGCGCGATAGATACTGCCTGGTATCTCTCAAGGAAATGAAAAGTAAATTTCTAATTGCCAGTTGTTGAGTAACTCATTTTATAGATAGATTAGAAGTTAGGCTGGTTATTGAGAAGATTGATTTTATTGATATTGGAGGTAACTACTGCATACTTTAGATTGGGGCAGTTGTCAATAAGATCCATCAAGTACACTAAGCAGGGTCTGACATCCTGGCAGCGAAGCTGTATAAGTGAGTTACCTGCAGATTAGACGAAGTCTTAAATTCCTAGACGTTCCTGAAATTTGTTTAATAGAACTCAATCTCTTGAGGACAGCGCTCACTTCCAAGTCTGAATAATCTTCCTAGAGTTAGAGTAATTTCTTATTTGAGATATGGAAGCGGTTTGCGACTATCTCCACTCCAACGCTGGTTGCATTTGTCATAAATGCTGCCTAGAATACCAGCTTGCCAAACCCAGAACCAACATCATAAAACACAGAGTCTTGGCTCATACCATACTATTGCAGCCTTTCAATAATTTTGGAAAACTGAACTGTAGAAATTTCCCCGTATGCAGGTTGGGCATCACTGCCCACAAAATTGGGATCCATTATTATACTAGCTCTAGAACGAGTTGCAGGGGCTACAATGCCACAAGTCTTGGTTTGAATGTCCTGATTAAATAACACATGAATATTGCTGAAGTTCAAGTCACTTTAAAAGTTTAGGTACCTATGGATTTCCAAAAACGTTTTCCACAATCTATTATTAACTTTCTCATTAATACAATTATCTTCTTCCGCTTGAGCTTTGCCTTCTGTTAACTAAGCCAATTGAGTTTGTTCAGGCGCATGAGTAGCCACCTTTATAAAGTCAAGTAATACACCTTCCCTTGCAACTGACTTGGAACTTGAAGCAGGCTAAATCAAATCTAGTTGAGCGCAATATTAGCTTAAGAGAAGCATCCATCATTCCCTGCAATTAAATCGTCATGGTTTTCAATAGGAGATCCAGGATAAAAGTCCTCATGAGCTTACTGCTCTACTGGAAGTGATCTTGATACCTCACTGATTGTAGCTACGCCTTACGCTTCTGACCTTTCAATTGCCTCCAACATATCTGTATGTTTATCAACTGGAATTATTCTTACTTTAGAATTGCAGCTGCTAAGTTGCGATAGATTCTTTTGAGTTGGAGTGGGCTTTCTCATCCATATTGATTTAGGAAGCTTCGCTCTGCTTTACATCTCCCTTGGATTTGCCAGAGGAACTGTACTTCTAGCTACCACTCTCAATAGCCTGGGCAACTTCTCTAATCTTCTTCTCCTTGACACAAGGGTGAAACCTATAGCTGTGCTTAGTTGAGTAGACCTTCTAACAAACTTCACAAATTGTATGATAGTTTTACAACTTGTTGTCTCTAACTTCCTGCTCGGTGTGATCCTTCTTTATGTGGCGGTGTTTGGCTGTTCTGTTTTAGAAAGGGGCATTGCAAATCTGACACGTAAACCCCTTGGGTAGCACCTGCTTCTATTGTTAATTCATTTGGTGAAATTTTAACTGAGTAATTTTGTACTTGTAACTTAATATTATAAAACTTTGATCAATGTAACAAACATCACCTGGAATTGTGTCCGAATATGTGTCCGGAATTGTGTCCAATCTGGAATTTGTGTCCATTTTAGGAGGAAATCGAACTTTCTTCAATCAAGCCTGCTCGCGCTTAGAAACTTGTCAGGTGGCATATATGAGTTAAGGAAAGTCAGAAGCTAAGTTGCCTGGTTCTTAGGAATGTACAGGCAGGGCACCTGAAAGTTTCGAGGCTTTTGAAGGAATATAAATAAGGAAGGCTCTCTGTTTAACTTCTACTTTGATTAAACTTTATAATTAATAACTATTAATATAATGAGTGAGCAATCACCGAATCCAGCTAAAGGAAAGAAGGGCAAATATCCTTGCACGATCGCGGGATGCCAGAAGAGTTATATATCCTCCCAGAGCTTAACAAAGCACAAGCACTAGAAGCACTACGACTAAGTGCAGTAGATGAAACAACTCAAACCTAAAATGAATATGTGCGATAAGTGCAACAACTTCTACTCTTCCTCTGAAAGCAAGAGAAAGCACAAGTGCAAGAATGCCAAGCCTGAAAGCATTCTTTCCAGCATTTACGGCAACTCTTCAGAGTCGTTCAGCAAAGGCAATCAATGCCACAACTATTCTCGGTTCAACTCCCTGGCTCCTGGAGATGAAAACTATAATACCTGTGAACCCTTTGAATTAAACTAGCCTGGCGATTTCGTTTCAAGTATGCTTAAAGAGAATTGCTCATCGATGAGGATTTAACCTTAAAAGCCTCCTTAACTTTAAGGTATGTAATGTATATAAGTTAATGCAATATAGACACTCACCCTGTCCAAGTTCCTGCTTTTATAATAAGCGTTAAAGAGATGGAAACTCCCGTCATCACGAGGAGAACTTTGCTAAGGTTCAGGAAATTTACCAAATTCGCAAGACCTTGAACTCGGTTGCAGTGCAGGTTAATCCCAGCAACTTTGATCTTGCAACTCAAACTGAAAGCAAGGATGTAAAGCCCTTAATGATGTCTCTTTCAACTCTGACACAATAGTCAATCCTACCGAAGCAACGATTCAAGAAGAGATCAAAGTCCAAACCATCTATGACTGCTGGAATGATCCTGACAGGCTTGAAAAGCAGGAGTATATTGATAAGAAAATACGGCACCAGTGGCAGAAAGAAGAGAAAGATGGATTGAGGACTCCTAAATTCAAAGGCGTAAAGGCTGTAAGGCTCGATGAAGCTGTACCAGCAACTAGGTATACTGCCTCAGAAGAAGACAAGAAGTAAATGAAAGCATTTTATGAACAGTACTAAGTTAAGGTTCAAGAATTTATAAGTAAAAATTAGGAAGTCGATTACTCCAACTCGAGAACTCCCAAATCGAAGTCGGTTACCAGGAGTCAAAAGAAATAAGACCTTATGATGGTAGAGGCTAACTCAATGTTCCTGCTGCCCCATCCTATCTTTGATCCTTTGGAAGTTGCCAAGCTAATCAACATCCTACTGGGAGAGGACAACGACCCTGACATCCTTCTTTGCGAGATTGATTCTTACTTCTCTTAAGCTACATTTTTCTGCAACTTGGTGTAACAAACATCAACCTTCACTTTCATAAACTCTAAACCTATTCACTCCCTCTTACATGACCTGGTCAACGAGTTCATGGGCTAAGCTATGCTAAGTAACAATCCCTGGTTAGGTGCCTATCTCTCAAGGATAGATATCATTCACAAGACCACCAAGATCATTGAGCTTAGAGACTCCAACAATTCCTTCGCCACTCACTTTTGTTGTTTTAAAATTGAGATTGATTCTTCAAAGGCTAAAGAACTTATTCAAGCAATTAATCGCAGTGCCCCACTCTAGTATGTGCTCTGGGTATTGCCTCCTGATTAATGCCTGGGTAGAGGAGGGATCCATTACTTCAAGATAATGAGCGATCATCCTGTAGAGATCATAAACCGGGACGAGCAGCAGATCAAATTCTACCTTTACTACAAGGATTCATCTTCAGACTTTGTCGACTCCAACTTCACGACTCCTGGAAGTCAGTTAGGAAAAAGGCACAGTGAAGTCCAAATGACTCCAAAGCTGCTAGGCTTGGAACTTGAGGCAGAGAATTAAGAACCGCAATAATAGCTAAGCCCAAGATCCAAAAGTCTTTTGGAAAAGGCCACTAAGGAGTTTGCCCCCAAACTAGCTTACGCTATTATTAATAAGCAGGTAAACTAATAGAAGGTGAGAGATTAACTGCATAATTCTATTAATGCAAACGAGCCATTAGAATAGTTTGAGAAGCTGGTATCCTTAACCAATAAGTTGCAGTACCTCTTTACAATTAAGCAGACAATACCACTTGCCGAACTGATCAAAAACATGATATGAAGTGACAAGCATGTTGGAAAGTTCATTTCAGAGACTCAGATCATAGAGGGTCTAAAGAAGTTATAAGAAGCCTCAGGAGGCTGGATATAGATCATAGAAAGTAAAAGCAAGTAAGCAGGTTTTATTAAACAAGTTTAAAAAATTAATATTGAATAGATCAAAACGTCCTTGAAACTGCATTGCAAGTATGAGCCCAAGGGAACTGAGTAAAGGTTGTCGATTTAGAAGGATAGGCTGTTTTACAATCAAGTGGATAAGTTGAGAGCGTATTGGAACCTATCAAGGTTCGAAGGAGAGAACCTGGAAAAAATACAAAATGTTTTGAATAAAGTAGTGGCCTTACCAACGAATCAAAAGGTTACTGGGCTTAGAGTGGGCTAGGAATAACTGGAGTAGTTACAATAATCGATAGCGAACGACGCGGTGTACAGGACCCTCAATCAAAAAGAAAAGGCCGAGTTCGTTGAAGGGTCCAAGTTCTATATTCACTACTAGACTCTGAACTAGCAAATGCTGAGGGGGATCTACGGGCGACTTGATTTACTATTAAAATCTTACAAGGAAAGCTAGAACCTTAGAGCTACTGTGGAGGATATGGAAAATGACATCTTTGCTATGGTTAAGAGAGAGGCTGACAAACATAACTTGTTGCTTGGAAAAAGAATAGGGAAAAGTCATCTTACCAGATCGTTCGAGTGTTATAGGAAAACGAATAGCAACCAAGTCATAAGCGAGAGCAGCGGTCCTTGTGAAATGATTATTAAGATCTTCTGGAAAGCTCTGATTCCTGATCAAGCTTCAGCTATTGCAATTATGGATACCAACTTCAATAAGCAAGGTAGAAACATAGTGTCTATACTAGAAACCTATAACCTCTTGGGCAAGCCTGCATACTTGATGCCTAGGTATCCATACAACTTAAGGACCCTTTTAGAAGGCTTTTTCATAAATCAGAAGTGCTTCAAGTACGTTGCCTTCATGATCATCAAGACTCTATTCCAGGCCCATAAGAACAAAGTCTATCACCTGAATATTAAGCCGGAAAACATTCTGTTTGATAAGTACCACGTTCCTTACTTGACAGATTGGTTGAACAGGAATGTTTAGAGAGATGGAATCATTAACGAATACTCTCCTCCTGAATTTATTAATAGAGAGATCCAGCCCTTAAATCATTTGATGATGAAGGCTTTAGATTCTTGGGGACTTGGCCTACTCCTGTTCTATATTCTTTGCAGAAGCTTACCTTACACTGTTGATGATATGTTGGCATTGAAAGATAAAAATGCTATTCTCACCAATAGACCTTTTGAGATACTGAATCCTAAGTTGGATGGTCAGTGGTTTGTCATCATTAGAAACCTGTTGACTCCTTACCCTTTGCACAGATCCTCAATTCAGTCCTTGTACATGGATCCATTCTTCAAGCATTAGAGAGACTAAGTGGAAATCGACACATTAACTCTTCACGATTACGAGAGCGACGACGAGTCAAATTCCTGAAGTCTAAAGCCCACTCGTCCAGAGAAGGAAGATCCCTGAAATTCTTCGTTCTTGACGAACAAAAATTAAACGAAAATAATTGAATAATTATAATTAACCACCATCTTATTTAATATGTATAAGTCTCCCTACTATCTAGTACCGGAATCGGTGTCCATTTTAAAGGACATCTGTTTGTTTGAGTAGTACTTTAATGTGTCTGTAACAAACATCATCTATTAAATCGGTTATCGATTGGTAGAAGGTGAATTATTTTAGAAGTTTAATATCTTTTATGAGTATAATTCTGATCATTGTATTAGGTCTCACTTCAACTCTAAATATTCTCTGCGGATTAAAAGATATTTCCTCATAAAGGTGAGATGAGAAGACAAGTTGTCAAAGGATTAAATAGGTTTTAATAAAGACACAAAGAAAAGTTAAAAGTTAAACTATCAAACAAATTAATCAAATATAAGCGAGCATCTTTTATTAGCATCTCACTTTGATATAACCATAATTTCAATAGAGGAGACCTTCTGCTCCTTGTCATCATCTTCCTTCTTCTCCTCCTCCTTCTTCTCCTCTTCCTGAGTTGAACAGACGACACCCTCCTCGTCAAGCATCCACATCTTGGACTTCAAGAAGTCGGTAGTGAGATCTTCTTCATCCTCAACGATCAATTTAGCTTCTTGCTCTTGCATTAGCCATTCCATCGTAGGATAAGTGAAGGCCCATTCAAGAGTGAGAGTTTTCTTGGGCCCTTAAGAAGTTTAAGTGGTGATTATCTTGATCTTGAAGCTCTCCTGGAACCCAATAGTCAACTAGATCTGTCCCTTAAAATGGAAAGGCTTGTAATCTGCGACATTTAAGGCTTGGAGGTGCTCTGCAAGTTCATCTTGGTTCACCATACACTGGAAGTTTGACTTGATGCCAAGGGGAATAAACAATACATCTCCGTCAGGGAAAATCTGGATCGCCTTCTCGATAGTTTCATCGGCAGGGATTTGGTAGTCGGAGAAGTCTCCCTCCGCTTGCACTTTAGTTTCCTTCTGGTCATCATCTTCATCGTCATCGTCCTCGTCGTCGTAATGGTCTTCGTCGTCATAGGAACCTTCGTCGCTCTCTCCAGTGTGATGCCCTTTCAAAAGATAGTAGTAGAGATAGCCAAGTGAGAAATATCTCAAGGTCCTTTTGATTTAAAAGGGGTTTTGGGATACCATCTTATGGAAAGCTGCATCCTTAAGTTAGTTGAGGGGTTAGCACTCAGGCTCCTTAGTGAAGTCGATACCAGCGATATCCTCGTTCAGTTTGTCCTCTTTCATAGGAGACATCAAAGCCAGGTATGTAGAAATGAGTTTGCTGTTTTCAAATTCCATTTGATTTATTATTATAATTTGACTAGCAGAATTCTTTGTTAAAGATAATAATATTAGGGCTTTAATTAATCGTAGAAAGATTGGGACAGTTTAATTGTATATTGTTTCAAGATTTATATAAGTGTAACAAACATCACTCTCAGTTTTATAAGTCTGAGGCTCTGTAATTTTATTGAAAATACTGATTAAAAGAAATATATAGGATGAATAATAGCAATAATACACATTCCCTAACTTAACTCAAACCAATAATCAAACAATTCCTTTGAACTAGAGTGCAACCCCGTCCTAGAGATAAACTCTAGGAAAGAGCAGCTGAGATTTTTGCAGTTAAAAGTAAATTTATTTGCTGTGCTGCTACTAGTCTCTCAAAATTTTTTAAAAAGGGAGAAAAATAATAGAAATAAAGCCTAGCTTACTTACCTTACCAGCAGTTAACTGATGAAGTAAAGTAACTGGGCAGTAAAACTATTTACTGTTCTCTGCTTTCTCTGTAAAAGTACTTATAAAGAGTTAAAAAGTAAAAAGTTTTAGGTGAGAGAGGTTTAAGTTTCAGCCTAAATTTTTTAGACTGGTTAATTTTTATTAGTAGAGTGCCAAACTACTGGCTTTACTTAAGAAAACTTAAAAACCAAGAAACTGCTGTTTGGGATACTGCCTGAGCCGATTTACGCTTGAAGCTTTTTTAGGCTTCTCTACAGTCAGGGTGAGTACCTAGGCCAATAAGAAGCTTACTTAGGTGAAAGTTTTAATTAGTTACTAGTGTAACTCCTTAAATTAACGGTAGTTTAAGACTTTAAAGGTTTTGATTAAACCAAGGCAACTTAAAGGAGTTGATTTAGGGTAACAAGTATCTTAGACTTTTAATAATCAAAAGAAAATCTCTCAGGACCTTTGGGTCACCCGTTTGAATATTCAAATTCGTCGTCCTCGAAACGAGGTTAAATTCGATTCATTTTATAATTAATTTACGATTTATCGTCCTTGCCCGACATCGATTGACGAAAAGTCTGCGGAGGAATGTAGCCTGAGAGTCATGTCACTGTGCAAGTTAAAATCTTCTTTAAAACTGATCGTTTGTTTATTTGATACGATTCAGATTTCCTTTAATTAATTACCATGCCAGACATTGATTAGCGAAACGCGAGGTTGAAAACATCCAGTGATTGCAACACTGCGATTGTACTTGAGCAAATGTAGCTTTTAAGTCATGTCACTGCCGCTCTTAATTTAATTAAATACCCTAAACTGATCATTTGTTTCCTCTGTAATGATTAGACTTGCCCTTTAAATTATTAAAATTATCAAAACCAAAAATTAAAACCAGTTCTGTTTTATCAAGATCAAAATTATCCAAAAAATAAATCGTAAGAGGCCTTCATTTTAACTCTTAATAAATCAAAGTAAGTAGCTTGTTATTTTTATTTCTGGGTTCTTTTAAATAAAAATCAAGGGTTCTGTTATTAATGCTACTTGGCTTCTTTGTTAATGTTTCTTGGGTTCTGTTACTTTGTTACTTGGGTTCTCTTTACTAAAAATGATTAAACTAATTTTAACGCAAATCACTGTTACTTTGTTACTTGTTATTTAAATCGATCGTAAAGCCTGGCCAGGCACTAATGCAAATTAATTTTTTTAAAAAAATCTCCTAAAGGGTTCTTGGAGTTCTAAATGATTTACAAAGTTTTACTTGGGTTCTTACTTTCTGATTAATTTGTGGGTTCTTTACTTTGGTTCTAACTGTTACTTTGAGAAATTTTTACTTGTTACTTTTGATAATTTTATTGATTAAATTAAACCCTGAATGTTTAGATTAAAAAATTTGAATAGTGGCCACTATTCCCCCAGCTTTAGTTTTTACCCTTTTACCCCAGCTAGTCCTCTTAGCTTAAAAATTATTGTAATGACTTAGTACCTCTTGGCTTTAACTGAATTTTACCTTTTACTCTTAAAAAAGCTGATTTTTAAATCTTTGTAACAAACATCACTTGACTTTTAAACTTAAAACTTGATTTTAATTAAAAAGCTGTTAGCTTTAAGATCTTAATAAACCTAGCAATCTTTGAACTGTTTTTGATTTTTTACTTTTTAACTACAACTACTAGGCTAAAGCCAACTTTTAGGTCAATTAGGGATATAGGTAGGTAATATAAGCTGATAGCTGAATTTTCTGTAGAAATTATTACACAACCAGTAAAACCTGAAATGCTGCCAAAATTTTCATTTTAGTACATCAAGTTGTTAAGGTACTTAAAAAGACTAAAAGTCTAGTTTGGCCTTTGAAAACGTAAAATTTGTCCTCAAGCCAATTAGCAGGGCTTAAGGTTAGTAACCAGAACTTAGAGAAATCTTGAGTTGGTAGGGTAAAATAGGGCAGTTGAAGAAAATTGGGGTAGAAGAGAGCTGGGCTTATAGTTTTTAAATTATTTAGGTTGAGAAGTTTGTTACAAACTTAAATTAAATTTATAGTAGGTACTTAAAACTGGCAATTTATAGGGCAATAATCCAATAAATTTAATAATATCTTAATAAAACCAGGATTTTTAAAACTTGGATAAAATTGGTGAAAATTAAATAGAGAGGAGAGAATTAATATAAGAGAGAATTAGGGTGGGAGAGTGTAGTGAGTTGGTTTAAAACTTGTTAAAAAACTAAATAATCATTCTTGCTACAAATATACTTAAACTTGGGAAATAACTTGTGGAAATTATCTTCATAAAGCTTTTAAACGCCTTTCAATTTAATGATAGGAAATTAGTTTGGTTGGAGTTAGTAGGATTTTTCTAAGGTTGATTCATATTTTATTATGAAGCTTTCTTTTGAGACTAAGGTATCTTGGGTGTCCCTTTTTGAGACGAGGTTGCTTCAGTTGAAAGTGCCAACGTCTAATTCCTGTTGTTGACTTTATCAGTTTCAGAATTGGTATCATTAAGGTTTAGATTATTTCCTGTTTATAAATCAAAGTCATTGAATTATTAATTATCACGCATATTATAGAACATTTGACTCCTACCAAATGTTCTAAACTCAGAGTTCTAATCTTGGTTTTGGCGACCTAGGGATGCTTTCACTTGATCCTGCTTAGATTGTTTATAAAGTCCGGTTTAAGGAAAGATTGGAGGTTGTGTAGTGGAATAGCTGCCTTTCTCAAAATCTTAGAGCTCCCTGGGTTTGCTTGCATCGCTCTCTTTGAAATTCTAAGTTCTTTGTAGATTAAATCTATTTGGTTCATACTCGTCTTCACTTTAATCTTCGTCATAATCTTCTACTACTTCGTCATCATCATTATGAATTGCTTATTAATTGCCTGAGTCCTCTTAGTGCTGCTTCTGATCTCCTGTGTCAAGTGCAAAACCACCTCCTTCAATTTGCTGATGTTAATCGTTGATTCTATTTGAAGGATCATTTTGATCAATGAGCTGGTCTTTTTGTTTAGTGTTGGTGCCTAACATCTATTAAACTAATTTAATCTCTTTTGAATTATTAGTCACAGGATCATTCTGTTAACTATTCTTTTGCACCTTCTTCTTTGCTTTGCTCTTTTTATTATTTAGCGTCTAACTCTTGAGTTTGCTGAAAGGTTCAACTTATAATTTATTCTATTATATCTAAGTTGGAGTGAGTTAAAGACTGTTTGATTAGAATTGATTGATTTAAGGAGTACCAGTGTTAAATTGTTGTTATGGAGAAATGTTGTATTTCGGTGTCTGACTCATAATCCCTCCACCACAATGTTTCTTTAGAGAGGAGGAAGAGGAGTCCTGTCCACTTTTTATCTATGACAAGTTCTGGAGAGTTTATTTGCTTGCAAGTTGGCTTTAGTTTAGCTGCTTTAAACTTAGCTTTGTATCTCTTTTTCTTTGAGAATCTGAAAAGCTTTATTGATTTTACAAAGTGTAGCTACCATCAACCCGATTCCTTTATGGAGTGAGTAAGTCATTATCATTATGCGCATATGTGAGTGAAAGCTATCTCTATCTTTGCCACAATATATTATATTCGCTCAGGCTGTTTTCCTACTTTAGTTGCTTGTGAGTATTCCATTAGTATTATTATTGAACTGTTAAACAAAGCTAGTCCATATTAGAGATGATGAACTTATGCACGCTGCCGCTGTAACATTTTTTCAGTTCCTGAGAGCTTACAGGAAAAGTCTCTAATTTTACTACACAGTAGTCATCATAAGGTCGATTAGAATTTAAGGTTTTGAGTGCACTATTGTCCAAAGGCGTCAATTTAGTTAATTTCTCAAACAGGCGCAAGTACTTGTAATTATGGTAAGGATCTTATAACTTTGAACTTTGATGGAAACTTTCAGTTTTTGTATTTTGTTCAAACTATTATTTCCTCTTGTCAACATCATCAATTATATCTTCAGTAAAACTGTCTTTAGTTCTGGAATATTCTAGCAAATTATATGTTGCAGAATTGAATGATCTCTCTTCAGAACAAAGTAAAACATTGAGGATATTGTATCGTAAGTCAAATGGTATTTCATAATTCAGTTGAATATCCTCTTTCAATGCATTGTCTTCTATCTTATTTAATTTTTCTTTTCTATACACAAAGTTAGGAAATTCAATAACTTACAATGATTATATAGACTCGAATACTTAAGGGACAATTTTAAGAAGGGTTTAACGGAGAGTTTTTTATATCTGTATAAGTAGAGATTCTATAGACTTAGACTCGTAGGTTTTCTTCCCTTCAAATGTTTTATTGAATTCTTTCATAATTTGAACTGATTATATCATTGAGTCCAGACAGTATGCTAAACTATAATCTTGAGAATAGTAATCAATATATTTTTGCACTTTTTCCCATTAAGTTTCTATAGGAAGTTAAACACAAATACTTACTTAGCTATTACCCATTGAGTTTTTTGGCAAAATTCCTGAAACTTTGTACATTATCTCTATTTTCGGGCTTAATTTAGTTGTATTTATATTGAGTATCCTCATAATATGAATAACTGTCTAACTTTGGGGTTGCCATAGTGTCAATAAGTATCATCATATACTTTTCTCCTCTTCTGATAACTGCTACACAATAATCTAACTCTTGAAAGTTATAACTATAAAAAGTTAAGGCTTTGTATATTTACCAACTAAACAATTTGACATAAAAGTCTCTTAGTCTATACTAGTAATCCGCAGGAATTTAATAGATAGTTTAAGGAGGCTCTTAATCCTAGAGTTACACTGAGTAGAACCTTATCATATACGGCTTGCTGAGGCCTATATCGAATTCTTCACTTGCAAATAACTCATCAATCAGGTTTTCAATTATTTGCTCTTCTTTACCTTTAACTACTTCAAGTCTTTAGGGTATCTGTATAATTCCTCTCCTCATCGACATGGCCACTAGATAATAATCTTAATTTTCTCTTACAACGGCGAATTGTGATCTAGGGATAGGATTATCACTGTAAAAGTAAATGAGCTCCACAATTATTGAATTCTCTCCGAATACGTAATCACAAAAATTATCCCTATTGCAGTAATGAAGTTTATAGATAGAAGGAAACATCTCCAAATTCTATTCTTCTGTATATTTTTCCAATATCCTAATTACTTTAAACGGTTGAAGTTTGAAATTGAAGACTAAGGATTGAAGTACTTAGCATAGTGGAAAAACCAGTGGGTTTAAAAAACACTCACTGGTTATATCTTCAGGCTTTGAAGAATAAAATGCGGCTAAGAGCATGAAAGTCGCTCTTAAATCATTATAAACCGGTCCATTACAGAGTATATTTAACAGTCCAAGAAGTTCATTGGGGTATGAATAATTCTAGGGGTTCTTATGTATCTAAGGCTTGAAAACGTAATCTGAATTGAAAGCCTAATGATAATTTCTATGCTAGAAAAATTTGGTCATTTTACTCTATTTAGATATTTAATGCCTAAAAGAGGTATGCATAAGGCGATGTTAGTTACAGTCGAAGAATGGTGATCCGGTGAACATTTCCTTCTTATCTACATCACGATGTTCATTAATATATTTATTGAAGTTGATAGCGTAATCGAGAGTGCCCATTAAATGTAATGTCTCAGATTCAGAGAATTACGGAGTAGGAAAATCACGTATTTCAAATTGGTGTAATGTACTATCATAATCCTTATCAGCTAATATATTTGCTTTGTAATTCAAGGATAATTTCTTTTAAGCTTTTATTTCAAGACGATCATAATTTTTAGTTTAAGCTTTAAACTTTGAAGCTTTTGTAATTGAATCCTTGCTCGTTAGTTTATAGCTATCGGGATCTTTTTCAATAGCTGCACCCGATTCTCTTTTTTAGAAATAAATTTCATCTGAAACAAGACCCTTATTTTATTAAATAATCTTCTCTTCGTAAGTTATTGACTGCTTTTTGTTTCTTTCAGATAATGATCGCTTTTTAGAAGCAGTCCTACATTTTGTTTACTTTTCTATTCTTTCCTAATCGACCAAATCTATATTGAACACATTGTTTACAGCCATGTTAGTGTTTTTGATTGTAGCGGTGGCAAGCCAATATTTTGTTTTATGAATTCGTTCAGCTTTTCCTAGAACATTTTTAAAAGTTATTAACAGGAATCTGCTTGTTATTTATAAGTGAGCGGATTCACTCTTAATTTATTGATTAGAGTTTGATAATCGAGGAGTTAATCCTCTAAATAAACTTAAATTGCATGGGTATCTTTATTCAGAAGTTTAGGTTATTTGTAAGTGACCTGCGTCATGGTGTCCAGAACTTAACCAATATCCTAATAATCAACTTCATTATCATCAGAATCAATCAATGCTAAATTTAGTTTGAATTTTCGATTTTGATTGTTATTAGGATTCTAATTCATTATTGAAGATACTAAATTAGAAGCATATTAATCTTGTTCGATAGATTGATTAAGAAGATCCTTTTAGTTGATTTTATAGGCATTCAAATTATCATTATTCTAGAAGTTTTGAATATCGTTCCCTTCTTCATTGTGATATTAACCCTCAATATTTAAATTGATTTCGACATTCATCTTGATTTTAGTATCTTATTCTTGCTACTCTTGCTAGTCCTTTTCTTATTCTAAGCTGTTCATATTATATGATTGACGAATTCTACATTTGCTTAACATATTTCTTTTTACTTTACGAGTCATGAATTGAATAAATTCTCATTTAAATTATTGTCTTTTTCATAAGCTTTGAAGTAATCAGCATTATGGTCAAAGCGTATGTATTTTAAATCAGTGATCTTGGTATTTAGTATATTCTTAGAGATTTTCACAATTTTAATATTCTGAAATGAAGTGTTATTTAACTTTTTGTTTGAAAGAGCATTTTTAAAAGGTAGAATTGCAAGTTGGTTAAGTTCAAGCTCGCTTTACTATAAGACTTCATTTAGCGGCTAATCAAGTTTGTTGATGAAAATAGCGTGAAGTGCTCGCATCAAGATTTTGAAGAAGTCCTCATTGCATAAATCTGGGCTTTTTATAAGTTAATCAAAATAGCAGAGAAGAAGCTCAATTGCATTATCATCATGAGAAACAAGAAACTCAAAAATGGTACCTTTCCATTCTAGAAAATCCTGTCCTTCTACGAACTTGCATGATAAAGAATAAAGTCCTATTATTTCAAGAGGAGAGTCACCTTCTTTATATGCATATGAAATCTGTCCCACATCATTTGGTAGTAATTAAAATATTGCTTGGTCACCAATCGATTATTGCTTTCCTTCCATTTTAATTTATAATTAAAATACTAAAGATATCTATTTATATTCTTAATGATATTAGAATATAATTAATTTGATCAAGCTTCATCTGTAAAATTATACCTAGAAATAAATGAAGATCTAAAAAACAGATAACTAGAATGCAGGTATAAACTCACACCCTAACGAAGAGTCTAAGAATGGATCTTAATCAGAAATTTCTTGCTCATAGCAGTCGATATTAAGCGATTATTTTCTTATTTCTAATGCCTTATCTGTAATTAAGCCAAGCAAAGTTAAGGCTTAAGAGAAATCTTTTGTTAAATGGACTCCTGTCGTGCTTGGTAAATTATTCCCAAACGTTATTTAGTCAAAAAAGTTCAAATACAATTCTGGATAACTGCTAAACAGTGGTGAAGTCCCTGTACAAATCTAGAAGCTTACAGGTGGAGCAATCATAAAACTTCCTTAAGAAAAAATTCAAGAATATTTAGCTAGCAATGTTGATGTTTGTTACATATAAAATGATGATGAGCTTTGCAAATTCCTTGAAGCTTACCTTCAAAGTTTTCGACTTGCCAGAATCAGGAATAAACCAGTTATGAATAATTAAGGAAGCGACACAAGCAATAATATTACAGGAGGATGTAAAGTTAATGAGTAACGAGGAGCTCTTAGAGGCAGTCAAAATTTAATAGATGCTCTCAACGAGACAATTAAATAAAAAGGCAAATCCTAGAAGTTAAGTAGCAATCCTTTTTTGAAGAAAAGAGAAGCTAAGCTCGCATGTAAGAAATTAGAGGTTATTAATCTATACTATAACGAGCAATTAAAGCCTCGTCAAGTGGCTAAGAAATTGAGGATGGATGTGGATGTTGTATATAAGACTATCGAAAAGTTTAAGTACGAGGTCAAGCATAAGATTCTTGATCCTGAATCACAAAAGAAAGTGGGTAGAAAAGGGGTTTGTGGGAACTAGCTCTTGCTTGATTCTATACAGGCCTACCTAGAACAGAACGGAATTTACGAAGTTACAGGATAGAAGCTTCATAATTATTTATTAAACCTGGCTCAAACAAAGCCAGAGTGTAAGCTACTTAAGGTGCCTTGCGTTACCACTCTTCAAAAGATTCTGTGAGATAAGTTCCATCTAAGATATGGGAAAACTCAGGCTGCTAATACAAAGTATAGAGACCCGAACTTCAATGAGAATAGGCTCTGGATTAGCAGGTTGTTGGCTCAGTTCTTATATGATGATGCAGTTATCATTTCAGTTGATGAGAGCAACTTCCGATCGGACTCGATGCCCTCAAAGTAATGGAGCTTCAACATTAAAGATATGCATCGAGATTCTGCAAAATTACAGAAGCGATAAAAAAGGTTGCAAAATGATAGCATGATCCTCGCTAGCGATGACAAACTTTTGTATGGAAAAATGCTCCTCAAAATGGATCAAAGTTCTGATTCTTCAACTTCAAAATTCTCAGAGAGCTTCCACCTGGAAAAAATTGAAAATGTTGGGGAATAATTAGAGAAGGTTTCAAATTCATTTGACTTAGGGTTTTCTAAAAATTGTAATTAAAAGGTTGGAAATATTAAAAGTGGAAAATTCGGTGTGGCTAAGTCAATTTCGTAAGCAATTAGCAATTTTGCAATGAAATGCTTTATAGGACCTAAGGTAGGATAGGGGTTTAAGAAATATCCTAGACGCCAAAGAATCTTGTCAGCACTCCAATCTAAATTCATGGAGCGAAAGTTCAAAGGGGGTCAAAGTAGTCATCGAAAACCAGTAATTATAGTTAGAAAACCATTGAAAATACTAAGGTAATTATTAATGCATAATACTTTTAGGGAAATCCATAACTGAAACCATTAAAAAAGCAACTTCAGACCCCTTCAATGAAAACTCGGCTTGCATTTACAAAGGATCTCTCCCCGATATTAGAGGTCCCTGAGACCTCCAACTAGAAATTCAGCTTGACTAAAACTTTTCAGAGTTTCCGCATAAATAGTTCAGTGAAATCAGTGGTGTCTGAAGACAATTCAGCTTCAAAAGTGAAGAGTGGTTTAACTCCTATTCTCGATAAAATATCAAAACTAAAACTGGAATCTTCGAGGAAGAAGTCTATTGACCTAGGTGCCGAAACCAAGTTGGAAAGTCGGTTTGCGGTCACTCCTAGGAAATTAAAACTCTCAAGTAGCTTCCAAAAAGACTCATCGAACCCTGGGTCAGAGCAGGGAAACTTGCAGAGTGAAAGGGGCTCTTACTAAAAGCTTTGGCCCCAGCTATTTATAGACCCTCACTTGAAAAGCATTAAGGAATACTAGAGCGAGATGAAGCAGAACCTGGGACACTATGGGATGAAAGTGAGAGAGTTGTCAATTAAGAAAAGCTCAACTAAGAGATAGCAATTCTCAATGTCTTATATTGCTGCGATTTCCTAGGATAGAATTATCTCAGTCAAGTGATAGAAGGAGCTTTTGACTCAGTTCTCTTTGAAAACTTTATCTACCATACCTTACGCAGTGTAAGAACTGACAAAGAACTACACTCTAAGAAAGTGGTCCTGCTGATGGACAACGCAGTCATTCATAAATATTCAGAGATGTTAGCCACAGCCAGAAAGTTCAAAGTGAATGTGCTCTTCAACGCCGAATACTCGCCTTGGCTCAATCCAATTGAGCAGTTATTCTCCTTTACAAAGAAGGAGATGAAGATGGACACTATTCAGAACAAGTAAGTTTTAATGGGCTTTACACTTTTAGGCAGCAATTGGTGAAGAGGGTTGCAGAAATCGTTCAGAATTTAAGAAAAGAAGACATCCAGGGGATGTGGGCATTCAGTATCAAGAAGTGGATTCACACTCTTCGGTTCGGTTTTGTGTGATGATGTTTGTTTCATAGCTGAAGTAGTGTATAAAACCTGTTTCCCTTTACAATTTCCCCTGTCATGTCAGTTTTAAATTCATCGCAGATTATTATAATTAATAACACTATTTATATTTTACTTAAAAATGTCCTAATTCACTCTTTACAACACTCGATTCTAAAATACTGCTTCTATTTCACATTTGCTCTCTTAAAATGGCCACTTCCTTAGCGATTCTACTTAGTTGCATTTGCCTTTATATTATCGCAATCATGCATGAATGCCATATTTCGGCAAAACTTCCAAATTTTAATGGAGTTACCCTACTTTCAAGCCCCTTTTCGGTAAATGAGAGAGGTTTTTATGAAAAAGTCCCTATTTTGCTCTAAACTACGTAAGTCTCTAAAATCGCTAAATTGGCAAATTTCCCAACTTCCCTAATTATACAGACCCCTAAATTTGAGATGTATCAATTTGTACAAATACATGTATGATTTTGACTAGTCCCCTAAATTTTTTGACCAACTACTAATAAAAAAATGACACATGGCAACAAAAACACAGGGGTTTTGAAATTGAGGGGATTTGGGGTTTACGCATTTTTCCATTGGTCTAATTATATTATTTATTTATTTTTAATTTTATTTTCACAATTTCCTGATTCAATTCTATTTTAGCAATAATGAAATTTAGATGTAAAGATTTGTGCTGATCACCATTTAATATTGTTTTTATTATGAATTATTTGCTCTAACTATCAAAGTTGAAGGTAATCAACATCATAAATAATGGTTGATTTGATATTATTAATTAAATAATATAATGCAAGTTAAACATTAAAACCTTTTGCTAGCAGTTGGTATTTACCTGTAGCATTTAAATCTTTTAAGTTATTAAAATTAAAAATAAGACAGCGAAATACCCAACCTTATTACACACATAATGAGCATATCAGGTAAAGTATAAGCACCCAAAACTTCTTTGAAAGAGATTCCAAAATCAGTAAGATCTTCAAAGATAGAGAAGAATGGGACATGATGAAAATAGGGAAATAACTGTTTGCCATTGAAAGTATCATTAAAACTGATTTGTAGACTTTTCCAAAATTATATACCAGATCCCACTACTAAATATAAGGGTATCTGAAGATGAACTACATGTCTAGGAACCTAATAGAGCTATGCCAAGAATTAGTATATTCAGACTAAATTAATAAAAACATATTTAAAGGCTCACTTAACCTAAAATAACCAGAGACATAACAATTTAAGTGATCAAAATTCGTGAGCTGGATGAAAAATCCTGATCTTCTATTGACACATACCTACAATATTAAAATAGGGGGGGTGGGGAAGTTTCCTGCCCCCAACATTAAATTTTATATTGTTTGGCAATAAAAATACTAGAAATAAATAAATTTCAATTTCAATTATCATAACCATGTACTAAACAACCTTTATTAATATATAATTTTCAAGGTAAATAATTATTCTTTATCAAATTATATATTATAAACAAGGCTAAATTAATTGTTTTTTATTAATAATTAATGTGATTTTCATTAAATGTAAATTCATTATCAAGGTAGAAATGATATTTGAAGCTAAATTAAAAATAACTATATCATAATTGATGATAAAGATTCTTTGAAATTTAATATTATATATTTTTATGTATGGGGCAGGAAACTTCCCCCCTTGGGTGAATATAAAATTTTGGGGCAGGAAACCCCCCCTAAAATAGAAAATTGCCAAAACCACGACTATGCACACGAGAAGACAAAAAAGAAAATACTAAAAAGTATTCAAGGATGAGTACTCTAGTGATTATTAAAATATCACTGGAAAATCTAAAGCTCCATCAGGATTCATAAACCTTCAAGAAAATAAAAAGAAAGTCTTCTCAAAGATTTAAGACGATATTTAAACCAAAAGTGGGAAAAACGACAGAAACTAATCAAGAAGATTTAAAATTCTAATCTGATTACAAAAAGGCATCCTTATAAAATACTTAAAATCTAATATATTTATAAATTCTTATTACTAAATAAGAACAAGTAAAGCTGGGATTGTACCAATTATTTGTGCAAATAGAGGGGTGAGATGGAAAGCTTTGTTAATAGCAATAAAACTGGCGACAAAATCGCATAAGAAACGTAATTATAGATGTCCTAAAGCAAGAGAATCAGCACTAGTACTAAATATTTAAGCAGTCTACGCAAGCTAAAATAAAACAGCCTTAGATTACCTTATTATCAAATTAAACATTAACACAAATTAATTAATCTACTTGTATTTATGTAAAAAGTAAACAAAACCTACCAACGGACAAGCAGATAATGCCAAAACTCAAGAAATACCAATTCAGGAAGTCAAATCAATCTTATCAAACATCCTCATAAGCAACTAGATGAATGAACTGGCAATCTAAGACTTTGACATTGAATATGTTCTCAAACATGGTCCAGATTAAACCAAAAGCACTACACAAACAAGCTAGTTTCATCAAGAAAGATCTAACTCACTGTTACTTTTAAACCTTAATCAATTAATATAATTGAAAACCTAACTTGGGAGTTTAAAAATATCAAAAGGTTTAAGATTGATTGAGCTATCATGTCCAGAAACAGGAAGAAAATACAATGGAAAAAATGATCAGAAAAGAAAGGGGAACTTCAGGAGAAGTAGACACAGTAATTATAGATTCATGAAAAGAAGTTATTGAAGAAATGAATCTTCCAAAATGTGAGGTATAAATTGACTAAATCCTTAATTTAATATATTATTACTCGGAAACCTTATAAGACCTATAAATGAGTTTATGCACTATAATTATTAGCTTTGAAGCTTTATGTTTTAATAGTTTCAGAATGTTTTATATAAATATTACTAGACAAAAACAAATGACTGAAAATATTAATATTTAACAATTTATTATCAATACAATTAGATTGAAACTTTTCACAAAAAAATATAACTCAGTAATCTCTAGGAGAATCAAATAGATCACAATTCATTTACAAATGTGTCCTACCATTTAATGGTTCATTCTAAACTGTTTATCATCAGCATTAAAGTTAGACTATTTATTTGATGATAACATTAACTAACATACTTACAGCAATATTAGACGTTAATTCCCATCAATTATTTTATGATTACTATAAATTTATAATATTTAATATCACTTAATTTTCAAAATATTAAACTTAATTTATTAAAAAGCATTGAAGATTAAAGAAACTCACAACAAATGTGGTATTTAGAGACCGTAATTTAAGGTATAATATCTATAGCAACTAAAAAATTAATGAAGAGACTATGAATTTCTTTTTAAAATCCTTCTTAAATTAAATAATATTCATATTATTGAGGAATAAGTATTTTGCAATAAATACAGTCGTAAAAGACAATTGAAAAGAAATAGAAAACTCTTTTAAATCATGATATTCAATTTACTCATAATTAACATGGCTTTAATATTGATAAGTTTAGGCAATGTAATCTCAAAAATAATTATAATAAAAATCAAAGATCTGTCTTTTTAAGCATATACTGCCAAAAATAGATTATGGTTTTGGTTTTTCAATCATTAATGATAATTTATCAAATGAATGAAATAATCAAGCAAGAGAGAAAATCAAGTATGACATCCTATTCCTATAGCAAGAAATGACAATTCAATTCGTTGAAGTTCTAGTCTAATCAAACATTTTATAAGAAAAATTCTAATAATTATCTATATTGGCTCTAAATATTAAGAATTATTAATTAAAGGAGGTAACACTAAGTCTAAAAAGAGCAAATTAAAACATAAGTAGTGGGATATACCAAAAGGAAAGTGGAAACTTACTGAATCAAAACCCCAAAACCCTTTCAGTAGTTTGATTGAGTTTTTGATTGATAAAAGTAGACTATTAGTGCATACTTTATTAGGGTTTTAATAGGGTTTATGTAGGGGTTTAATGTTTAAATATTAGTAATTTAAGTGAGCATATGCGAGGTTTGGGGTCAGTTTATGACAGAGAGTATATAGATTTATTGTTTAAGTTGCGATATGGATGTGATGAATATAGTAAATAACTCAAGCCTGTTCTGAATTATACGTCTATAGCAAGCCTACCCCATAAATCTCCAGCAACTGTGAGGTCTCACTGTCTATTAGCATTGAATTAAAGAGATAGCATCTTAATTCTAAGCCTAAGAGACCCTTAAAATTTTAGCAGCATCATATTGAATATCTTATTAATGATAAGACTCCTAAATACTGGGCTCACTTCTCTCTAGCCTAGAGAGCTGTGATGTTTCATCGCCAATTTCCTGAGCTCACATCTCTGCTTAATCCATAGCGAACATATATAAAAAGAAAGGAATACCTTACAAGACAGTCAATCGCATTAAGAGAGTGATTGACTTTAATGTTCCATTTTATAAGAATAATTTAAATTATATATTCGATTAAATGCAGAGGGCTTAAGAGCATAATATAAAGTTCATACACGCTGATGAGGCAGTATTCACCTTTAATACCTTCATAACAAGGTCTTGGTATAAGAGGTACAGCAACATTGAAGTATATGATTAAAAGGTTAAGGTTTAAACTCATGCAATACTAGGTGGAATCAGTGAAGATAGTGGCCTAGAGACTTATGTTATCCACCCTCGCTCTATAAAGACTGAATAATATATTAAGTTCTTACAATAACTCAGAGACAAATACACTGACTAAGAGATTATTCTGTTCGTTGATAACTTATCAGTTCATAAAACTAAAGACTCAAGAAAGGAATATGAAAGGCTAAACATAACACCTGAATTTAATGTTCCTTACAGCCCTTAGTTCAATGGAATTGAATTATATTAGGGGTTATTGAAAGGTCATTATAAGAAATAGCTGCTCTACCATCTGATGCACGATTCAAAGATAGATACAGTAGATTTTATTAAGAGTGCTGCTAAGAGAGTCAGCGATGAGAAAGCTAAAGTATGCGCAAGAGGGAATTTTGTGTATATAAATAAGTTTTAGATTTAAGAGAATGAATAAGTTCACATATTAAATTTGCCCGTAAAGGGATTTGGCTTCTCTTTCTTTTCTTACTCATAAGGCTTGCTTGGGCCTATGTTTCTTCTCTTAGTGCCAGCTCCTGCATCTATGTTCATCTCTTCTGGCTTTTACAAATATTTGAAGAGCCTCTTACTCAATTCATGCTTTACTTGAGACTTTCTCTCTCTGTTTAATTTGCTGCGCTCTTTCATCAAGTATATAGCAGTACCAGGTTTTTCTATAAAGTTAGAAGACTAAGCTTACTTGAGATGAAAGGATGCTTTTGAAGTTCCTACAGCCAGGTGTCACTTATCTTAATACCTTGCTTCTCTTTTTCTTCAGGAGAGATGCTGTATCGTTTCTTATGAGCTTCTTAAATGACTTCATTTAAGTACTCAGGTTTCAGAGTTGCAAGAACACCAAAGAAGAAGTTTCTCTCTGGAAACTTATTAGAGAGCTGTAGCTTTGATGGAAGGTAAAGAGCTACGTCCGGATCACTCATAGCATCGTCATAGAGATTGTCACTGATATTTCAGGGTAGTTAGGTATCTCTATCATCCTAATTTCATTAGACTTAAAAGCTTTTTTCTTCACTCAGTAAGGCTTTTAAGAATGAGATTTTAGTTCCCTCCTAAGTCGGCAAGAACAATCCAACTATAATGGATTTATTAATTTTCTTAAGAACTTACCTTGCTATACCAAATATCTATAAAGGTCCTCTTTACTTCGAAATTTTCCTATTAAATCTTGAGATTAAATTCTCTTCATTGCATCATTCATAGACTCCATCTTGCTTCCAGTTTGTAGAAATGTTAATGAAATTTAAAATTATGGATATCCCTCCTAAGTTTATTAAAATCTTACTACTAAATAGGGAGGACCTACTGGAGGTCAACCTTGAAAAGATATACGGAGAAGCATTGAAAAACTTGCTCCAAGTTTCACAGATTGATTTCCATTTTTATCAAACTTTCTCCATTAAATTGCTTCTAATAATGTTTGATTATTTTAGGAGGTCCTAAAAATTAAGTTCAACCTTTATTAGGAGTTAAATTTTAAGGTTAAAACTTAATTAGGAGCATATTAAATTTAAAAAATGTTTAATAACTTTACCTCAAAATTAAGTTCAAACTTGATTTGGAGGACCTCCTAGAGAAACAAAACTTCATTAGGAGTATTTTAATTTACCAAAATGTATAAAATTCTCATAAAATATGTCAACTTACAGTCTTTTATGGTTAGTTAATTTTCTTACCTCTCAGCAAAGAATCTATCAGAGTGTCTTATACTCTAATATATTAGTTTATCTAGGTAGATTTTATCATTATTATAATAAAATATATCAGAAAACTAAAATGAGCGCTAACCTTGTGAGAAGAGCGGCATTACTTGGATCATGTCAATAAAAGTTATCATTCCAGCAACCAAGAAAAGTAGAGACCAGAGACGCTTGTACTCAGTGGGAGCCTACTTATGACAACTTTGACCAGTCTAGCTTTGAGATTTAAATATAAGTTAAGTAGGAAATTATCAAAGAAGCTGTGCAAATTGAAGAGGAGGTTAAACAACCCACCATAGAGCATTAATAAATACCAGCCAAAGTTGACTATTAATACAAGAATGCAATAAAGTTTTCCCTTACAAGTCAACTTATAAGAGACACTTGAGAGATATACACAACGATATGCCAAGGTTATATCTCAAGCATTAAAAGAAAGATGGGAAGTATGCCTGTGAGTTCTGTGAGAAGCCATAATCTAATACTAGAGACATCAAAGTGCACTTAAAGAAAAAGCACAATTAAAGCTTTGTCTTTATTCATGAACCTACAGGAAATAGATTCCTCTAAAAGAGAAGATCAAGAAACCCAGTGGAGTCTCTTAGAGTAGAAGTCTAGAAGTAAGTTAAAATGAAGAAAGCAGTCAAGAACTTTCCAGTCTCTGAGATCAATAAATCATGGTTAAAATAGAGGACTTGAAGATTCCCATATTAAAAATTATTGACTTAGATTCTTGCCTAGAAAGCTTCCTCACTCTTGAAGATAAAATAGAGAAGAGAGTCATTACTGATGACTAATATGCTTACAAGATATATCCATTCAATTACTTCCTTGCTGATGACAAGTTCCAAATGGAATTTGCAAATGAGTATTATGCTCTTTAAAAGGCAAAGTTAAATGAGTGCAGGCATATCATCTAGCTTGATGGTATTTTACTTGGTAAAGATCATATAGCCTTCAGGCTTCCATTACTTGAAATGACTTACAGAGAATTCTTATCTGACAATAGATGTCAGAGATAAATTGGCTAGATTGTATAGCAGATAGTTGAGGGGATTGAAGAGCTTCACAAGCTAGGTTATGTTCATAGAGACTTAAAGCCAGAGAATATCATGTTGAATTTTCAGCCTCTTAGAGTTTATATTATAGACTTCAACAGAGCTTAAAGAGTGCAAGCCTCTGCATAAGGAAATGTATACGGCACTCCTGGATATTTTCCAGAGAGAGAGGATTGGAGAGATGGAGACACTTAATGGGATATCTGGGCTCTAGCAGTAATAATAATAGAGAGCGACATGCCAAGAAACGATTACTTTAGCTGCAGGGGTGAGAGAGATTCTAAGCAGAGAATCAAACAATATCTCGATAAAAATAAAATAAATGGAGGTCTCAGAGAACTTGCATACTCAACTATTATCAAGCCAAGCTAAGAGAATTAACAAACAATAGAAACAATCAAACATCAACTTAGAAAGATAAGATTCAGAGAACTGCCACATGACTCTAAGCTTATGTTTGTGTGAAATATTTTAAAAACTCGCTTGTTATACTCACTTAAAATACTAATATTTAAACATTAAACCCCTACATAAACCCTTTTAAAACCCTAATAAAGTATGCACTAATAGTCTACTTTTATCAATCAAAAACTCAATCAAACTACTGAAAGGGTTTTGGGGTTTTGAATGCATCTATACTGATAGAATGATTAAAGTATAAGTTACTATTTAAAGGGCATTAGTTTCTAAACACACAGATAAATTAATCGAAGTTAATTAAGGTGATGACCATTAACAAAATCAATTACAGGGTGATTTAAATTAATCTAATTATTTAAAAATATAGAATCTTAGCATATCTTTAGTTGGCTAAAGCGACTGATTATGAACTCTATAATTTACTTTGTATTAAACCTATTATAAGAAGCTTTAAATATACTTTACGTTAAATTGGTGATATGCTTTTTTATCAATGTCACTACAGCACTTTAAAATGGAGGCTCTATTAAAAACTATGAAATTTAGACATAATTTTGTGAATTATTTTTAAAAAATTAAAACATTAAAATAAAAAGAAAATCAAGCTTTATTTATCCAAAATGAAGTATGCAGATATAACATAAATTAAAATTTATATTTAAACATTTTTATAGGAATAGTTCCGAGAAGGAATAGATATCACACCTGGATAATGCTTAGCCAAAAAGCAAAATTAGACAAAGAAAATCATATCCTGGCAATTTGAACAAATTGTGAATAAGAATTTGGATATCATAATCTAAAAATAAGTTATATATTAACTCGATACTTTTATTAATACATAAAAGGTAAGACATTTATATTGATTTTTCACATTATATATGCTGAAATTATTTACCAAAATATAAATAAATATATTTACAACAATTCGTGAATATATACCTAATTTATAAATTTATTATTTATATTACATAGGGCTTAATTAAGCAAAAGGAAATATTCTTAACAGCCTACTTCTTAATACACACCTTTTAAAAACTAAAGTTTATTTAGATTATTAGGAAATTGCCATTTGCATACTTTAATACTTTAAACATATTTGTTTAAATGAAATATACAAATACATGTTATTTTGTTTCAATCGACTTAACTATATTGCATGTTCTTTCTAACAGTATTTTAAATTAAAAATTCAATTATTTTCTTACTTTTAATTAACCAATGCAAGAGGTTTAAGTGAAAAGAAGTTGAAGGCATTGACTTAATTATGTTAAAGCATGCTTACTCCACAGCTAAGTTTTGAGGAGATTAATTTATACTTCAAAAGAAGCAAACACAAAGCATCTATGAAACTTTGATTACTAAGTTTTGGCATTACTTCAAGCAGTACATATCACTACTTCTAATGATTCTATCTTATAATCTAAATGTAGGAAATTGAATATATTATAGATGCAACATATTATAAATGCAGTTAATTTAAGATGATGCTGTTTGACTTAAATAACAATTGATATAAGTATTTAATTTAAATGTTAACCAATAATTTTCATTAGAATAGCAACCTTTCTTTAAATCAAACCATAACACATTTTCTTATTAATTTATATTTTATAGAAACTAATAATTTAATAAGTAAGCTTATCAGGTTTTTAAAACTGGTAAGCCAACAATTGAAAAAAAACTGCTACGCTTTCACATAATATTAAAACCAAGCATCTTTTTTTTTCACTAAATTTGACTTTACTTAATTTTTAAGTTTATATCACCATTTAAATCTATATATTCATGAATATTTTCAAAGAATGGCAATAATTTAAATGTTTTAATTTTATTAAGAAAGTTTTAAACTAAAATTTAATTGGATGGGACGAAGAACATAAACTTAAAATTGCTTAAGTTTGTTTCTTGATTTCACAAAGTCGTCGCTCAACAATAAGATTGATTACGATACACTCTCAGATCTCTCAGACACAGATAGCTGGGCATCATTTGAGGAAGAAGTGGATATTGTACAGCAAGAGGTTCGACAGTAAATCGATGTAGATCCAAGAGAAGCTTAAATTTTTAACCAAGAAACAGTCACCAGAGACTAGAAATTATACATCATTGACAATCAACTGATGTAGAACTAAGAGTTAATATACAACAACCTACGACTGCAGATAAAGGGAAGAACAGGCTAAGGAACAACACTATCACTATAGCACTTCAACCTGATAGAAGAATACTCAGCATCGGAAACCGTCTTACAACTGGGTATCAACAGAGACTCCATCATATAATATGCAGACGACATAGTCATAACAGCCCCAACCCAGAAGAAGTAGAGCGAACAGCACTTGCGCTCGAAGATAACTTCTAAGAAACAAACTTCCAATTCAATAGAGAGAAATTGGAAGCACTTTAAAAGTGTAAAAGTGAAAAACTCAAAGACACAAGAGCTTAGAAGGGTTTAAATATTTAGGAACGTATTAAAATAAACGATCCGGATTTAACGGTCAAATTAACTCTTAATAAAATTAAAGAAAGAATAATAAATTATAACGTTAAATATTTCAACAAAGTACCATATGAATATAGAACAAAACTATATAGGCAATATATGTAAGGTATGTTAACAAACTTATAAATGTCCTTCACTATGTGCATAGATAAAAACAAACAGGAACACAACGAAGCCATGAAACTTATGAAGCAGTTTAACAATCAGCTATACATGAAAATATATCAAATGCCATGGTGTTGTTGATGCTGTCTCTCAAGACATACGAATCTACACATTAATCTAGAAGAAATATCTTATAATTGAATTGAAAGAAACTTTGACTTATGGCAATAAATAGGAGCACTAGATGATCTAACACCAATCAAAACCCCAAAACCCCTTAGTGAGGTTTATAAGTGCTTTGATTTGTAGGGTATAGTTGGGGTCTTATTGGGGTTAGTAGAGAAAACGCAGGTTTGATATGAATTTAATGTATATTTAATGAGTATAAGTGTCATTAATTCAAACAAATTTTATCTGCTTATCTTTGTGGTATCTCTTGAACTTAGCTCTCTTTAATGTTTCAAGTATATCTTCTAATGATGATCTTGGATATGCTGGAGCTCTTACTATGATCATCTCAACCATTTTCTTAATCTAAGTGCATACATCTTCCTGCTTTATATGTTTAACAGCCATGCTTATTGATTACTTTTCTTGCTTTGTTCCGAAGTAAGACATACTTTCCATATCGCACTCTAAAATAATTGCTGCTACCGCCCAGACATCCCACTAAACAGAGCCATTAGTCCACTTCTCTCTTATTGGGAAGTACCCAGGTGTGCATAGTACTTTAGCTAAAGTCACTATTTCTTACCTTATTGCTCTATTGAAATCAATGACTACTATTTCTAAAGGACAGAGATTTAGCATTACATTTTCTGGCTTCAAATCTCTATGAACATACCCTAGATCATGCAGCTCTTTCACACCCTTGGTCATTTCCGTGAGTATCTTATTCAAGTCATCTGGGTATCTATTATGGTAGAGATAATCTCTTAGAGTCATTTCAAATTTCTTGAGTCGTAGTGCAATAAAACCATGTCCAAGAATAACTCCATCGAGTTTAAGCAAGTTCTTGCATTACCTTTTATGAGTCTCTCTTAGTATTATGTATTCATTGGCAAACTCATTTTGATACTGCTCGTTCCTAATAAGATATTTGAAAGGATATACTTTATAAGCATATTCATCAACTACTATGAGTTTTGCCTTGTTAGGCACATCAATATGTAAATAGTTGTCAATGCAAAAACTGAGATCTACTGCATTTAATGCAGGTATATACATAGCTCTCTCTTACAAGCATGCTATATATAATTCATTAGCTGGTTGGTTCATTGACTCAAAACGTTTCTGCTTCTTAAGTCTCTCTTCCTGCTCTCTTTAAGACTCTATAGTATTGGACTTTCTCTTGGCTGGTATAAGTTTTTATGTTTCTTTATCTTGCATTAAAAACTCACTTAAATGATGTTTTTGAATGTGTCTTTTAACTTTAGCTGAGTGAGTGTAAGACTTCATGCAAGTCGTGCACTAATACCTGCCATCGACCTTTTCGTGCTTAAAATATATCTTATCTCTCCCAGAGTGCATCTCTTTGATGTGCCTCTTCAAGCTCGAATCAGTTGAGAAGAAATTTTAGCATTCATGACATTAGAATTCTTTAATCTTTTCTAGTGGGAGATGTTCTTTTAACTCCTCAACATCTTCGATTAGCGTTTAAATACTTATCTCTGCTCTCTGCTTCCTGATATTTATTTATAGAACAAACACCTCTGATTCAAACTAAAGAGCTTTAAGCTCTGGCTCCTTTTCAATGTAGATGATCTCTGGCTTCTTAGTTTAGCCAAAGTAAAGCTAAGATTATCCACTGCCAAGAGAGACTGCTTTGCGATTTAAGTTAGCCGCCATGTTTAAATTCAAATTTAAATTTCTATTATAAAGCTCTAATAACCTCTCTAGTTATAGTAACTTTGTATAGGAGTTGGTACTGCAACAACAATGGGTGATTCTTAGGCGTTAGACATCATATTTATACTAAGTTTATAACTATAAATTTTCTAAATTCATGCTTAATATTTTTAATTTTGGTACCAACTTAGAAAAAATTGAGGTTGGTACTGGTACCAGTTAGGTTTTGAACCATATTGGAACTTTTCCATTAAAACCTCATTAGTTTAAAACTAGGTACTAATTAAGTTTTGGTACTATTAAATTAGTACCAATTGAAATTAAACGAATTTAGTACCAGTACTAATTAAATTTAAACAAATTTAGTACTAATTTAATGGAACTAAATTGATAAAAATGGAGCTCAATCTCTGCAGTTTGTTACAGCTTCTGCAAACTTTATCCACGCATCTTTGCAGGGTTGACCTCATATAAGATGCCCATATTTAATAGTAAGATTTGAAACAATAGGATCCAGAAGTCTATAAATTATAATTTGAAATTCATTAATAAGAAGAAGAACAAAGATGGAATCACTCAATGATCAAATGAAAAGAGAGGCTCAAGAAATGATCTCAAGATTCAGAAGTAAAGAAGATCTCTATCGATACCTAACTTTACATGGTAAGATAAATAGATGACATTTAACATATTATACAGTTGGTTTATTCCTTCCAACGATGGAAGGTACCAAAATTTCATTCTTAAAAGCAATACTATGTGAGGAGAAGAAAGCGTTTAAAAATAAAGAGATTAAACTAATAGAAATTCCGAACTACCCTGAGATTTCAGTCACTAATCTTTATGAGGATGCCATGTAAGATGAGGAAGTGGTAGCTTACCTTCCTACAAAGAAACAACTCTCTAATAAACTACCAGAGAGGAACTTCTTCTTTGGTGTTCTTGGTACAATAAAAGAGGATTAGAGAAATAATTGAAGAAGCACATAAGAAACGATATTCTATCTCTCCTGAAGACTAGAAAAAGCAAGGCATTCTAATAAGCTCAGCTTGGCTAGAGGAACTTAAGAAGCATCCTTATCTTTCAAGTAAGCTTTGGCATATAACTTTATAGGAAAATCTGGCACTGGTATATATCTAATGAAAGAGCATTCTAAGGTTCATAGAGAGAGAAAGTAACAGACAATTCATGAAGTGAGCAAGAGACTCTATAAAGATGTTTAAAAGCCAGATGAAATGAACATAGATGCAGGAGCTGGAACAAAGAGAAGAAATATGGGCCCAAGCAAGCCATAAGAAGAGGAGAAGAAAGAGAGAAGCCAAACCCATTTATGGGCCAGTTTAATATGTGAATATATTCATTCGTTTAAATCTAAAACTTATTTATAAACATTCATTCTTCCCTTTCTCGCACAAATTGTTGTCTTATCTACGCTCACTCTCTTACAGCTGCTTTGAATCAAGTCTACTGTATCGATGGGCAAGTCATGCATAAGATGATACAGCAGAAGCTTCTTGTAGTGAGTCTTGATTTAACTCCAGTAGAATTCTATTCCATTAAATTAAGGGCTGTAAGGAACGTTGTATACAGGAGTTATGTTTAACTCTTCATAAGCTTTCTTAGACTCCTTAGTCTTATGAACTGATAGGTTATCAACAAACAGGATGATCTCTTGGTTGCAATACTTCTCTCTGAGCTTATGTAGGAACTCTATATACTACTCTCGCTTAATAGAGCGAGGGTGAATAACATAACTCTCTAAGCCTGACTCTTCACTTATACCAGCTAAAATTGCATGGGTGACTACCTTTACTTTTTAGTCATAAACTTCTATGTTATCATACTTCTTGTACCATGACTTATTAATAAAAGTGTTGAACGTAAACACAGCTTCATCTGCATGTATGAACTTGATGTTATAGTCAATAGCTCTCTGCATTTAATCATATATATAGTTTAAATTATTACTATAAAATAGCACTGTAAAATCAATCACTCTCTTAACTCTGTTGACAGTCTTGAAAGTAATACCATTTCGTCTATAAATATTGGCTATAGTCTAAGGAGAGATACGCATGTCTGGAAACTTGCGATGAAACATGACAGCTCGTTAGTCAAGAGGAAAGTGAGCCCAATACTTTAATGTCTTAGAGTCACAGAGATAGTCAATATGGACCTGTGAGAACTTTTATTTTTTTGCAGGATGTTTTCAAGAGCCTGAGTTAAAATGTTAAACAGCTAACAAGCAATGATACCTAACAGTTGAAGCACTCTTGTGTAGGAGTCTTGCGATGGCTGTATAATTCAACACTGGTTTGAGTTAGTCTATATTAATACTTGTACCATACCTAAGCTTAAGCAGTAAATCTAAATATTACTCATCATATATAGACCCTATATTTCGCTAATTTCTATTTCTCATTTTGAAAATTGGCCTAATTTCTCTACTAACCCCAATAAGACCCCAACTATACCCTACAAATCAAAGCACTTATAAACCTCACTAAGGGGTTTTGGGGTTTTGAATATGGAGAAAAAAAATTCAAAAAGAAAAGGTGGTGAAAAACAATAGCCCACTTGATGGGACGAGACCAGGTGCCATTTAGGAAAAAAGTTACAAACACGATAAGAAATAACATAGAACCCTTTATGGTTTTCATATAAACAACTAAAGGCATTAAATTCAAAAACAATCTTTGAGAGATAAGACATCTCACATGTGCAAAGCACCCACATAGGAGATTAGACTACAAACAAATGAGAGACTGTTCTATTAGAAATATCACTAGCCCAAATGAAATACCAACCCTCAGGAAGTCAGAACTCACAAAACAGAGCATTCCGAGGTTTAAAACGGAATAGTACAAACAGTGCATAAAGCACATAAAAAAACAATAAAAGATGAAATAAGAAGATAAAAACACGACTATGATACTCAAAGAATCTTAGTTGAAGTCACTTTGTAGAAATATAGGAAGAGTTCAAACCCATATCAAAGGATGAGTGGAAGAAAATAAAATATAAGAAACTTTAGATAAAAATTAGCGAAGAGTAAAAAGCCAAAATTACATAGTATGAGAGAAAACAAGCTCAGGACTATACACGAGAAAAAAATCCATTTAAATTCAAATTTGAAGAGGAGGAATATGGCTAAGAAGACACTAAAAATACATAGATTTTAAAGATCAATACGAAGATGAGAACAAATACAAAAAGGGCAAACAAGAACACTATATCTACCCAGATAGATGATATAAATCATGAAGCCCTTCGGGCTTCAGCAATTGGAACAATTGCTAGAATAAGAAATTGACACAATCAACAGAATATTAGACTGGTTGTAGTTTGAATAATCACTTATATTATGAACAATATACACCATTTTATGAATGTATATAAAGAGTGTGGAGACTTAGCTCGCCTGCACTATAATTTACCTTAACTTAAACTTAAACTTAATTTTATATAAAATCATATAAAATCATAAAATAGTCGCTTAAGATTCTACCTTTCAATCAGAATTAAGAACTAATTTTAGTTTTGTTATGTTATATTCTCAAAATTCTCATCTTAGAACTTTTCTTAGTGATTGTTTCATGTTACTTTCACTGTGGTTTGTTAGATTTAGAGTTATTTTTCTTTTTTTAATGAATTTTTAGAAGAAAAATGTCTGGGATATTCAAAATATGATTCAGCATTCTATAAAATACATTTGATTCTTGTTAGTACCAATCAAACATAAAACCTTTCAACTTTTACAATTTGAATGAGAATTTATTGCATTTTAATAAAATGATTTAAATTCTTTATTTATAATATTTTGTGTATACCTCCATGTATTTATACAAATAATCTTAATATCTCATTAAACTAAATAATTTCATCTTAATTGAAAATTATCCATGCAAAAGATTGAAATATATTGAAATTTATATTAATATACATCATGGTAATTTTATTGGACTATTTGATTGTTTTTATTTATTAAAATAAATGAATCTAAGTTTATTATTTATTTGAAAAAGGCTTTTGAGATATATAGGAAATTTGAAGGAGCTTTACTAAGCTGCTTTTCATTTTTTAAGTGAGAATGAATTTGCTATTTTATATGAATTTAGAATAATATAAATATAATTATATTGTATTTAATATTTCATATTTCTTAATTGTAAATATTAACTTAAATAAAAGTGAGTCAATTGACTTTATATATGCAAAATTATAGGCCATAATAATAAATCATTAAACAATACCGATCATTCTAGCACAATAAACATTTATACTCAAGATTCATAATTTGATCGTTATTGAGAATATCTAAGCTAGAAATCTTAGAAAACAAAACCCAATTATTAATAATTATATCAGTAATATAAGGTTTGACTTCTAATCTTCTAAAAATACTATATTGACATTTAATTAATATTATAAATTTATACAATTCTCGTCATATTTAAAAATTCCATTACTTTAATACTGTATAAATTTTAAGAAATTATTAATAGCTGATTGCCAATAAAATAAACTAGATTACTCTGTCTTTTCTAAAATATTTATAAGGCATAAAGTAGTCCAAGACCTCCTTTTTCATTTTATATTTCACATAACAATTTCTTGATAGCAAGGACATAACAGGCTGTAAAAAATCTAAATGATAAGGGAAGATATATAAAAAAAGAAAAAATTAAAATAAAGTGATTCAAAGTATCAGTAAAACATTATATAGGATGTATAATATTCAGTCTTATTTAAATAAATTATTGAATTCGTTTTTATAACACAATAAGTAAATGAAGTAGCAGATGAATAAGTATTTTTGAATTCTTCATAGTAATAGAGTATAAAAATGGTAACTGTAATAGAGACTTTAAAAGAGAATCGTTAGAAGCGAAAATGGGTATTACATCATTACACTCAAGAGTCTATTAGAGGACCATTACACATATACTGTTAGATACAATTTTTTCTATTTTTTAAGTTATTTATATTTAATTTTTAATTCTTTATATTTATCTATCCTTAGAATTATCTCTATTTTTCGCTCTTTTTTTCTTCCATTGTATAATTACCTTTTATATCTCTCTTAAACTCTTTTTACTACTAATTATTTTTTATTAATTCAATTTTATTGAATCACTATTACTATCTTACAATACATGATATTATTTCTTAATTATCATTCTATTGTAATAAAATCTGAAGAAATTTATTATTATTACATATTTTTACAATTCTACTTTTACACTATGTCTAATGTAATTACTTGCATTTGTTATTTTTTTCATTAAATGAAGTCTCACTATTTAAGATGATTTAAAGACATCTTTATATGTTTGAAAAATACGATATAACTGAGCATCATTATTCTTGAGGACCATCCTATGAAAATGAGAGCGATTTGAGACACATTTCTTGGTGATATAACAATGATGTTAATCTAAGACAAAATACTGGCAAAAACAACTTTATGTTCTCCCTTTCCTTTTATGAGCAGTTCTTTTTCCTATTGTGTGATACACTTGGTGGATTCCCATTCTTGCTTGAGGAACTCGAAAGCATAATAAAAGATTACCAAGGGCAAATCAAGTATTCTCATGATAAGCATAGTGGCATGTATGCTTCTTTTTTTCAAACAGTTCTAAAACATTCTAGCGTCGCCTTAATTTATAAGATAATAGTGTATGGAGTAGTATCTAATTGTGAGTAATCTGTTCTAGGCATGACAACTAAAAATATAAGATCCTATAGGAATAATGATAAGTCTTTCTGGACTATTACAAACTAATAAACGTAGGTAATAAATAGCCATTTTACGGAAGGTTACCTTCAAGAAGAAGAGATGCCTCTTTTTAGAATTCTATTCAGATTACTTTATTTTTTAAGCATGATAAAATCGATGGAAAGTATGACTGCTTTGAATGCCATAAGCAATATTCTCATACAAGAGACTTGACGAAGCATCAATTAAAAGATCACAAGAAAGATAAATAAATTAAAAAGCATGAAGTTGAGCTGAAGCTTCTTAACAAAAGAAAGCGAAGGAATATTCAATAGATGCAGTACCAAATATGCTAGAGATAGAGTATGTAAAGAAGGCACGCAAATAACTGCCCTATGAGATAACTAAAATAATGATCAAAATTCAATACCAAAAAATACCAGTTCTTGCTTAAATTGACTAGACACCCACATTAAAGCTACCTTTTATTAGAAAACTCCTTTTATAAGAAAGTTATAAATAATTATCAAACGCATACAAGGTTTATCTCTTCAACTATCTCATAAGTGATGATAAATATTAGCTGGATTTTACAAATGAGCATCAAGTACTCACTCAAGCAAAGTTTAAAGAGTGTAGATACTCAATCAAGTTAGATGCTGTTCTCCTTGCCAATTATCATGTTGCTTTCAGACTCCCACTCTATGAAATGATCCTCAGAGAATTTATAACTCATTATAGTAATCATAAGTAACTTGCTTTGATGGCATCTTAAACCTAATAATGTATAAAAGAGCTAAATAAGCTATGATTTGTTCATTGGCATTTGAAGCCTGAGATTATTATAGTAAACTTCTCACATGTAAGAGTGACAATTATTGACTTCAACAGAGCATTAAGTTCCCTCGCAACGATTGCTACTCTTCAAGGTGTTAGAAAGATGATAAGAAAAAAATCAAGTAATTTATAGACAAAACCAGGGATCTCTCAATCATTAAAATAAAAGGCATAATCAATAATATAAACCAAAATCTAAATCAGACTTAACTATAGAGCAGAAAGAGTTGTGGTTAAGTAAGATAAACTTCAAACCACTCCCACATGATCGAAAAATTCATTTTGAGTGAATAAATTAAAGCATTTACTATATATTTCAAATAAAAAATTAATAATAACCTCAAACCCTAACTAACTTCCTACAAATCAAAGCACTTATAAACCTTTTAAAGAGGTTTTGGAATTTTGAATACTTATTAGCGAATTCGATTTAGAACTTGTCATTAGCAAGTAAGTAATTAAATGGATATTTAGAGGCATATTAGTCATCAGTGATGACAGGAGTGAGGTAGCTTTAAATGCAAGATTATATGTCAATAATTTTTAAGAGAGTAATCTTCATCGCCTCTATTTTTACCATGATTTTGTTTATCTCAAAGTCAGGAATGTTCTTGACTGCTTTCTTCATTTTTAATTACTAATGTACCTCTACACAAAGAAACTCGGCAGGATTTCTTGACTTTTTTTTATAGGAATCTTTTTCCTATAGCTCATGAATAAATACAAACTTTGATTAAGCTATTTCTTTTAGTGAACTCTGAGATCTCTTGTATGAGAAAATGGCTTCTCACAGAACTCACAAAAATACTTGTCATCATTATTTTAATACTTGAGATATAACCTAGGCACATCGTTGTGTATAATTCTCAAATGTCTCTTTTTAGTTACTTGTAAAGCAAAACTTTTTTTAATTGCATTCTTTGCATTAATAGTGAACTTTTGCTGGTAATTAATAGTACTCTATGGAAGGTTGTTTAAACCTCAATTTCCACAGCTTCTATGATTATCACCTACTTAATTTATACTAAATCTCAAAGCGTGACTGGTCAAAGTGTAATAAGAAAGAGTACAAACGTCTCTGGTCGCTGCTTTCTTGGTTGATGAAATGATAATATTTATTGACTTTACCCAAGTAATGCGGTTTTTCCAAAGGTTAGCGCTCATTTTAGTTTGCTGATATATTTTATTATAATAATGATAGATCTACTTAGTTAAACTATAATAATAGAGTATAAATCACTTTGGTAAATTCTTTGCTGAAGGAAAGAAAATTAAAAAGCCATTAAAGACAGTAAGTTGGCAAATTTTATGAGAATTTTATGCATTTTATCATTTTAAACAACTCCTAATGAAGTTTAGTTCTCTAGCAGGTCCTCCAAATCAAGTTTGAATTTAATTTGAAGATAGAGTTATTAAACATTTTAGTTTTAAAAATGCTCCCAAAAAAATTTAAACCTTAAAATTTATCTCCTAATAAAGTTCGAACTTAATTTTGAGGAACACCTAAATAATTAAACATTATTAGGAGCAATTTAATGGAGATAGTTTAGATAAAATGGAAATCAATCTGTGAAACTTGCAACAAGTTTTTAAAGTTTTATAATGGATATCCATAATTTTAAATTTCATTAGCATTTATAGAAAGAGGAAGCAAGATCGAGTATATGAATAATGCAATAAAGAGAATTCGATCTTAAGATTTAATGGAAAAATTTCGAAGTAAGGAAGACCTTCATAGATACTTGATTAAGCAAGGTAAGTTTCTTCTATAGTTAACTTAATAAGGTATGACTTTTGAATATAAAAGTGAAATGAATATTTAATACAGTTATATTACAAAATACTAGCATATTTTCAAGCAAAAATAAGGTTTGGTGCTGGGAGGCAATATTGAAGGTTCTTTAATCTCTCTGTTTTTGTAATATCTTTTTCTTCATAGTAATATTTGTAGTATCATAGGTCTCTGCAGTATGCACTTAAGAGTCAAAGCTACTTATTTTTATATTTAAGTCTCTTCAATGTGTCATGTGGTGAGGATTTCGCTTCAAAATTCGCACATTTTAAGATTTTCTTTCAATTTATCCCGAGTAAGGAATTGTAATTGCTGAAATCAATTTGATTAGGAATTCTTGATAATAAATTTTTAATTTATTAATTTGAATAGGACTGTTATAGATTATAATTATTAAGGCACATTGAAACATTTTATGTTTAATGTAAAATTACAAAGTTTATTAGAAAATGATTTAATATATAGAATTAATATTTAAATAGTCTAAATTAGTTTTTAACAAATCTTTATATAGTTTCAGATAATCTAAATAATTTTAATCTATAACAGTTCTATTCAAATTAAAAATATTAACTCTTAAAAATTGCAAGCAATATTACTTGAATGCCTTGCAGTTTACTCTTATTGACGTTGAGATTATTCAAACATAATTTCAATACCAAATATATAAGTTTAAAATAATTAATCATACAAATGCGGAGCATACCTCGATATTTTCTTGTCATTTTATTTCTAACAAGCCTCCGTTTAATAAAAATAAAAGATATATTAAAATAAAAGAAATTTAAGATGTTCAATGATGAAAACTTATCAGAAATGAAGAAAATGTGTAAGAATTATTATGAATATAACTTAGAAATGCTGAATTCAAGAAGAAGTCTTAATAATACACATAAAGAGGTCCACTCTCATTTCAATTAAAATTTTAAAATTTAATTAAATATTATTATAATTAAAATGATAAAGTCTTATTATATATCACTTTATTTGTTTTATTCAATCCGCCAAATATTCAAAAATTAACTGACTCTAACTCCAAGAAAAAGATATTTTTTTTTCTCGCTTGAAATGTGAAAATGTTGTACATTAGAAAAATATAAAATTTTTGGCTAAGAATTTCGACTTGGTGCCAAAAGTATGGTGGAGCCATTGCTCTTGCTTGAAAAATGTAATTTACTCGAAGGAGAGTAGATCCTGCTTGGTTGTGAATAAGCACATCAGGTTCCATATGAATACTCGATTTTAAAATTATAATTTTGCATAACCTTAATGACCGAAAAGTCGACACAACCACAAGTGTCTCAGATGCATCTATTTTTTATGGGTTGTCTAAGTGAGTTATAAAAATTTTTCGAAAACTAAATAGGTTGCAACATTTATTTTTAAAAGTTCCCCAAAACCCTAAGCCGATGGCATTTTAATAAAATTTGATTTATTTGAACTCATTAAGTCCCTCAGTAAACATTAAAATTTTATCACAAATAATTAAAATACCTTTATTATAAAATTTTTGACATTTGAATGACACTGTTTCACGCATAAAATAAATTAGAATTTATTATTTCTATCCTTTTCTCAAAATTTTTTCTTCGAAAAATTTAACCTATATAAATAAATATCAATGAAATATAATCATTTAACAACTAATGATATTTTGAATGAATAGGTAAAATTAAAGTATGTAATAGACAAATTGTTAATGTGATAATATTTTATTGATATTTATTTATATAGTTAAATATTATGAAGAAAAATATTTGATAAAGGAATACAAATTATATATTTAAATTCTTATTTATTTTATATCTGAAACAGTTTCCTTCGAATACGAAAATTATTATGATTGAGGTTTTTTAAATAAATATGACAAAATTTTCATATTCATTGAGTGACTTAATGAGTCCCAATTAATCAAATCTTTATTATGCCATAGGCTTAGGATTTTGGGGAATGTTTAAATTTAATATTGCCACTAATTAAGATTTCGAAAATATTTTGCCACTTACTTAGACTTCTCACAATAAATTAAAATTTTAAGCTATATATTCCCTACAATAAATTTTGTATTTTTCATAATATTAAACTTAATAATTGTAAGTATTTCACTTAAGGGGTTAAATTATTGGCAAACAGTTATGTCTTAGTGCCAAGAGCTTGGTTCAGCCAATACTCTTTCTCGCCCTAAAATAGTGTTCTTTTGCACTCCACTCTTTGAATATTCAGAATACTCATATTTATATGCTGGAGACCATACATTATAATTTACATTAATAAATTGTAGTAGAAATCTAAATTCGTGTTTGCATCGTAAAAAACATGAGTATTATTTTGTAGGATTTATTAAATAAAATTAACAATTTCATATCTGGTAATATAATTAACAATTTTATATCTGGTTTGTGTCTATATTTCTACTCTTCTGGCAGTGATATTATAGTTAGAAATTGATGGACAATTATCTTTTTGTCTGAGAAAAGTTAAATTCTTCTTAATAATCTATGGAAAAGTTTAATTTAAGATATATTGCGGGTTTTATGAATTCCGAAATCTAATTATACTAATGTGGTAATGATTTCCGGAAAAGATTTTGTTAAGAACTGAGTCGTTAAGAAAATATTTAGTTTGAAACATATAGGTTTAAGTAAAATAAGTTAGATTAATAATGGCATGTATATAATTAAGGGCCCTAAAAATATAGAGAAGATTATTTTTATATTGTGGATTAACTCAAGAGCACACACTAAAATGTGTTCCACATTAATAGTTATGAAAGTTGCAACATAACCCTAATTTAGTTTAGTCATATAAAACTGCTGTATTCTTATTTTTATATTATTCAAGTACTGCCCTCTAGATTTATATTTATCACATATTACAATTTTCATATGGTTTTCATCTATTTTGTTTTATTAAAAAATATATAATTAATTAAATCTGGATATTCATTTTATTAATCATGTAAAATGTATTTCAGTACTGTTGAAGTAGATAGTAATTATCACTTAAGGCATTTCAAATTATATACTGATTATGTCGTCTCTTCTTAGCCTTGTAAACATAATATCTTTTTTTTTAAAAAAATAGAATTTGAAATAGAATGATCTGTAAAATAATCAGATTCATAATAACAAAATACTTTTAAATCAAATACCATTAGTCTCCTTTTGAAGTATAGCCTTATCTATCTGAATCATCTAATTTTTTAAATAATCAATAATTCTTCATCATTTGAAATACACCTCTCCTCGTCTTTATAAAATCTTTATTATTAAACATTAAGGTATGCCTTGGTTAGTATATCTTTTAATTATTCTAAGAAATTTTTCTAGTTTCAAGAACTCTACTTAATGAGAAATTTACTAATTACAAATACTTTTCTTCTTCGTTTAATATAAAATATAATGCTACTTTTTGCGTTAAGTTAAGGATGAAAACTTTGTACTTTAGTTATTTTTAGATTAGGATGTAAAACTATAATATTTCATACAAGTTCATGAGGTCTTATTCATTACTAAAAATTTCAATTATGTTGGTTCGAATATCATTAGATGTATGTTTTTTTAATAATCCCAAATTTTATTGAATTTCTATATTAAAAGACAACTACTAATTTTTTTTTCTAAAAATTTACAGCCACCCTATCACAGCATGTTTTATTCTTTTATGTTTTTATTTTATTGAAATTATTGCATAAGATAAATTTTTTGAAAATAATAATTTCGATTGATTAATTTTGTGTCAATACCTTAATATTAATAAGGCTTTTGGTTTATGTTTCATACATAATAAACATTGAATTATTACACCATACTCCTTGTTTTAAATTTTGATATAAAAATTATTTACTGTCTGATTAATATTTGTTCTTTATAACAATTATTAGTGTGTTTTGTGGCATTATAAAACCCCGTTAGTCAATTAAGAATGAAGATTGGGGATTAAGATTAATAAAATTAAAATATAATTATTATTGGCGTAAATTATTAAAGTTTTGGCTAATTATTAAAACCATTGGCTCGAATAATTGTCACTATAAAATAAACCAATCAGAGTGCGTAAATTTGTTTTTAGCCTAATTATATTTAATTCCAGCCAATAATAAATATATTTCAATTTTATTAATCTTAATCCTCAATCTTCATTCTTAATTGACTAACGGGGTTTTATTTTAATATTATTCTATTAAGATTGGGAATTTAAATTATTTTTTTTAAGTAATTTTATTCTTGTTCATTTATAGTTAAACTTTACTAAATTACACTGGACTGATGATTACAATATAACCATACCCTTGAGTATTATTCCACAGCATCTTTATGACATTAATACAATTGTTTAAGAGTTTGTTTATGGTTATAATCATGGTTTTCATCAAAGTCTGCTAGAAGTTCTCCTAGAGTCCTTTCATTACATTAGGATATTGCAATTACTATGAATTAATTACAAATAGGCAAAACAAAAAGGGTAATTTCTTCCTGTTTAGCGAAATTGTCTACAATGATTATGTGTATACTGAAAATGAAGTTATCGTTAAAAAAAGATTAAGCATAATTTAATCTGGCTTTTAAACTTGTTAAATATTAGCTTGTTTTCATCCATTATTAAGGCAAAGCGGCCTTATTAAAGTACCCTATTTCCCTTTTAGAATAAGAGTTAATTCCTTGTGGTTGTTAAAAGTCATGATTCTGCTGCAAAGAGACTTAAAGAAGAGGACTACACGTTGTAATAGCAACAAAGAATTGTAAATAGCCTAGTTTTTACTGAATCTCTTATTTTAGCTTTAAACCTCTTTAACATCCATTTTTAAAAAGTTGTTATAATGAATTACTTTTCATGATAATCACTTAAAATAAGTACTTTCATCTTGTTTCTAAATTAGATTACTGGAGATATAATTATAGTTAGGAACTTATAATATAAAAAAAACACTAGGTCTTAATAAAACAAAAGATATCTCATTACAGCGTGTTGTTTATACCTTTGAGTCAGATTACAATTAAAAGAGTGAGAAAATGACAGATAATCAAAGTATAAAGGTTTTAAAGATTTAATCTTGTCTAAGATATCTAATTTGAATTTGCTTGGAAAAAATAAAATTCTAATATTTTTTATAATTTACATAATTATTTTCTAACAACAAAAAAGAATGGTAGTATTAGCAATTTAATTATTTTTTTTAATGTAAGGTTTAATTTGAATATCTTAAAAAATGAATCCAATGATAGAAAGAACTCCTGCATAACTAAGTAGGAGTAAAATATTATGAAACAGTTTATAACAAATAGTTTAGTTTTTGATAATTATATGTTGCAGTAATTATTTGAGCAATCTATTCCTTAATTTAAAGATAATCCTATAATTAAACCTGTTTATTTATATCCATTAGAAGATTATGAAACCTACCAAAAGTAAGTTAATAATTATAAGAATCTAATTGTCAAAAAATTAATGATTTAAGATTTTATAATATAGCTATACGGCTAAACTTTATCCAAATATATAGAGCACAAACTAAGAATATAGAATATAAATTTAATAAGCTGTCAATAATATTCCGATGAGTTTAAGATCCAGAGCTATGCATTTTATTCGAGGTATTTCAAAATCCAGATCAATTTATTTAGAATAAAAATATTATTAGAAATGTAATATATAAATGAGTAAATTTTTTTGGTGATAAGTAAGTTGTTAATTTATATTCTAATTTCAAAAACATATAGTATTTTAATTTTTAAGAATCTAGTTAATAGTTTAAAGATTAAAAGCATTCTCTATTTCATGGGCGTTATAGGCGTAGATCAACCCGTTGTTAAAGCCTATACCCTCTCTGATTTTGGAAATTCAATCTCTAACTCCAATTCTGGTACCTGCACCTCACTTATTTACAACAGCTAAAATGACAGAGATACCTGCTTGGTTGCTTGAATTGAGACCTCAGCTAACATTACAAAGATGTTCACCTTAACTGAATACACTGACTCTAAATACAACCCAGCTGAGTTTTTGTCCAAGTAAGGAGAGTTCAACATTAAATTCAACGCACAAATGATTCAACGCAGACTCGCCGAGTTAATGCAAGCCATCGACAAGAGAGCTTCAGTCAAGTTGCAAAGTTCATCATTACTATGGATAAATGAAACCACAGAATTTGCGCGAAAACGTTGAAGCAGCAGCACCAGCAGAATTCTTAAGCTGTCTTGACGTATTCTCTATAGGAGACCTACTCTAACTACATAGATTTCCTCTAACATAATAACAGATTTAAAATATATTAATGAAAAATGCTATGATCAGTGCTAACAAGAAAGAATACCCAGAGTATCTATTAAACTATCAATTACTGCTGTACTTGTTTCTAACCTTGCAAGTCAAGCTGTCATGTACAAGAAAACTTTTTCTTGACTCTGTTCGATAATCAAAATACAGCGACTTCGTCTTAACTATAGCTGAAAAGAACAAAAGATACGGAGCAGTATTCTCCAAGCACGTTAGTGAATTAGCCAATTTCACATCTCCATCAACTACTGTTAAGACAAAAACTAACTGATAGAAAAGATCAGCCATTCAAAAAACCATTGTATAATGCTCTCTCTCTATGTATTATTATAACCACATATTAAACTTGCAAAATAATATTTAATTTGTCACTTCTACTGTCATATTCTATATGTTTAAAAATTATTTACAGTAATTTTGTAAATTGGCTCAATTTTATAGATTTATTTATCATACTCCCATTATTAAATTATTTTATAAATATGTAAATTATTTTAGAAAATCTACATTTATATATTGAAAACTATATTACTTTAGTCTAATCCATAACAATTGGTGGATTTAGAATTTATGATTATTATTTAAAACTTTAAATTACCACTATTTTTTTATAGAAAATATCATAGAAAAAAATGATTGTTTGAATCTATGATTTTATTCTAAGAGCACATATTTAATAATAAACTTATAATCCAATAGAATGTATGATATAGTTTCTGTAAATGATTAATTATTCTTTTTGCAATACCTATAAGCAAAAAATAAATTTGAACTTTAGAGAATGGTTCAAGATAGCTTGCAAATAGCGACAAAAATCTAGGAACAAAATTCTTAAATATGTTTTAGGAAGAAGAGCTAATAACTCATATTCTAAATCTATGACAAATTATGTGGTAGAAGACATACATCAAATCATTTATGGAGGGTAAAATATATGGCTATGAGGTAGTATCCTCCCCCCCTAATGTATACTTTTCTTTTTGTAGTCTGATAGAGTTTTTGACGCTGAGTAATAGTAGCAGATGAACATGGAATGTGTGAGCAATAGTTTTGGAGCTAGAGCCTCACCAAAGTTCTTTTTTATATATAAAAATCACTATAAATTTTACAAAAATTTTCAAATTTTTCACAAAATTTAAATTCTCTAAAATTAACGATTTAAACAAATACTCACTTTATTGAAAATTTATATCAAACTTATCTTAATTTAATAATTCGATTTAAAATTAATTTTTACTTTATTTAAGATTTTAAAATATATAATTAAGATTCATCATATTAAATTAAGATAAGTTTGATATAAATTTTCAATAAAGTGAGTATTTGTTTAAATCGTTAATTTTAGAGAATTTAAATTTTGTGAAAAATTTGAAAATTTTTGTAAAATTTATAGTGATTTTTATATATAAAAAAGAACTTTGATGAGGCTCTAGCTCAAAAACTATTGCTCACACATTCCATGTTCATCTGCTATTATTACTCAGCGTCAAAAACTCTATCAGACTACAAAAAGAAAAGCATACATTAGGGGGGGGGAGGATACTATTTCATAGCCAAAATTTTTTTTACAGAATCTTTATAATGACGATTCAAATAATTAATTAAATATTATTAACGTGGGTTATGAAGTAGCTTATATGATGGATTAGAATTATAAATAGTAAAAAAATATATGAAATTTGTCATTAGTTTAGTTATGATACCAATAAATGTTGCTAAGACTAGGTTAAAAATAATGATAGAAATATCTTTAAAGGATGTAAGAGTTAAGAATTTGCTATTATAACAAATGCTGTTTATGATATTAAATCAACTAATAATTTATTGTATTATATCTGAATAGAAATTTGTATGATTACTTTTAAAACCAAATAAAAATTTAATTAACGAGTGAATAAGCAAAATACAAATTTTAGAACCTTTTTAACTATATATTTCCTTGGTTGTGCAATTTTACTTGTCTTTGATAAAAGCTTAAAATACATGAATATCAAAACAACTCTAGCCCGATGATAGCCCTTAGTTGATTTAAAACTGATTCTTCCCAAAATATGTATTTAAAAATTTTATCATTATAAAAAACTTTCACAAAATGATATATATAAATAACATGCTAGTAAAATCCACAGTAGTGTTACCTAAACTTTAATTATTACTTAAATCCTATCACTAACATTAACTTTGAATTAAACATTCCCTAAAAGTTAAAAAGTTAGAGTTTTTTATGTAATCTTTGATATTCATAATAGAGTACCTGGTTAATAAATAGCATATGTAGTCTGAATTTATATATCGAAAAGTTGATTAATAGCATACCTGCAGCATTTAAAAATATTAGCTCAGTAATTTAACTTAATTTCCATAAAAAAATATAGCCCTTTAAATGGGTGGGAAGACTTTTTCATTAAATATGGTTTTAATAAGTTTAATCATTTTTCCTCTTTCTTTGAGGATTAAGTGAGAATTTATTCACGCCTTACTCTTAATTAAACGAAAAATAAAGTGTTTATTTATTTGCCAAGATGTGGGCTCATTAAGGATGAATACGAAATATGCAATGATTAAGAAATTAGTGTTCAGTTAGAGATTCAAATAAAAACTGGTGGAACTCTATATCTAGAAACAGCAGATTGGGTTAAATTTAGTTGTAAAATCTTTAGTTTATATAATATTTTGAGATATAAGATCTCTTTTTTCAAGTATACACATTTTGAATAATAGATTATTATTAATAAAAAATATAATTTAAAGTTTGTAATGAGAAGACGAAGCACACATGTAATGAGGATAGTTTGGAAAATGTGTTTATAAGACTAAAAACAAATCCATATGTTACTGTTATAAGAGATTAATGTATTTAAAGATGCTTTAGATAGGGTAATAAAATTAAAATAGAAGCATCAAATAGAGACTTTAGGTTTGAAATCTAATAACTTTTATAGGCAAGATGAATAGAAATTTATTTATAAAAAATAAATAATTAATGATAAAAAGCCATTAATAGATTTGGCTAAAAGAATAGATTAGAAAATAGTAATTTTTTTATCAATAAAGATAAGAAAACTTAAATATCTAATGTAAAGCCATTATATTTATTATTCAAAGATAATAACAATAGCTCCAGTGGTAGTATTGTTATAAGACAAGACATTTGGAAAATATTTAATACAAAATAAAGAATAACTGGCATTAATTCAATAGTTTAAAGTATATTTATATATCAATATAAATATAAAATAGCAGAAAAATGTATGCTTTGAATATAGATAATTCCACCATAATTTTAACTTCAATTATATTTTGCAATTCTATTTTATTTATTATTTTCTAAAATGAATCGATTTTAGCGAGCAAATCTATGAGCATAAGATATTTCATATATTTGGAGAATTCTTGATGTATTCGCGAAAATTTAAATAACAATGGTGCCCCAACTCTTGTATATTTACTGATATGATATCAGTTGATTATTTATAAGCTATTTTATATTGAATATCAGTTTTTTGGGCAATTTTATAAAAAATCAACTATAATTGCCAAGTTTTAATGGAAATAAAGAAATTTTCTTGCTGTATATTGTATGATATGTTGTTTTTAGGTCTGTTCCATTTTATGTTTAATCATAATGAATGTTAAAATTTGATGATCACAATCTTTCTATTATACAAATTCACGATCATCGATAACAACATTCACTAATTCTGTGCAGGAAGATGCCGGTGAAACGAATAATCAGAATTTTGGTAACTATGAAAATGAACCTTGCAATGGTCTAATATATTAAGATTCAAATTAAAGCTTATATAATTAGACTAGTGATAGATTAAATCATAATTAATTTAATTATGGCAGAATATATTATAGAGCTAGAGCCCATTAGGCAAAAGTAAAACAATATAGATGATATTTTCCAAGAATTTGTTTCCAAATTATATTATTTGATACAATAATTTAGAGCTAATAGATCAGAAATACTATATAATTAAAGCTTTAAAGTTCGTATTTATAAAACAGTCATTAATCAGAAAATATATCAAAATCGCCAAATAAGTAAGTGAGTGTTAAGAAATCGCCTTTCGAGTCCTTAATAACTTAATCTATTAGAAATCACTTATCAAAAGTATTACAAAATGCATTTGTTTAATGTCTATTGTTTTAATGAAGAAGAACTAATATTATAATATTATGAAATATTTTAAGAAGGTTGGTGCCATATTTAATTAAAGAAAGCAAGTTTAAAGCTTCTTGGAACCATTAGAATTAACAATAGCATATCGTATTATGCACTTATTAAGTTTTTCTTATATAAAATTACTGAAATAGATGATTTGGAGTTAAATTAAGTTCCTTGTTGTATAAGAGACAAAACAATAGTGAATTTAAGAGATTAACTAGATTTGGTATATAAGGATAATCTATATTTGAAAGACTGAAGCAAAACTTAAAGAAAAGTACTTCCTTATAGTATACCTGAATGAGAAATGTTGTATAAAGAAGTTAATCGCAGTTTACAAATGAAGTTAGTAAATTAATTAATATATAAAAAGAAATAACTGTTGATAATATTCCTTTATCAAACATAATCTCTAACTTGAGTATCATTATGATTAAATTGCTGATAGATTTATATTTGACATTTCTAATTAAATGCATAAAATATCAATTTATTCACTTAATATTGTTTTTATAATTAATTTTTTAATAAATTTATGATTCATAAACTTAAATCAAGATCTTGTTTGGTAATCAAAGATACCATTAGTAAATTGTTGATAAATATACAAATTTTTAAAAAATAATTATTAAATGCGCAGAAATTCTAACATCGTTACCAATACCATCATTAAATAGAAGAAGTCATAACAAAACTCCGCCTAGAAGTTGTTAAGATGTAATTATGAGAGGTGAATAATATATATGAGAATGTGCTTAAAGAAGAGAAGAAAGAGGAATCAAACAAGTGAAATCAAAAGAAAGAGCAGCATCAGCATATACAAGGCATAGAAATGATTAGTTAAAAAAGCGGTGTATATATATATATTAAAAATTTCTAATATGCAATTGAATTTTATTGCAAGATTAATTATTTGAGATAAGATTTAGATAGTTTTGACAATTTTCTCTCAAGCAGATATAAATCTTAAAGCTAATTTACAACTAACAATAAATAATGAATTAAAAATAAGTGGCTAAGTGCGAAAAAACTAATTATAATATCCAAAATAAGTAATAACTAATCATCGGCAAGATAATTCATGCAAATATGAAACAACTTTAGGAATCAATGATCACTCTACAAAAACTAACAAAACCCGATTGATAAGAAATTAAAGAAAATCATATGATCAAATCTATAATTGAATAATAAATGTTTTTCATAATAAAGTCAAAATCATATTATGTTATGTGCTTTTAGCAATTTGCTTTGCTTATATGATGATTAATCATTGTTTTTTATTAAGTGTCTTTTTTTGTAGATGTTCGGTTTTACAACAACTTAATTACACATCCAATATTTTATTGTCAAAGTTAAGGTTTTTAAATTTCACCAACTGAGAATGCGAATTGTACTTAGACGTATTCTTTTGAAGTATTGAAGATTTCTCATTTATAAATATCTCTTAAACAATAAACTATTACTCACAGACTTAGAGGAATTCTCAATTTAGCTCAATTCTCATTTATGCATTGAATTAATTTTTATCTAACTCATTTAAGAGACAAAAGTGATATTAAAACATTAAAAATAATGCAAAGTTTAGATGGGGTGTGAGATTAAAATTTAATCTCATGAGCTCGAATATCATTTAATAAACCTGTTTTTAAGATAGATTCTAATTAAACTATTGAATAGAGAAATATTAGTATTATAAAATTAATTAATCTATTAAAATGTACCTATTGCTAATAATTTTACTCTTTATATAAAAAAATAACTTCATGCTAATATCCTTATCAATAATTTGTATTTGTTTTTCGTATCACAATTTAGTAGAGTAATATTCAAATAAGTATTAGTTTTAACATATAGGTGAACAACAAGTTAATAATAAATTACTTTAATTTTAATTAAATCTCATTTTTTAATTTTACCATCAAATGTCGCATCATGTCAAGTTGATTGATACCAAGAGAGTTTATGATTTTGAGAAATCTTGTTCTCTTTTTACTGTTTCTGAATGCATCATCTACGTTGTCAAATCCTAGTTTATCCTAGTCCTTGCCAATAAGACTTTATTAAACACCATTTTCAACCTAATACGACGACGTTTATTAATATTATGGGATATTATCAGCGATTAATGTTGTTAATCTTGTTTAAAATGGTCTGTATTCTTCTACACAGCAATTTAAATAGGGTGAGGCATGTAATGATGCTGATTGCACTTCATCATTTTTCCATTTAAATTTAAAATCAGTCCATTCATTGAAAGAGTTGGAGAAACTACTATAAGAATTAAAGGAGTTTAAAGATAATCTTAGGAAGGTATCTAAATTAGACAGATTAACATTAAAAGAAGTGTCGCCCCATTAATTTTTATTAATCTACTATACATTTTTCTTATTATAAAATGAATGCATTTCTAAAATCTTAGCTATTCATGAGATTAGAGAGAGATACAGCGGCAAAATAAGATACAGAAGATAGTTTTGCGCAGATCAGAGAAAGCCTCACCTTAAACGTAGCTGACTGTGTCAAAGCGCTAACTGGCACATTAGATTTCACAAATAGTAATAAGATAGTATATTCTAATTATACAGATGGAAATATAAATAAAATAAATAAAAAAAGACAAGTTAATATAAATTCAAATATTAGAAAATTACTTTGTTATTTTAACTGTCACGTGTTTTTATTATTTAAATTTGATATAGTAGAATATTTAATAAAAATATATAGAGATTATTAATATTTTAAAATAAGAATGTAAGAATGTGGAGTGCATGGTGCAAGTTAACTTGTTTATAAATTTTATATTCAGGTACTCAAGGGAGCAGACTCATTTCATTCATCATAGTGGACGATATCGTGGAGATTACCAAACTTATAAATTACAAGTGAAAGTTATGCAAATAGAAGTAATAATTTATTTAGTTGTTTTGGATCTTTATTAAATTTATGGGGATATAAATATTTCAAATCACTGTCAAGGACTTTTTTCATTTATTAGCAGCAATCCCAGGAAATAATTAATTAATGTATTCGTGCAATTATCTTCATATTTACTTTCAATCAATAATCATCAAGCTGTAGACTGGAATAAATATGAAGACCTAAAGACCACTTCTTAAAATGTTAGCAAGTATGATGAATTATATAGATTTTCGTTGATATTATTGTCATCAGTATTATTCTTAGAACTTTTTTAAACTCATTCTCCTTTAGTTCTCAAATTAAACTAATTGCATATTGAGGTAGGCATGTTTCCATATAAACTTAAGACTGGCTAAAGTGACTGAGTATGAGTAAAATTGCTGAAGTTATACAGTGTTTTACTATAGAAAAAGTTCAAATTCCTAAATGATCACATTTATAAATGAAGCAAGTGGTTTGAATTTTACGATTGAAAATGTTAGAGATAATATTGATGGAGGTGTTGATATCAAAGATATTGCTAACAACTAAAACAATAATAATGGCATCGATTATTTTGCTGATTTTGAGCAGGAAGCAGCGGGCGGGAGCATAATATACAGATTCAGATTATTTAAACCGTCAATCAACAGAGATATAAGTTGAACAATGGAAAAAGAAAAATTACTCAACTTAAAATTTATAACCTCTCTAACGTCGACAAGGAATGGAGAAGTCACTTGGATCAAACCTAATAGTATTGCTGGCTTCGCCAAATAAGTTCTCCTAGATGTAAATACAAGGTAAGAGAAATTTTTGACAAAATGAGCAAAGCATTCAAGAGAATTAGTTAGTAGTAGGGTATATTATAAGAGAGTTGTAAGAGATGACTGGAGATTAAAGAGCACACTCTCTAACTTAAAAGGCACTCAAACAGCATTTACTGCTGAAAGTTAGAATGTTGGAGATATGGAGAATGAACTCAGGGAAATCAACGAAATAGAAAGGTCGATGAGACAGGCAAATCATTCAGTAAAAATAACACTTGCTTCAAAATATCAAGAAGCAAAATTCAACAGTAATATCATATATTAAATTCATTGATAAAATAATTGGTAATTAAAGAAAATTCGAATATTTAAATTGATAATTATCAATAATCAAAAAATTAGAAATTTAATAATAATAATTTTTAAATGTAATAAAATTAACTAGCTAAGTCTAAATATATATTTTATTGACTAGCTGGTATGTATAAATTAATTTACTTTTTTTGTGCTATTTTAACTTTAATATTTCCATACATTTTTCTTTATTCACATATTACATATTTTATCCAATAATTATTGCCTTATTAAAATATACTCACTTTAATTGGTAAGTTTATCTTTTGATAAAATATTTTTCTTCTTCCTATTTTTTGTCAATAACTATTGTTAAGATGATAGTTCAATGCATATATTTCATTTTTATTTTAAACTATTCACTAGAATAGTTAATTAAAAACATAAATCATTTAAGAAAGTTATTAATAACTATTCTTGATTAATCATTCTATGGAAAATAAAAGTAAGTTATACAATTATTGAGACTAAGGCGTAGACATCGACTAGTCGATCGCCAGCAAAGAAGACTCCTATAATTGGATAAAACGATAATGACCCATCACACTAAATCTACTTTTTAGATGCAAGTACTCTTGCATACTCAAAGTTCCATAGTCTTGCCTTGATAGGGTAGTCGTTGAGGAATAAGTTATTAAAGCTTAGTAGGTGGTGTACGAATCCGATTGTATGCAATTCTCTTAAACCATAAATGATTTGCTTCATGACTAGTCGATCCGAATGAGAAATGCGATTAGTCATCATATAGTAGTCGAAACTTTATATTGAGGGATCAGGTACTGGAGTGCGATGTGATCGCTGACCTTCAAGACCATCTCCAACTAAGGGAATTTCATAAGTAAGAGTTAGAAGGCTGTTTTAGTTATATCATACTCCATTTACAGCTACTGTGATTAAAGCTCCTCTTCAAGAAAATTTCTCAGTGAGAACATATTGTAGAATCTTCCGTCAAAGGATAGTCTCATAAGGAGCACTAGTCAAATTTTAGAGAGGAATAGGCTTAAATGCTTAGCCGTAGAAATTTTGATGCAAGGAATGATAAAAGTATCATTGACTCTGTGCTTATTTATTCTTTCGATTGAATCATCCACTTCATCCCCAGTGTCAGAGATCTAAATATAAACCTTTGGGTTAGTATTCAAGCTTGTTTTAGCATTCACTCTCTAGCTCTTATTTAGAGGTTCCTAGAGTTCCTACTCTTAGTCATCATTCTCATTAGACATCGACTAGTATTCTTATTGTTATTAAATTTAATCTCTTTTTACTTTAGATATTGTGGAGTAAAATCCTTGCATCTTTTGTTCCTGCTTCTACAATCTTTAGTCGCTCTGCTTGGATTTATTGTGAAACTCTTTGACATGGCGATTGAGATTTAGTGAAAATAGCATAATTATAGGTGAATAAATTAATCTAATCAACTTTGCACATGTTTGATTTTAATATTAAAATAAATATATATTTTTAGGTACTCTACCGCAGATTTTTATGTATAAACCTGTTTTGAGGTAGAGTACCTTAATTATATTAATTAAATAAAATAAATAAAATCAAATATAGCATTACTTTTTACAGAAAATACATGAAATTAAAATGTAATATATAAAACAAAAACAAAAATAATAATTTATATATTAAACGTAAAATCTTTTGAAATCAAGCTACTGTAATTAGTATCAAGTTGCTATATTTATTTTATAAAAATATTTAATTATTTTTTCATGTATTTTCTGTAAAAAGTAATGCTTTATTTTAATTTATTTATTTTATTTAATTAATATAATTAAGGTACTCTACCGCAAAACAGGTTTATACATAAAAATCTGCGGTAGAAGTACCTAAAATATATTATATTTATTTTAATATTAAAATCAAACATGTGCAAAGTTGATTAGATTAATTTATTCACCTATAATTATGCTATTTTCACTAATTGCTCTTATTCTTAAAAACCTTGAAGCAGGTAGAGCATCAATACACAGAAGTCGCTGGTACTGAAATCACACTCTTGTCATCCTCATTGTTTGACTCTGGTAAAAATTCTTTGATTTGTATTTCTAATTAAAAGTTGAAGGAGCTAGGATGAAAATCTGGATTTAGCTAGTGGGTTAAAAATTTGAAAAGTTCTAAGAATCGTTGTCAGCGATAGCTTAAATGAAAAGTTCCTCGTTCATGAATCTTAAATTTAAGAAAAATGATTGAAACTGTGGTTGATGAGATTGATTAATAGTTAAGTAAAATTTAAAAGTAGTAATTAAGACTTTATAATAAAGAACCCAAAAGAACAATAGTAAAAAGTAAGTTATCTCAGACTTTCTAGTTCAGACTAGACACGTCTACTCTTAATAAACCTATTCTTCGACTATAATCATTATTATAAGTCGCTTATTATAATTTTAGCATTAATAAACACAAGTCAAATTAATATCAACTTAAAGAAAAAGAAAAAATAATAATTTTAAAATTCATGGGTATTAAAGAGAAATAGAAATCCCAGAGTTTTAAAACAGAGTACAAAATAAATACCAATAATAATAAAATTTGCTGTATAAAATATTTTCAAATTTCATAAGCTAAGGTTGAATGGTAATTCAAGATAATAGACAATGGATATTACTGGATATTCAAAATGATGCGAGAAAAATAAGAAAAAACATTTGGTTATGCCAGAGCATCTTTTAAATATATAAAATGACTATATATCTGGTGTTCCGGTGTCACACTCTTGATCAGGAGCCCAAATTTAGTGGATTTGTTTAATTCCAGGTCATCTCATGAATTTCCTTGACCCTCTCCCGCTGCCTTGAAAACCCTCAAAATCGATGTTTAACACACTCACTCATCAGTTCTTATAATAAAACTTAAAATGGCTGTATCTTTGCGCGTTTTGAAGATAAATTAATTCTGATTTTATATTCGTGTTCAGCGAGGTCTAAATGACCAGAATTGATATTTTCGGGAGTTGTTGGGAAATATAAATTGCAAGTTGAGTTTTGCCGGGGAAAGGTTCGGCTCCTGGGCCAAATTTTAAAAATCAAAAAATGGACAAATTGACCCCGTATAACTTTTGAAAATTACTATATATCTGGTGCTCCAGTGTCACACTCTTGATCAGGAGCCCAAATTTAGTGGATTTGCTTAATTCCAGGTCATCTCATAAATTTCCTTGACCCTCTTCCGCTGACATGAAAACACTAAAAATCGATGTTTAACACACTCACTCATCAGTTCTTATAATAAAACTTCAATTGTCTGTATCTTTGCGCGTTTTTAAGATAAATCAATTCTGATTTTATATTCGTGTTCAGCGAGGTCAAAATGACCAGAATTGATATTTTGGGGAGTTTTTGGGAAATATAAATTGCAAGTTGAGTTTTGCCGGGGAAAGGTTCAGCTCCTGGGCCAAATTTTAAAAATCTAAAAATGGACAAATTGACCCCCCTATAACTTTTGAAAATGACTATATATCTGGTGTTCCGGTGTCACACTCTTGATCATGAGCCCAAATTTAGTGTTTGCTTAATTCCAGGTCATCTCATGAATTTCCTTGACCCTCTCCCGCTGCCTTGAATACCCTGAAAATCGATGTTTAACACAATCACTCATCAGTTCTTATAATAAAGCTTAAAATGGCTGTATCTTTGCGCGCTTTGAAGACAAATTAATTCTGATTTTATATTCGTGTTCAGCGAGGTCTAAATGACCAGAATTGATATTTTCAGGAGTTATTGGGAAATATAAATTGCAAGTTGAGTTTTGCCGGGGAA
>ARYC01000104.1:0-15107 GCA_000711775.1 Oxytricha trifallax
GATGACCATAGATACTAAGAAATAGATAAGAAAGGTAGCAATTTTTTAACATGAAGAGTTATAAAAACTAAATCTAGCCTTGTTGATTTTATTTTATAAATGTCACACTCGCAACGTGCTTACAAACATGCACAATTCAAAAGACATCTTATATTCAATTGTCCATTTTTTCAAATTTGTTTTGCCACACAAAATTGAAATGACCATAGATACTAAGAAATAGATAAGAAAGGTAGCAATTTTTTAACATGAAGAATTAAAAAAACTAAATCTAGCCTTGTTGATTTTATTTTATAAATGTCACACTCGCAACGTGCTTACAAACATGCACAATTCAAAAGACCTCTTATATTGAATTGTCCATTTTTTCAAATTTGTTTTGCCACACAAAATTGAAATGACCATAGATACTAAGAAATAGATAAGAAAGGTAGCAATTTTTTAACATGAAGAATTAAAAAAACTAAATCTAGCCTTGTTGATTTTATTTTATAAATGTCACACTCGCAACGTGCTTACAAACATGCACAATTCAAAAGACCTCTTATATTGAATTGTCCATTTTTTCAAATTTGTTTTGCCACACCAAATTGAGATGACCATAGATACTAAGAAATAGATAAGAAAGGTAACAATTATTTAACATGAAGAATTATAAAAACTAAATCTAGCCTTGTTCATTTTATTTAATAAATGTCACACTCGCAACGTGCTTACAAACATGCACAATTCAAAAGACCTCTTATATTCAATTGTCCATTTTTTCAAATATGTTTTGCACACCAAATTGAGATGACCATAGATACTAAGAAATAGATAAGAAAGGTAGCAATTTTTTAACATGAAAAATTATAAAAACTAAATCTAGACTTGTTGATTTTATTTTATAAATGTCACACTCGCAACGTGCTTACAAACATGCACAATTCAAAAGACCTCTTATATTCAATTGTCCATTTTATCAAATTTGTTTTGCCACACCAAATTGAGAAGACCATAGATACTAAGAAATAGATAAGAAAGGTAGCAATTATTTAACATGAAGAATTATAAAAACTAAATCTAGCCTTGTTCATTTTATTTTATAAATGTCACACTCGCAACGTGCTTACAAACATGCACAATTCAAAAGACCTCTAATATTCAATTGTCCATTTTTTCAAATATGTTTTGCCACACCAAATTGAGATGACCATAGATACTAAGAAATAGATAAGAAAGGTAGCAATTTTTTAACATGAAGAATTATAAAAACTAAATCTAGACTTGTTGATTATATTTTATAAATGTCACACTCGCAACGTGCTTACAAACATGCACAATTCAAAAGACCTATTATATTCAATTGTCCATTTTATCAAATTTGTGTTGCCACACCAAATTGAGATGACCATAGATACTAAGAAATAGATAAGAAAGGTAGCAATTTTTTAACATGAAGAATTATAAAAACTAAATCTAGCCTTGTTGATTTTATTTTATAAATGTCACTCGCGAAGCTATACTTTTATCTCAATGTAACAAATATCACAGTGTAAAAATAGCGCAGCGTTTTTTAAGAAAGTTTGAAGAAATATGCAATTTCGTAAAATAAATTACTCGTATCGAGAGGAAGTGAGTTGCTCTTCAAGATGCGCAAAAAGCGCAGTGAATTCAGTCTAGAGTAAGTGAAGTGCGTGGCTTATAATGGGGTGCGAGAGCCATCGCAGATTTAGTTCTTAGTTGATTCCATTATTAGTTTAATTATTATAGCAGTAATTATTAATTAATAAATCAAACTTAATTCAAATGTGGAGGTAAAAGCCTATCCCCAAACAACCATTGTGAACGGTGGAACTTTGCAACTAATCGGTCAATGAGGTACAAACCCCACATATTCTTGGTCAGCGTCTCAAACTCTATAAGACTGGTAAGTATGGCCTCAAAATAAAATCATCAATTTTTTCCCATCTTCACCGTACTTGAATTCTCTGGATCGGCTCCCTAAAATTAAGTTAAAATCTGTCCTTTTAAATTTCGTTATTTATTGATGCATTTAAAACTTTTTATTCACTTATCAAACTCATGCGAACATACGTATTGGGGTTTACGTATTGGGGTTTATGTTTGTTGAAAACATGAAAAATAAAAATAAATTCTAAATGACTTATGTATTGAGTAATTTATAGGTAAATGTAACTTTTAAAAAGTATTTGAATGTGACTATTTTGATAAAGAAATGCTTAATAAGACATAATAATTACTAAAAACAGTAAGTAAAGATATTTTCAAATAGCTAAACTCTTAAAAGTTGCCAAATAGGTAAAAGAAATCAGACAAAAATTGTTAAATAAATCTTCAAGCTGCAACATTAAAAGAAAGAAACGCAATAATTTTTGGTAAAATCTTTACTAATAACTTAAATCATTACATTAATTTTAAACGAACTTTTAGATGGGAATATTCGATCACAAAATACTGGCAAACTACTAAATAATCTTTAAGATAGAATAAGTAAAGAGAAAAACCTACATTCAGTTTGGATACTAGAATTTAAAACGACAATTGAGAAATTAGCCTTATTTGAGAATTATACCAAAACAATAAAGAACACTATAATTAAAAGTAAAATAAATGTATTTTAAATATAATAAGTATCATATATCAGTAATTTATGTCCCAAGTTATTTAATGTTTACTTTCAGGACTCGATATTCCGGTAACGAGTCCAGACTTCTCTTATTATATAATGGAGATTATTTGCTTTGCTAAAGTCATCCTTAATAATTTCTAAAAGAAAGGTTCAATTATTTTTTATATCTTAAAACAAGAAACAATTATTTATATTTTTATATTACTTAAAAAAGGGGAATCTTATACCTTAAAGCTTAATGCTTGTCTTAAAATATAAATAAAGAGGTAAGCAAATATAAGAAAGAAATATACATGATTATTTGTTTGAATTTTTAAAATCTGTTTAAATTAACTTTAAATGATATTAAAAAGTAAAATTAGTTCTAACAGAGATTTACAGTAAAAATTTAACAATATCCTATTGCAAGAATGGTTAAAGCAAATTAGACTCCCAATTAATAAATGTTAAAACTAACTTCGAATATAGCAAAACAATAAATAAAAAATATTTATTAAAAGATTACAGAAATTCAATAATACTATACAAAATATTTAAATTGAGATAAATTAACTACCTAGAGTAAAATATAAGGAAGAGAACTAATACGATGAAAGAGAACTAACTCCCAACCAAGTAATAATCAAATACTAAAATGACAGCCATCTCAACCAAAGTAAAACTGGGAAGAACTCAAATAAAATGGAAGTCATTTCAATTGTATAGGGGTAAGTATACAACACAAGTCACTGGAGTAAAGAGTGAGAAACTTTCGGATACTTAATGAGGTGAATCAGACAGACTTCTTTTGAAAAAAGAGTAGTGGTTCAAGAGTAAGTCAAATATTGATCATAATATACTGATCATAATATATATGCCGAGTGAGAACTAACGAGTCACAGGCAGATGAGAACATGGAATGATAAGTAAATGTTAGGAGATCTTGAGGAAATTCGATGCTCAATACCAGTGAGTTAAACTTCTGTTCTTACTATAAACAAGTAATAATGCTATGATTGAGGATAAATGATGTATATTAAATTGAGGAACAATTCAAATATGAAATTTGTGGTAAAAGATAAAGAATATAAAGATGAAAATGAATAAGAAGTGAAAATTTAACAATATAAAACTATCATAGTGTTGCAATATATTACATAATATTGCTTTAATTGATTTTTCCTTAATAATAATCTTAAAACAATAAAAATATAAAAAACTAAATATATCACTCTTAATGATTGGGATTTGATTTACAACATTTGAAAAAATATAATAATTAGACTAAAAGATAGTAATCTCAGAATAAACAATGATGAAAAATGTCAATTAAATAATTGAATATAATTATATATTAATTAAATGAAATTGTTTTTGATTAAAATAATACATTCATTTGGAGAAGATGATAAGGGTCTATAATAAGATAGATTGTAATTATATCCCAGAATCACTAAAGGATATCTAAGTTAACGAAAAAGTTCGACAAACTATTCATGAGTCTGTCTCAGTACTAATTATTTTTTTCACTTGTGAGAAAAGCAACTTTTAATGCATTTATTAACTGTATTTGTTATCAAAATCTTACTTATAACGTTAAGTATCAAGCCTTCCATGCATTTATATATAAGTTATTTACAAATTGCTACAAAATACATTATACCCTTTACTTAAATCTTTGTTTGCTCAGAACATTAATTACTTTAATATAGAGTCCGTACTCAGAGTGAGAACGAGAGCATATAATGATAAACTAGCAAGCCTTAATTTCAAATATATTCATTGATTTTTTAGTGCTACCAGACGAATCTGCATTTATATCATGATAAGCTCAGGCCTGCCTAGAAACAAAGTGCTAATATGGTGATATACTTGTTTGTAGTGAACTAGGAAACTGTTTGATAAAGAATGTATAAGTATAATAATATATTTAATTAAAATAAATTTAATTATTTTATTTATTACATATTAACTTAGAACCATTAGTAAAATATGAATACAGGAAGGGACGATAATGAAAAAATTGAAGACTACAATAAGTTAGTTAATGTGGAAGAAAGAGGATTTGGAAGTTGATGAAAAATAAGATAGATTTTATTTGAAATTTATCGATTGTTATCCTATTTCATAATTAAGAATCAAGAAAGAGGTATGATATAATACACATCTTTTATTTGATAAAGATTATATAAATATTGTGCACAGTAATGATTAAATATTTATAAATTGGTTATATCTTAGTTGGTTTCAGACATTGAACTTCTCTTTTGATCGGATAAATTGTTTCATGATAAATAAAATAGCCTACATATTCATAAGTAAGCTTTTGATTTTGCATTATATTATGAATATAATTTAACAAACGGAATAGAATTTTCCCTTTTTCTATTGAATAAATATATAGACTAAAATACATGATTTAAAATACCCATATACATTTATTTAAATAAATTATTAAGTAATTATAATCTAAATCTAACAATAATATCTGAGGAAAGAGGATTTGTGTATTAATTCAATTTTAAACTAAATATACTTTAATATGTTAAGTTTTTTTTTAACTGTGATATACTTTAATATTTCATTTCTTAAACAAATTTATTAAGGAAGTTCTTACCTAACTAATTTTAACTAGAAAAATGTAAAGGAAAATTATTTAACTCTTAAATTTTATAGTTTATTAAACAATTCATGAATGCCAATTTAAGAGTTTTAAAACAAGCAGTTTACACGATTAAATAGAAAGATTTTTAAAATTGTAAATATTTAAAATATGAAGTTTAAATTATTGATAATCGTTACTCATTAGTCATATTATTTAGTAATATAAAGTGCATCAAGTTCAGTAACAAAACTCAAAAAATTGAAAATGGTAATTAGGAAACAAGGTTATATAAATAAAATGATCTAATCTTATGTTATGCTTATTTTTTCAAATACATATTTTCTGCTATGATACTATTTATCTAAAATATTCAATCAAAGGATAAACAATGATATATTTTAATAAAAAGAGTAAAAATGATTCAATATCATTAACTTAAAAAGTTAATAGGCTGACTTATAGCAATTGGGACGATAAGTCAGAAATGACACACTGTCCGAGTCGCCAGTCGTTCAACCATAAATTAAGAGCTCCATCTACTCACTATTTAGGGAGATGACTATTTAAAAAACCAAATAGAGCCACTACTATTAGATCTTAACCCTCTATAAAAGAAAAATATTCAATACTGTGCAAAAATAGGAATCCTATAATAAAAATTAACACTGCACCAAGCTAGTATATTAGCTAGGTCACTTGATGAAACCTAGATGGATAACAAATTTCTCTAACAATTCGAATAAACTATAAAAAGAGAACCAACTATCTAACAATAACAATAATAGCTACAGGAGACACCTACTTCTCTACCACTTTGCTACTAAGGCTAACAATCTTTACTTTTCCAATAAAATAAGACACAAAATATATTATTCTAAAAAATATATAGAAGAATTCAGTCTTCCATAAACTAGCCTCTAACCTTCTATTTAGTAACTAATACATAAGTCATAGAAAACCTAGGTCCATACTCAGCTATAGAAACCTATATTTCCTTAGTCATAAGCTAACACCCACTACGGTTTCCTTCAACCTATAAAATAAGTTCTAGTCCCTTAAGATCTGTTCAAATTAGATTTCAAAATCCTTCCATCTTTAACATAACAGATAGATTCTAACAAGAAAACCATGAGACCCGACCAACAAACCCCATTAAATTGTTTTCTCCTGAAATTCCTACTAAATAGGAAAAACATACCAAAATGAGGGATGGCGTATTTCCTATACAAAATATGGAAAAGAGAGACTACAACCTAATAATATATTTTGACCAAACCAAAGACAACTCGGTAATTGAGTAAAATATCTCTCTACCTAACTAGATAAGAGACCCAGTCTCTCTAACTCATAAAAAATTTCTTCTGTCACAGAATGAACTCATCAATGACAAAAAGAAGAATCAAAAAATACATAGGAATTCTTAAAAATCTGGCAAACTGATCATATTGACTAATCTTTAGACAACAGAAATTGCAAAAAAGTCGACAACCTAATCAGATTTACATCAGAAAATGAGATTTATAAAAAAGAAGAAATCTTATTAATGTATACCCCTGAAATTAATAATAATAATTACTCAGGATTTAATATTCAATCTGATGTTTCCAAAATTCGAAACTTGAAAAACTAATAAAAGAAAATCCGTAGTACTAGAAATGCCTTCTCCTCACATAGACATGTGCTACATATTAAATAGGTCAAGTCACTCGAATTCTCATTGCAGAATCTGTCCTTTTCTGAGGAGATTCCTACCTTTCACAATACTTTGTCGCTAAGTAAAGTGGAGTTAATTAAGAACAGGCTGGCAAAGAGAAGAAAAATTATCAAGAAAAGTGAATGCATGGCAGTAGTTCACAGTGTCGAATTTGAAGACTCCATCAACTGAAAAGGGCTTGTCCCTTATATATTATCATATATTTTAGATTGGGTGTCCCCAGAGACCACAGTGTAATCACATTATTATTATTATTATGATTCAATAATTAGGTAAAGCTATAATTAACAAATTAAACATTAGTTCTTAAATTATTAATTAAAAAAAATTAAAATAGACTTTATTCATCAAAAATATTATATATTTATTAGAAGGTTCAATAAATATAAAAAAAGTAAAAGAATTATGAAGTCATAGGAATCGATCAATGTTTTAGACATAATTTAATAGCATTAAAAAAAGCAAAATTAATTGTTAAGATAGAAATAAGTATAGATAAAATATTTATAATATGAAAAAATTAAAACTATTAACTACAAAAATTAAAAATAAAATTAAAATATAATTTAAAGTCTGATAATACATATAAAAAATTTAAAGTATTATTTATTAATTTAAAAGAAATCATAATATTGATAAAATACATTCAAAATGGGGAATTGTAATTATAAAATGAAAAACTAATCACTTAAATAAGCAACAGGAAAACTTTGAGATCAAATTATATCCCTATTTAAATTAACATATTGTTAGAAAAAATGGAGGCAGTTAATTTATTTATTTTTTGAACTTTCCAATTCAATTCTCTTTTAGCTCAGTAAGAGGTTTCATCATACACAAAATAATCTTTGACGGGTATTCATTAATGATAGTGCTTAATATTCAATTAGTAGATAAATACTTCGTTCTCAATAACTCAGAGCTTTCAAATAACTTAATTTTGACTATCAAAGTTTACCTAACATTTCTTGTTTGCTATGATTTCAATGGAAATTTAGATTAGATTAATCTCCAGATTGGTTCTTCCAGTTATATTTAAAATTCATTATTACTGTGTAGATTTAGATTGTATGGTTCCACCTTAGGTTGTATAAGTCCGGATGAGGATATCTTGAATGTTTCATGAAGATATTTCAAAATTTAAGATGAAAATGGTTCCAAAGAATGAGACACTTTAAAATTTTGTCACTAATCAATTGAGTTAAAGATTTTATATTTTTATTCCTTGTGATTCAAAAACACTAGTAATATACAAGGTAAAATTCAATGTTAATAACTTTACCCTAAAATATTGACTTTGCAAAATGAAAATTACATGCGAAATTTAAGGATAAAATAATATTGCTAAAGTTCTTGTAACAAAGGTAAATGTTCTTTCTGTAAACTTGATGGAAATGCTTTACTATATTGAACTTTGTGTGCGTTAGCTAAGACAAGATAAAAGTCGGCTTTATTAAATAAAACTCTCATTTAATTGAGACTTTCACAATAATCTAAAGGCAGAATTAAATTCAATTTCGTCAAAGAATTTTTAACTTATTAAGAAAGATCTTATCATTAATGGATCTACTTTGATTAATAATCCTAACCATACTTGAAAGTATTAGACAACTTAAATTAATTTGCCGAATTAATAATTTGTAAATTTGATACACCTACTATTCTAAATAATAACATTTCTTTCAATCTATCTGATTACCAAGGTTTGGAAGAAATCTACTCGAGCCTGTCTTGAGATTCTATAACTAATTCAAACTAAATCAAAATTTAGCTATATTAGAAAGCAGCTTTAAAAGATTCATTTGCTTGTTTAACCATCATAATAGGCTTATTATTAAATGCTCAGTACCTCCACTTTTAATTAGACTTTAATAAAAACTAGAATATTTTACATTAATATTGCATTGAGTTTGGCTCTCAATTATTTAAACATCTAAATCTGTAGTTTGAAAATACATAAAAGATCAATTTATATAGGAAGTCGTTCTTATTAACTCATAACTCCTTAATTAATGTAAAGTTTGCAAGCTGGAAGTATAAACAATACTTCTCCAGACCCACTAATTGAATTGAAATTAGTGATAGTAAATAGAATTTATGTTATTATTGTAATCATTAAACAACCATATTAATTTAAGAAAATTTGAGTATTACAAATTGAGTCGTCAAAATAGAGCAGCTATCATTTTACGAAGCGAGATTATTTCCGATTTTTTTCAAAATTAGTTTTGTAAATTTCAATTGATTTTGTTCGTATTGCGTATAATATTGAAGCTGAGTCATTTTTCAAATTGATTCAGTGCTACTACATATGAGAAAGAAAAATTCGTAGATTTAAGTGAATAATAAATTCCACCATTAAATGATTGATTGTGATTAAAAAACATATCACTATATGTAAAAGAACAATTTTTGCAATAAATTACATCTTCTTCCAACTCATTATTAAATCCATTAATATTTTATTATCTAGTTGATAAACACCTCTTAATTAAGAGTTTAGCAATTCTATACTGTTGTTTGAAGCTTCAAATGCAGTCTATGAGTTTAAAGTGTGAAAAACTACACCTTTTTCTTGAAATGAAAATTAAAAGATTTGCAAATGATTATAAAGTTACTTAATATTATTTCTCTATTTAATAATTTGAATAGAGTTCTGCATCCTCTATTACCGAAGACTTAGCGTAATTAATCAACAAGTTTTGTAACTACAACTTAACTACAGAGTAAATAAATCACCCAGATATAACTGCTTAAATGTTTTATATTTTCATTTCTTATGTTTTGATGAGGTTAATGTTTTGTAAAACTTAATAGAAACAACATCATTTTCCATTGATGCTTTAGCAATTACTGATGTGATTATTATCACCATAAATTCTGATATCTTGTAAAATACCATGCTGCTCATCACTGCTACTAAATTATGAATAAACTCCCCATCTCTTTCACTTTTAATTTATTTAATTGTTACTTCTCTTAGAATTATTTGAACATCTTCACTATATATGATACTTCCACCATATTCAGCTAAATTGTTTTTAAATTAAGTAAGATTAAACTCGAAAATTTAAGATTGTTTAGATGTATATAGTACCACAGAGTATTGAATTACAGCAATATAGTCAAAAATATTATTTTCATAATGAAATTTAGATATATTTTCCAATTTAAAGTAAGAACCATTATAGCTAAATAGAATTTTTTGAAGCTATTATTTAATGAGTTTAGAGATTCTACATTTATATTATGCATAAAAAAGTTAATCTTTTAGGAGGTAATTTTTATTTTGAATTGCTACATTGCCTAATGTAAAGATAAAGCAATTTCGCTTCAAGTGATTTATGAATTAGATATTTCCATATATTTTGCAACCCTCTTAAGCTGAAACATTTCTATGACTAAACCCCTTCAAAGTAAGGTATTTTACTTGATCTAGATACAATAATCCACCTTATAAAGAAGCTTGAAAATTGCAATTTCTACAGGCAGCTTGTTACTGAAAAGATGAAAAGCTTTAAGTCGATGTTCCAGATTGTGCATATACCAACCCTCCACTCCTAAAATTTTTATGATTTAAATTACATTATTGAAAATCGATAAATTAAAATGAAATTAATTAGGAAAAATAAAACTTGGTCTTCGAGCAGGTTATACACTAAAATTTGTATGTTACAAAAAAATGTCTACAAATTTTATATTTGAGCAAACTTACCACCACATCAGCAAACTTGAAGCTCGAGAAACTATTGAAAAATATGGGAACAACAAAGTAGATATGGCCAGATGGAGAAAAATAAGAAGGAAAATGGAGAGATGATTAAGCTGTTTCTGGATTTCAGCTCTGTAATTACCTATATTAGAATTTTAAGATTCATAAGTTTTCATTTTAATTTATAGCATTCCACTTATTTTCATAATTATTGTCTTTAATTGCATCTATATATTCCTGCAAACTCCCCACAGTTCTGATAACTCCACTTAAATGCTACAATCAAAACCCCAAAACCCTTTAGTGAGGTTTATAAGTGCTTTGATTTGTAGGGTATAGTTGGGGTCTTATTGGGGTTAGTAGAGAAAACGCATGTTTTTTATGAATTTAATGAATATTTAATGAGTATAACTGTACTTAATTCAAACAATTGTATCTGCTTATCTTTGTGATACCTCTTGAATTTAGCAGTCTGTAGTTGTTCTAGTATATCATCCAATGATTATCGTGGATATGCTGGAGCATTTACGATGACCATCTCAACTATCTTCTTAATTTCATTGCATATTTCATCTTGCTCAATATGTTAGCAGCCAAACTTATTGATTATTTCTCATGTTTTGTTCCAAGTATGACATACTTTCCATATCGCACTCTAAGATAATTGCAGCTACCGCCCAAACATCCCATTATACAGAGCCATTTGTCCATTTCTCTCTTATAGGGAAGTATCCTGGAGTGCCTAAAACCTTAGCTAAAGTCACTATCTCTTGTCTTATTGCTCTGTTGAAATCTATGACTACTACTTCTAAAGGGCAGAGATTTAGCATTACATTTTCTGGCTTCAAATCTCTATGAACATACCCTAGATCATGGAGCTCTTTCACACCCTTAGGTATATCTGTGAGTATCTCATTCAAATCATCAGGATATCTATTATGGTAGAGATACTCTCTTGGAGTCATTTCAAACTTCTTGAGTCTCAATGCAATAAAACCATGACCAAGTATAACTCCGTCGAGCTTAGCTAAGTTCTTGCATTATCTTTTCTAAGCCTTCTCTCAGTACTATGTATTCATTTGCAAACTCATTTTAATATTGCTCGTTCTTAATGAGATACTTGAATGGATATACCTTGTATGCGAATTCATCAACAACTATAAGTTTTACCTTGTTAGGTACGTCAATATTCAAGTAGTTTTCAATACAGCTGCTTATGTCGACTGCATTTAATGCAGGTATATACATTGCTCTCTCTTATAAGCATGCAATATATATACCATTTGCTGGTTGGTTCATTGACTCAAACCGCTTCTATCTCTTAAGTCTCTCCTACTGCTCTATTTGTGAATCAAGAGAGTTATTTTTTCTTTTAGCAGGTACAAGCTTTTAAGTTTCCTCATCTTTAATCAGGAATTCGCTTAGATGATGCTTTTGCATATGTCTCTTTACTTTAGCAGAGTGAGTATAAGACTTCATGCAGGTAGTGCATTAGTATCTACCATCTACTTTATAAAGCTTGAAGTAGATCTTAGCTCTACCAGAGTATACCTCTTTGAAGTGTCTCTTCAAGCTAGACTCAGTTGAGAAAAAATTTTAGCAGCCTTCACATTAAAATGTTTTAATTTTTTCTATTGGTTGCTGTTCCTTATCTTCCTCAACCAATTCAACTTATGTTTAAACTCCCATCTCAACACTCTACTTCTTGTTTTAAACTTAAATTTTAAAGACCTCAGCTTCAAACTCTAGAGCTCTTAGCTATACCTCCTATTCAATATAAATTACTTCTGGTTTCTTGGAGGAGCAAAAGTTGAGCAATGATTAACCTGTTCCAAGAGAAACTGCCTTACGATTTAAGTTAGCCGCCATGTTTAAATTCAATTTAAATTTCTATTATTAATAAGTAAAAACCTCACTGGCTATACTAACTTTGTATAGGAGCTGGCACTGCAACAACAATGGTTGATTCTTAAGTGTTAGACATCATATTTATACTGAGTTTATAACTATAAATTCTCTAATTTTATGCTTAATATTTTTAATTTTGGGACCAACTGAGAATTAATTCAGGTTGGTACTGATACCAATTAGGTTTTGAACCATTTTGGAACTTTTCCATTAAAACCTCATTAGTTAAAAACTAGGTACTAATTAAGTATTGGTACTATTAAATTGGTACAAACCAAATTTAAACGAATTTAGTACCGGTACTAATCAAATTTAAACAAATTTAGTACTAATTTAATGGAACTAAATTGATAAAAATGGAGCTCCATCTCTGAAGTTTGTTACAGCTTCTGCCAGCTTTCTCCACGTATCCTTACCAGGTTGACCTCCTATAAGATACCCATATTTAATACTAAGATCTTTAACACTAGGATCCAGAACTCTATATATTAAAATTTGAAATTCAATAACAAGAGAAGGAACAAGGATGGAATCTATAAGTACTGCAATGAAGAGGTTGAAGCTTAAGAAATTATTTCAAGATTTAGAAGCAAGGAAGATCTCTATCGATACCTCTTTTAGCATGGTAAGCATGTGACATATCCTTAATCATATGCTATAGTGGGTTTATTCCTTCCAACGATGGAAGGTACCAAAATTTCATTCTTAAAAGCTATACTCTGCGATGAGAAGAAAGTCTTCAAAAACAGTGAAATAAAGTTGATAGATATTCCAAACTACCTCCCCCCACCGAGTCTTCGTCTCTAATCCTCCCGCCCCCCCCCCACCTCACCCCCCCAGGCCCTGCCGCATGACACCGATACCCCGGCTTCCCTCGCACGCTACAGATCCCCCCACACATTATCTTCCTACCAAGAAACAACTCTCTAACAAGCTTCCAGAAAGGAGCTTCTTCTTTGGAGTTCTTGGCACTTTAAGAGAGAGTTATCTCAGAGAGATCATTGAAGAAGCTCACAAGAAACGGTATTCTATTTCTCCTGAAGATTAAAAGAAGCAAGGCATACTAATATGCGAGACCTAGCTCGCTGAGCTTAAGAAGCACCCATTCCTCTCTAGTAAGCTTTGATTCATAACTTTGTAGGGAAACCTGGAACTGGTATATTCCTAATGAAAGAAGCATGCGAAGGTTCACAGAGAGAGAAAGTCATAGACTATTTATGAAGTGAGCAAAAGACTTTATAAAGATGTCTAAAAGCTAGAAGAAATGAACATAGATGCAGGAGCTGGCACAAAGAGAAGAAATATGGGTCCAAGCAAGCCTTAAGAAGAGGAGAAGAAAGAGAAGCCAAACCCCTTTATGGGCCAATTTAATATGTGAATATATTCATTCGTTTAAATCTAAAACTTATTTATAAACATTCATTCTTCCTTCTCTCGCACAAGCTGTTGTCTTATCCACGCTTACTCTCTTACAGTTGCTTTGAATCAAGTCTACTGTATCGATAGGCAAGTCATGCATAAGATGATACAGCAGCAGCTTCTTGTAGTGAGTCTTGATTTAACTCCAGTAGAATTCTATTCCATTAAATTAAGGACTATAAGGAACGTTATAAACAGGAGTTAAGTTTAGGTCTTCATAAGCTTTCTTAGACTCCTTAGTCTTATGAACTGAAAGGTTATCAGCAAACAGGATGATCTCTTGGTTGCTATACTTCTCTCTGAGCTTATGTAGGAACTCTATATACTACTCTCGCTTAATAGAGCGAGGGTGAATCACATAACTCTCTAAGCCTGAATCTTCACTTATACTAGCTAAAATTGCATGGGTAACTACCTTCACTTTTTAGTCATAAACTTCTATATTATCATACTTCTTATACCTAGACTTATTAATAAAAGTGTTGAAAGTAAACACAGCTTCATCTGCATGTATGAACTTGATGTTATTATCAATAGCTCTCTGCATTTAATCATATATATAGTTTAAATTATTACTATAAAATGGCACTGTAAAATCAATTACGCTCTTCACTCTGTTGACAAACTTGAAAGTAATACCATTTCTTCTATAAATGTTGGCTATAGTCTAAGGAGAGATGCGCATATCAGGAAACTTGCGATGAAACATTACAGCTCGCTAGTCTAGAAGAAAGTGTGCCCAATACTTTAAAGTCTTAGAGTCACAGAGGTAGTCAATATGGTGCTGTGAGAACTTTTATTTTCTAGTAGGATGCTTTCAAGTACCAGAATTAAAATGCTAAACAGCTAACATGCAGTGATACCTAACAGTAGAGGCACTCTTTGTGCAAGAGCTTTGCAATAGCTGCATAATTCAATACTGGTTTGACTTAATCTATATTAATACTCGTACCATACCTAAGCTGAAGCAGTAAATCTAAATATTTCTCATCATAAATCGAGCCTAAATTTCGCTAATTTCTATTTCTCATTTTGTAAATAGACCTAATTTCTCTACTAACCCCAATAAGACCCCAACTATACCCTACAAATCAAAGCACTTATAAACCTCACTAAGGGGTTTTGGGGTTTTGAATAT
>ARYC01000105.1:0-210324 GCA_000711775.1 Oxytricha trifallax
GACTTTCTCTCTCTGTTTAATTTGCTGCGCTCTTTCATCAAGTATATAGCAGTACAAGGTTTTTCTAAAAAGTTAGAAGACTAAGCTTACTTGAGATGAAAGGATGCTTTTGAAGTTCCTAGAGCCAGGTCTCGCTAATTTTAATACCTTGCTTCTCTTTTTCTTCAGGAGAGATACTGTAGCGTTTCTTAAGAGCTTCTTAAATAACTTCATTTAAGTACTCAAGTTTCAGAGTTCCAAAAACACCAAAGAAAAAGTTTCTCTCTGGCAACTTATTAGAGAGTTGCAACTTTGATGGAAGGTAGAGAGCAACATCTGGATCACTCATAGCATCATCATAGAGGTTTGTTACTGAAATTTCAGGGTAGTTAGGTATCTCGATCATTCTTATTTCATTAGACTTAAAGCTTTTTTATCTTCACTCAATAAGGCTTTTAAGAATGAGATTTTAGTTCCCTCCTAAGTCGGCAAGAATAATCCAACTATAATGGATTTATTAATCTTACTTAAGAACTTACCTTGCTATACCAAATAATATAAAGATCCTCTTTACTTCGAAATTTTACTATTAAATCTTGAGATTAAATTCTCTTCATTGCATCATTCATAGACTCCATCTTGCATCCTCTTTCTAGAAATGTTAATGAAATTTAAAATTATGGATATCCATTCTAAGTTTATTAAAATCTTACTACTAAATAGGGAGGACCTACTGGAGGTCAACCTTGAAAAGATATGCGGAGAAGCATTGAAAACTTGCTCCAAGCTTCACAGATTGATTTCCATTTTTATCAATCTATCTCCATTAAATTGCTACTAATAATGTTGAATTATTTTAGGAGGTCCTCCAAATTAAGTTCAAACTTTATTAGGAGTTAAATTATAAGGTTAAAACTTAATTAGGAGCAATTAAATTAAAAATGTTTAATACCATTACCTCCAAATTAAGTTCAAACTTGTTTGGAGGACCTCCTAGAGAAACAAAACTTCATTAGGAGTATTTTAATTTACTAAAATGTATAAAATTCTCATAAAATATGTCAACTTACAGTCTTTTATGGTTAGTTAAATTTCTTACCTCTCAGCAAAGAATCTACCAGAGTGTCTTATACTCGACTATATAGTTTATCTAGGTAGATTTTATCATTATTATAATAAAATATATCAGCAAACTAAAATGAGCGCTAACCTTTTAAGAAGAGCGGCATTACTTGGATAAAGTCAATAAAAATTATCATTCCAGCAACAAGAAAAGTAGAGACCAGAGACGCTTGCACTCAATGGGAGCCTACTTATGACAACTTTGACCAGTCTAGCTTTGAGATTTAAATATAAGTAAAGCAGGAGGTTATCATAGAAGCTGTGCAGATTGAGGAGGAGGCTAAACAACCAGTTATAGAGCATTAATAAATTCCAGCTAAAGTTGACTATTAGTGCAAAGAATGCAATAAAGTTTTCCCTTACAAGGCAACTTATAAAAGACACTTGAGAGATATACACAACGATATGCCAAGGTTATATCACAAGCATTAAAAGAAAGATGGGAAGTATGTCTGTGAGTTCTGTGAGAAGCCATATTCTCATACTAGAGACCTCAAAGTGCACTTAAAGAAAAAGCACAACTAAAGCTAAAGTTTTGTCTTTATTCATGAACCTACTGGTAATAAATTCCTTTAAAAGAGAAGATCAAGAAACCCAGTGGAGTCTCTTAGAGTTGAAGTTTAGAAGTAAGTAAAAATGAAGAAAGCAGTCAAGAATTTTCCAGTCTCTGAGATCAATAAAATCATGGTTAAAATTGAGGCAATGAAGATTCCTATATTAAAAATTATTGACTTAGATTCTTGCCTAGAAAGCTACCTTACTCTTGAAGATAAAATTGAGAAGAGAGTAATTACTGATGACTAATATGCTTACAAGATATATCCTTTCAATTACTTCCTTGCTGATGACAAGTTCCAAATGGAATTTGCTAATGAGTATTATGCTCTTTAAAAGGCAAAGTTAAATGAGTGCAGGCATATCATCTAGCTTGATGCTATTTTACTTGGTAAAGATCATGTAGCCTTCAGGCTTCCTTTACTTGAAATGACTTACAGAGAATTCTTATCTGACAATAGATGTCAGAGATAAATTGGCTAGATAGTATAGCAGATAGTTGAGGGGATTGAAGAGCTTCACAAGCTTGGTTATGTTCATAGAGACTTAAAGCCAGAGAACATCATGATGAACTTTCAGCCTCTTAGAGTTTATATTATTGACTTCAACAGAGCTCAAAGAGTGCAAGCCTCTGCATAAGGAAATGTATACGGCACTCCTGGATATTTCCCAGAGAGAGAGGATTGGAGAGATGGAGACACTTAATGGGATATCTGGGCTCTAGCAGTAATAATAATAGAGAGCGACATGCCAAGAAACGATTACTTTAGCTGCAGAGGTGAGAGAGATTCTAAGCAGAGAATCAAGCAATATCTCGATAAAAATAAAATAAATGGAGGTCTCAGAGAACTTGCATACTCAACTATTATCAAGCCAAGCTAAGAGAATTAACAAACAATAGAAACAATCAAACATCAACTTAGAAAGATAAAATTCAGAGAACTGCCACATGACTCTAAGCTTATGTTTGTGTGAAATATTTTAAAAACTCGCTTGTTATACTCACTTAAATTACTAATATTTAAACATTAAACCCCTACATAAACCCTATTAAAACCCTAATAAAGTATGCACTAATAGTCTACTTTTATCAATCAAAAACTCAATCAAACTACTGAAAGGGTTTTGGGGTTTTGAATGTATATAAAATCTTTCATTTAACTCTGTAATATTTTTCTTATTTATTTATGATTATTATAAAAGGGGATTTTTTCACCACTAGGTGGTGAAATTTTCCCCATCGTTAAAAGTACAAGTGTTATAAAAAGATGTTTCATCTTGCCCTAAATAACAAGTTAAATGATTAGGTTTCCCTTAATTAACTTTTGAATAAAATTTTAAAAATATGCCTCAACGATAGTTTGATTAATGGATTTATTATCTAAAATATAATTTAAACAAAAGCTTGAATTTATTAGAATGTTTGAGATTGAAGTTTTAAATTCAATAGATTTATTATAATTTTTCTTTTAATTATACTTAAGAGATTTAATTTCTATATAAAGTTAATCATTTATATAGTAAAATAATTTGGATATAATTATTTTGTTTTAGCTTAAAAGAATTTCATTTTATTTGTAAGAGATAATTAATGATAATAAATTAAATTAATTTTGCTATTTTGGAAAATTGCTATATCTTTAAATTATTAGTAAATATAGACTTTTTAATTAAAACTATTAATTGAAAAAATTACCAAGCTTATAGAAACAAAACGACAGCCAGATTTGATTTCAAAGTGTTAGTATAATAAAATTGGAAACAATAACTTTCTAAAAAATAAAAAAATTTATAGACTCTAAAATAAATTAAGAGCTCAGTAGAAAAGTGAATGTAAACGCATTTAAATTAGGAGATATATACTTTTCTAAAAAAATGTAATTTTCTTAGGAATTGTATAATTTTTATATAATTTAAATTTGCTTGATTATAGAAATGCTTTTTATAAAATAAGAAGTTGAATGAATAATGATTTTAGAATTTTTAAATTGTAGTTTCTTAAAAGTAAAGTTTTTGATTAAATTTAAGCATCAATAATAAATAAATTACTGAATACGAAAATTTAGACAAAAAGATGAGCATCTACGTGTAATAAGTAATTTTTTGTTAGAGTTTGTTATAGTTTTAGGATTGAAAATAATTGTATTTTTGTATTAAAAATTATCTCTTCTATTCCATAATTGATGAACTTACTTCTACCATGTAAACGATAAATGTCAAAGCATAATCAACCGGTCTATACTTATCTCAAGAATAATAGTTTCAATTATTTAGTTTGATTTTAAAAAGTTTGGCTTATGAATATTAAGAGATTTCGTTTAAAATTACATTGTGATCATCATAATAATTAATTAATTAACAATATTTAATGTTACTAAAGCTTATAGTGGAAATTGATAAAACCTTGTAAATTTTCAAATATAATATATAATTATTTTTGAATCAATTTATACTGTACTCTAAATTCAACTTATGTTATCTTCAGGGGGTTTTGGGGTTTACTAAAGCTAGAACAATTTTCTTTAACGCGGTTTTGGGCACCCTTTGGGAACACCTCGAAAAACTCAATTTAAAGTTTTGAAGTGCGTCAATATGTATTTTATTAATATAAAATATATAAAAAATCCCACAAATAGCCCAGGATATTCATGGTCTATTATTCAAATCTATCGTTTCCTTCCCTCGTCGTGATCCTCAACCCTTGAAGAACAAGATCCATATATTTTTGCACAAGAATGATGGACTTCTTGATGACCTTTGCTCTCCTTAAATTATGTGACTTATTTAATAGAATATTAACTGCTGAATAAAAATGGTTTAGCTCTTTGAGCTTAAAAATTATAATCTTCATTAAATTATAAATTTCTTAAGCAATAGCTTTCTACTCTAATAATCTATTTCTATTCTTTTAATCTATATTAAAGAACAATTTTCTTATGCAATAACTTTCTACTCTTAAAGCGAGAATTGAAGTTTTTAACAATAAGATTTATAATTATTTTTATTTTTCGTAATATTATTTTATTTAGGCTAATTATTAGTACAACTTGCTTTATTTATTTTCCCTATAATATTATCTAATCTAGGCGTGAAAATTTTTTTTTTAGCCTAATTATAATTTATTTTAAGCAATTATAATTAATATAAATGTATTTGTTCATATCCTCAATCTTCGTTTCTCAATTGCTTCTTGGGTTTTTTTATCATCGCATGACATTTTTTAATTTTTGTAAATGTATTTAAAACAAAACATAATGCTTAATTAAATAAAGCTTCTTTAAAACTTATATTTCATATTTATTTGGTATAAATCAATTTAATTGTATAAATATAAATTTAATATCCATTTAAGAATTTTATTGATAAAGTCAATTGAAGAGAAAGAAATTTTTTTTATTGTATTCAGTTAAAATAAAATCTCTTTTCAAGTACTAAACGGTATATTTTATAATCTTATTTAGTAATATTAGTAAGAAGGTCACTTTATAGAGATATATTTATATTTATTTAGGAAAAATTAAAAATATTCAAATTTAAAAATCCCTTACTACCTTATATATTTTAGTATAATTGCATATTTATAGATTCGCATTTATTAATTAAAATTGAAATTTCAAAACTAAATAATGAACATATTGAAAAAAAATAAAAGATAATAATATTTTATCACTCATGCTATAAATTTCAAATCTTTTCTGTCACTAAGTATCCAATATATTATATAAGGTGAATTCATTTGATCTTATTTTCATAATTATTTCACAAATAATTTTATAACTCTATTATTGTTCATTATTTATGATTTAAAGTTGAATAATTAAATATGTTGATTCTTGGTATTAAAAACACAAGAATAATTGGATTGTATTATAAAAAGCAAGTAATTGTATTGTTAGTTATCCAAATTGGAAGTATCTTCATATTTGTTATTAAAATAGAAATATGAGCAAACATTTTATCAGTAGTAGGTAATTATGTTTTTTTTATATAGAATTGAAAAGCGTTGTCTGATATAATACTAATTAAAAACCACAAAGATATCATAAAAATAATTGATGGGCCGAATCATTCGGTTATTCAAAAATTTTAACAATAATTTATTTAATTTACCAGCTTTTACACCATTTCAATAGAAGATGCCTGCAGTAAATTTAGTGAAATTTTATCTTAAGGAGCTGAAATTAACATTAAAATTTGTAGACATAATTTATTGTAATAATTGCAAAATAAAAATGCACTTTATTAGCGTATGGAAATTATTAAATAAATTTACAATTATACTTGAAATGTTAGAAAACTGCTCATTAAGAAAATATCGTTTTGATACTTTCAATATTTTATTTATTTTATATTAATAATCCTCAAGATTAGATAAAAATTTTATAAATACCAATAATTCTATGCTATTTATTGGAATTATAATTATAATTAGTAATGAAAAGCGTATATATATGAAGCAGTTTATAAAGAAATCGATGGTAAATGTAAAGTAATTTATAATAGTTCATAATTAATATTTGTGGTCTTAGGGAACAATCTAAAGATTGTTGATGGAGAGGCAATTTTTAAGAAAAATCTCACAACAAGCCAAGAATTATAAATTATTCATTATTTTAAGAAAGAATTCTTGGATGAGCTTATTTTGAGGTATATTTATTGATCTATTAAAAGGTTTATTAATTGATTTATATACTGTATCATCGAACATTTTAATAAATATTAATTATTTTTATTTTCCTTTTTTTTGTAATGTTTTATACTCTATCATATTTATTTCTCAACTTTACGATTAATTTAAATATATGGTGAAAGATAAGAAGGCATAACAAAGTTTCATAGTTGTTTCATGAATTATTGTAATTAAAGACAAAAATGAATTGTGTAAAAGCAGTCTAATATAAGGATATTGATGCCTTTTAATAGTTAAACTTTATGATTTTATCATGGGTTGAGAGATTTTAAATATATTATAAATAATAATTTAGCATTTTAATTATTAATGTATTAAATATAGTTATTTATTTTATATTTACCAACAAAATTTCCAAGTCAATAAGTTGATAAATATTTAACTAACCGTTAAAATAATTCAGTAAAAAAAGGCTGAAACAATATTAAAAAAAGTTGATTATTTTCCAGAGATTTGAAATTAATCGTTTAGGTGTAGATATAATAATAATAATAATAAGATCACATTGAGGTCTCTGGGGACCCCCGATCGTTAATTATATGTTAATATATAAGGGTCAAGCTCTTTTAAGTTATATGGATTTCGTTAATATGGTCATTAACTACTTTCACATAAAACAATTTACTTCTCTCTCATTTTTGTGTAACCATTTCTTTTACTTTCTGTGTTACTTTCTTTGTCTTTGTCTTGTTCTGAAATTTGAGGTTGACTAATCTGTTTCATGATGTTGACCAACAATTTGAATTTCATTTGCACTCTATGGAGTGTGTTGGTGACAAGAGATCTCTCTTATATACTTCTTAAGTGTATTTTATCCTGGAACAAAGGGCTGAGTTAGTTAACTACTAATATTTCCCATTGTTCGAATCATGGACCCGCGTTAACTTATTTGGCTTCAATAAGTCTTTGGAGTAGTTTGAATCTTAAGTAATTAGAATGGAAATTTTAAAATTTAATACGCAGCAGTTTTGTTTATACTTCTTTTGTACTGAATAATATATCTAGTTTAATGTTCATCGACTATGTATTATGTTGAAGTGTCGATCAGAATCTGTCCAGATTTTGATATGAGGTTAAGTCGTGAAGAATTTGTAGAGTCCCTATTTAGTACCACAGTTTGAGTTTGAGACATATCTAAGGTCTGATTTCCGCCTAGGAATGACTCCTTTGGCTTTTTTAGGCATTCTTCTTGTACCTTTATTTATTTTTGAATTGAAGAGGTTATGACTTCCTGTTCGTTTCTTTTGGAGTCTAGCTGATTTCTTTTGTTTGTATTTTAGAACTAAAGTCTCTTAATAGGTTGTTGGATTTGGTTAAAAAGATTTTTCCCTGAAGCTACATTCTTATTTTTGGGCTTCCATCCTTTCCTTTTAGATAGTGGTGTTTTGGTTCAGGGGTCTCTGGGTTATAAACAATTAAGAACATTGTTCTAGTTTTATGAGGATGTCTTTCTACTTAATATATCTTTATATCTCCTGTTCTTTACTTTTCTAATACTCTTGTGTCCTTTTAGTATGCTCGCGGTTAGGCATTAGCGAGTCTTATTTGTATGCGAGACTGCTGAAAAGTTTAGAAAAAAATTCTCTCTTTTAGAAGGAGTTAACTGTATAGCTGGAAACTTGCCAAATTAGTTCTTTTAGTTAGGTTGGTGAATCTTTTACTTGTTGTTTACAGTTGTTCTTCATCTTTGGTTAGGATATCTTTTTGTACCAGTCGAAGACTCAACTATATAGCTAATTCTTGTTGTAGTCTAGGGGGAGGATTCCTCAATCTCCATGTCCGAGTCTGAGTCGTCGCTGTAGTACATTAGGTATTCTGGGTATTTAGTAGGTTGGGTATGGAAGATGTAATCTTTTTCGTCTGACATCTCACTGTCTTTATCCCAATGATCGTCATCCATTTCTTGATCATTGGCAGCTATGCATGCTTATGATGCTAAATTGATGAGAGAGCTTTCGTTTCTAACCCATTTCGGGGAACCACGGTTGAGGAACTATTAATTCGGAATATTTGCCATGTCATCACTGTTCCTTTTAGTATCAACCTAATTTACTAATCGCAAAATATTATAGGTGTAAATATGAGCACTATTATATTCTGATGATTTATTATAAAATTAACATTCATATGGGTATAAATTGTTAAATTATTAACTAAAACATTGTATAACTTATTATCAACATATCTCAACGTTATTTGTCTTCTTTGACAATCTTAGAATTTATTTATAGCAATTAGAATAAGTGAATATCCTTATGTAAAGTACTATAAAGTATAACTTCTTAACAAGTATATTTTATAAAAAAGTTGTCAAAAAAATTCATAAATTTTACCGAAAAATCAAATACTAGGCATTTACTGCTGGATTTTGATTGCTATTGTAAACTGCTAAATTTGAAGTTTAGACAGTTTTTTTAAGAAATCTTATAAATTTTATTATTCATTGTAAGATATATATATATATATATATATATATATATATATAATGGGAGTTAAGAAATATTGAAAACGATATATTGTTTAACTCTATTAACGATTTTATTAATGATTATTTAATAATTATTAATCCTTTGATTGATATTTTAAACAAAATATTTGATTTATATTACTGATGAAATGAGCTATATATATTTAAATAACAAATACAATAAATAATCAATTGCCTTTAAACTTAGAGTAAATCAATTTGCAAATCTATTATCTGCATCAATATTAATTGAACTATTATAGTATTTTAAGCATTTATTCAATATATTTTTATTTAAACTATTAAAAAAAATAATTTATCATAATGCACTTAAAATATAACTCACTTCAATATATTTATGTCGACCTGCTACCAACACTTGCGTATCCTTTTCTTATGTTATTTTTCTGTGCAAATATTTCTTTTTTCAAACGATCAGATGCAATTGTTTGGACAAAATCGTAAATCTTTGTAGGTTTCTTTGAATAAATGCCCTTGCACAGCATCAAATATGTCAAATATGACTGATTTTTATATGTGAAATTGGATAATGTCCTTTACATCATCTTTTTAGCTCTCAAGAAAGATTCGTTGCAGTGACAAGTGTATTTGCCCCATCCTAGATATAGAGGTCCATTCTTTTTCAACTTTATTCATTCACCTTGATCAGCTTCCTAGTAACCATGAATTTTAAGGAATTTTCAAGCTAAATCTTTCTTCTAATTTACTATCCAAAGAATTATGATTCCTCTCCCCTGAATCAGGTGCATGGGAAGTGAAAGAATTTACTTATCAGTAAGTGTTGGATAGAGCAACTCTTGCTTTAGCTTCCATAGGGGATCAATAATCACAACTTCATAAAGTTTGGAATTCGCTTTCATGCAGTCTTCCGCTATCTACTGCCACATTTTAAAATCTAGCACATCACCCTCATAGATTACTGGCTTTGTTATATTTTTTTAATAATTTAGTTTTTGGAGTCTTTGTCTTACAGTAAACGCTGGTATTCTGTATGTAACTATTGCTGGTCCTTTGTAGTTGCACATCTATTCGTCATTCTATTTCCTTTTCTAGAGCATAGTTTTGTTGTGATTGCTATCTTTGCATTTAAGTTGGTGGCTCTCGTCATTGTAGATTCTGTCAAATTTTGATTTGCAATATAGGCAGATTTACTTGAGCTCAAGTTCAAATGATCTACTCTCTTTATTCTCTTTTTTGTGATTGAGACTCATGTGAGTTCTAATTGAACTACCACCATTATATTATTTTTAACAGTATGGGCAAGGAATTTTGAAAAATTTTGTTAATTATTTCATACTAGTGCCTCTTTCCCATTTTATATTTTCTTATTGATTATATTATAAATTTCTTAGAATTTATGAACTACAAATATTGTTAATTCAAATATTCAATATATAAAATGAGCAAATTGTTTATGGAAGGGAAATATGAGCAAAATTTTTATAAAAATGTTTATTGTTTAATTTTCTTAAATATTAAATAGTGCCTTACACATAAGCTTTGCCCCAAATGTCTACCATTTATTTTGATATTATAATTAACATTTAAAAAAAGACAATTAATTTTAACTATAATAATGATATTATTATTAGCACTGCAATGGTGCTACTTCCTATCAAACTTTACTATTTTCTTTGTAAAGTTCAATGTTATTAAGTGTGTCGTCTTCTTTCTAAATTTTGAGCTTTTCATAAAAGTTTCAATTATCACGATATTCAATTCAACAACCTGAACCATTTCACAGCTCTATCATGTATATAAATAAGAAAATTACAGATATAAATAATGCTCAAATTTATAATTTTACAGGCATTCATAACATATAACTGAGTTTTTAATAATTACCTAAGTTATTTATTATAATTTGTCACTAAATATACTTAGTTCTAGTTCTTTGCTATACACACTGTGTAATGTAAATTCATTTGGATTAATAATGATTTCCAACTAAAAAAATGAATAAAAACTTAATTAATTGTTATAGAATAAACCAGACTGTTTCAAATAAGAATCATTTCTAGTTTATTTTAGTTAAAATAGGAAATTGAGTATTAATATATAAAAAAATTAAATAGATTTTTATAATTAAAAGGCTTTCTCAATCTAGTGTAGATGGTAAGTGCTTCTAGAAGGGGACTATTAAATTCGATTTAAATAATACAATTTTACTTAGAAATTTTAATTTATTGCTTTAAACTTTAGTTTTAGAATTATGAAAAGTTTGAATCTGGTCGGTAGATAAACAAGAGTTACAGTGCGAAATAATTGCGGATATCAATGATCAAATTAAGGATTCCTATAAGCAGGTCAGAATTTCTTAAACTTTCGATTTTTAAATAATAACAATATTTTAAATAGATTGATGTAGAGAGAAAACGTGAGTGCACATGATGCTCGTGAACTACAATAAAGGTTCAGATAAAAATCAGACTTTATAATGTATAAGAAATACAGCCGTAAGCTACAATTAAATTAAATAATGTATAAGGGGCTACTTTCTGCCAGCAAATAACCATGCTACCCTAAGAATCTTGAAGGATTTCCTGTTTGGAGACAAGAGCTTGAATGTTCCCTATTATGAGGAGCTCTCTGTCCAAAAGGTGTTTGCTCAAGTTAAGGATTATGAATAAAATATGAAATTTATGAATTTCTACTATGATTATGAAGTGGTGCCTGATAGAAGGTACTTCTATGGAATTCTTGGTACCCTATGACCAGGCTATGTAACTGCACTCATAAAAAATGCCAATAGGGTAAGAAACGCTAGCGATGCATAGGAAGAAATCAAAGAGAAAATAATGATCAGGGATGATATATTTTCAAAGCTAGCTGAAGAACCATTTTATTCAAGTAATCATTTAGTAAGTGTTCAAAAATCTGACAAAATGTAATTTTTAATAATGAAGAATCTTGATTAATTATAATTATTTTTTCTAAGAATATTTAAATCTACGAGCTAACTCAAAATTTATTTTCTTAAACTTAGCTCGTATTTAATATAAACTATGCTTTTAACTAAAATCATTTTCTTATTATATATTCTCAATAATAATTTATTTTTCTGTATTTATAATCCAATAATAATGTTTATTTTCATTACTAGTATTTTTAATTGGTTTATATTTTAATTTAAAATTTTTTGAATTCTCAAGTATAAGTAGGAAAAATGTTTAATTAAAAAGTTTATTCATATATGATTATTTTAATTTATTCCATCAAATGTTAAATACTAGCATAACTAATTTTAAATATCAATAAAACACAAGTAATAATTCTCTTGTTTTAATTATTTACTAATTTTTTGACAATTGCAAATAATTTTACTTATAATAATGAATTATAAATAATATAGAAACTAAGGAGAAAGCTCTGTCAATGTTAAAGAATGGGTCAAAACCAAGAGGCAAGAAACAGAAACGAAAGTACCTCGAAATAACCTAAAGCTTGGCAGAATTCAAAGCCAGAGTAGAAGACTATAGTCCAGCATCCTAGGCACTAAGCAATATTGAAATAAAAAATGAAATAAGCTCTAAGAGATAGCCCGGGGATGTAGAGAAGGAATGAATTAAAATAAATTATAAATAAATATATTATAAAAAATTCAAGTTACTTTGATTTATATTTGAATAAATTTTAGAAATATGACTTTACCTAATCTTTTATATTGCAATTTTGGAACTGATTCTATCAAGCTCTTGATAGTATTTTGGCGTTATCTGAAGTTTATCTTGAAGTCAATATCTAAGACTTTCTTCCTGTAATTTTTCTTAACTTATGCAAACACTTCTACGATGCAGTTAAATTCCGCTGAGTATGGGGCGTTGAAGAGACAAAGCCAGCCCATCGTCTATATTTTATCAAGGATTTGTTTATTGTGATGGGACCTTAAGTTGTCCCAGAATATTAGGATTCTCTAATTCTTAAGGCGTATGTTCAGATTTTCAAGAAAAGCAAGCAACATCTGCAGATGTTTTTGATTTCCTTACAGTTATATAACCCTCCAAACTTCTATCCGAGCTAACACTACAATGGCTGCTTAAGCACACAAAGTAATACATCCTTTCTTGCTAATTAATTTTAGTCTTAGTGAGCCCATGCTCTGCTAGTAATTGAATAGGGTTTGAAAACTACCTCATCTACATAATGAATTTTCTCTCGTTTTCAGTGGCACCTAATAGTTTGTTGGGTCTTGACCATCTAAGTTCTTTATTCTCTATTATTTTTCAGGGCGACAATCTACACATTGAACGAATTTGCTTGAATTTAATTTTAGAAGGTTTTATATAGGTTAAAGAGGAAGGTTGGAGTTATCCTTAGATCTGGATATTTTCTATGAAAAAGTATGCACCTGGCTTAGAAAGAATATATCTTCCAATTTTCGAGAGTGGAATCTCGTAGCAAGAAGCTGAGTTGCTCATCGGTCAGGCTAGAGAGCCATGGTCTTCCTCTTTTCCGCTTATCTTCTATTGGACTTATATAGTTAGGCAGTACTTCCTTACCTTTGACAATGGCATCTTCAAAATCTTTGTTATCTCTTTCAACATGCAATTTACTTTGCTATTTTCTGAAGGATGCTTCGTCCTATACCTTAACAAACTAACACAGTTTATTTCAGATTGTTTGCATGATGAGTTTTCATTTTACATGAAAGATAAATCATGATAAATAAATTTGTATATAATTAATATTTACATTTTACTATTTGATTTATTTTAAAATATTTAGATCCTACTATCAATAAGCTAATATTTAAATAAATGAAATATTTATCATATATCTTCTTTTAAATGCTTAAGCTACGAATTTATCACTAATTTTATTCATGCTCCCAATAAACTTTTAGTATCTTCTTGAACCACCTAGCTTAATTCTATTAATCTAACTTAGAATCAGATAGTTTTGAGCACCTTCATATATTTGCTTGGTCTACGAATCTAGTTGAATTTCGAGTTGAAGGTCACCTCGGGTGATTGTAAACTCACATGCTACTTGACTAGAGCTTACCCAGATATATCTATGGAATTTCTCCTTGTTTGTTTTATTAAATTCAAATTTACTAAGACAGTTTTTAAGTTAAAAAACTAAATGTTATACTTAACTTACTATTGCTTTTAACATGAAGTGTTCTATGTAAGTCGTATTTTCTAGGATCATTGCCTTGCTCGCATAATTATTTATACTGCTACTCTCTTTGTCTTCTTTATTTAGAAAATTGTTTATTGGTGGTTTTCTATCACTTAGTACATCATAATAATTGTTGAAAGTAATTATATATAATTAGTTGAATTAAAAGAAGTGTATCAAATAATATTATAAAATAAAGATTACGATTTAGAGATGGAAATAAAGTCATCTTATTGAGACTTGTTCAAGCCTTAAGACCTATCATAAAAACAATATGATTTCTTTCTTTTGATGTTTATGCTATTATAAAAAGAGTTAATTAACTAATTAATTGTTTAATAATTAAATAATATTTATATTTATTTCTAAATTGTCATTAATAAAATAAAAGTAATTTATATATATTGATATGATAAATTTTTTCGTAGTAAAATGTTTTCATTCATTTTATAAACTAAATTAAACATATGTAAATAACAGGATATCACTTTGATGAAAATTAATTTAAATAATTGTTTGATATAAAAGAACTAGAAATACTCGTTTAATTTCTATATTACAAAAATATATGATTTTTATTATAAAATCAACGCTAAATCAGATGTCTCAATTGGATATATTTATTGTTTTATTATATTTAAAATATAAATATTCCTTGATTAAAATTTGAAATAATTTAAATTCATATTTAATATATTTATTATTTTATGTATGTAAAGCTTACCTAAGTGATTAACATAATAACTAACTATTTATGTATGTATGTTGTTATTTTTGTTAAGACATTTTTAAATTCTACCATCAAATCTACCGTCTGTTTTATAATACAATCCACCTCTGTTCATGTGCATTAATCATCACTTTTCAGTTATCAGCATCCAAAAGCCTAGCTGTTACAAGTGCGATAAGCATTGACTCTGGATAGAGTTCACCTCAAGACTTGGCATCTCATTCCGTTGTTTAAATTATTACACAGATAATTACTGTTTATTTCTTTGCAAGTTGCCATCTTGGTTACTATTACGGTATTGATTCTCTTGAATTTGATGTGGTCTTCTTACATAATTCACTCACAAATCCTGTCTTGATTTGTAACTTTCAATAGCTTGTTTGTTTTTTAATTAGATTCTAATTTAATAATAATAATAATAATATTAGTGACCGATAAATATTTTTAAGTATCAATTAGATATAAAGATAAGGAATATGTTTTTTTATCAATGGCTTAACGACATAATATTAAGAATCCAGTATCACAAATCTTTACCAAGAAACCAATCTCTTGACCACTATTATTGATATAGCTTTATTGATTTTGAGAAATCAAAATTTAGAAAATAAATTTATTTATTTTATGATATTAAAAATTCACAGTAGTCACAAACATTTCTATAAGTATTAATATTTCTATTGTATTTTGTTCATTATTCTTTTATAGATTTATTAATGGAGGGTGCTTTTCCTAAAAAATGTTTAACTATATCAGAAATATTTACAAATAATATAGCAATTTTATTTTATATAATATTGTGTTTAATGATTAAAATCAAATAAATTTAACATATCACTGTTTAATACTAAAATCAAACCATCAATCTTAGTCGTGACGTAGACGTATCTGAGTGAGTTGACGTGGCAAGTTCCGTGACGTGGCAGTCGTGAAGTAGAAAATTCAGAAAAAACAATTCTCGCTATTACCTAGTCTTCTCCCAAAATCAAGATGTCATCCCAGTTTGTACATGGGGGCAGAGCTCGTGAGATCCAACTGGATAACAGAAGATGGAGAAAAACGCTTACCGGTCCCACCGCTGCTGGGAAACGTAATCCCTATCCTTTCGCTGTGGTATCTTCAGCACCCTAACCCGGTGTGGGAGAAAAATCCTTATCGTTGGCTTCAATGGTTTTCGTCTTCTCACTTTCGAAGGCAGAGCGTACCTTCATCCTACTCCCTATTACCTAGGAAACTGAACTCAAGCCAAGTAACTCATCTAATGCAGGGAAATCTTAGGATCCAGCTCACTCGAAGAGTGAACGCTGACAGATTGAACCACCCGCCGACTGGTCCCTCATGCGTTGCGCCCAGCAACCCCCTACCTGCCCTCGATAGGCCTTAGTGTAGTAGAAAGCCCTATCAGAAAGTCCCTAGTGGTTAGTACCACCTAGCAATTAACTTTCTAATTTAATGATTATATAATATTAAAATGACCAATATATTAAATTAATTAATTTATAATTTAATTATTATATTAATATGACCAATTAAATGAGTTAATCATCTCAATAAATAATATGTAATTGATGAAAATGTACCAAAAACTACTTTGAAAAAATTAATTGTGTATTTAATTTTAATTTATATTAGGAAATATCTCCATTTTATCAATTTCTCACATAATATCTGAAAGAAATAAATTAAAGGTTTAAAACTTTACAATTATTTTTTATTTAATTTCTTTATTATTATTCAATCTATTTTGGTATTTACACCATATTTATAGTTAATTAATTTGAAAGCTTAACAAATGAAAAAACAAATTTTAATATAAAGTAAGGGAATTATGTATAATAATTCTTGTTAATGATTACCTCATAAACTCTACAAAATAATTTTCAAAAGTAGCAAACAAATTCTATAATTAAATCTTTATATCTAACAATCATTTTTATATGTGAAAGCACTTCAGGTCCCATTATATAAAAACCATGACGTTTTTGAAAGTTATAATCATTTATAATTAGAGTTTTAATTTGTTTAATATTAAGTTAAGAGCTCATGAACAATATATGTTTAATATAATAATTTGTAATATAATTATCTTTATTTTTCAACCGTCGGCAAGTTTTGAAAAGTGCCGACGGTTGCTGCGTTTTTTAATAATATCCAGTTTAATTAATATAATTATACAATCAATATAAATGCTTTTTAATCAGAATAATATAGATTAAGGATTACATAATCTTAATAAATTTCTTTAATCCTTTAGGATTTATAACAATCTTATAAGATAGTGTATATTAATAGTAATTATTTTTAAAGAATAATGTTCCAGGCAATTATTATTAAAAATTAAATTTATATCATTATTACAATTCTTTAAAGATTAATATACTTCCATAAGGATTTGTAAAAACTATTAGGAATTTTGAATCCTGATCTTAGTTAACTATAATTGTTATTTGGTAATAGTTTAGTTATTAAATCAAAATTTTTTTTGCAAAATTTTAATTTTAGCAGCAACCGTCGGCACTTTTATAAAACTTCCGACGGTTGAGAGAACGATCAAATAAAGTTAATTAAATAAACAATATGCTTAAGAGAATGAAGAGTATATTATTAGAGTTTTAACATATATCAGATTTAATTCAAAATTATAATAATTTTTACAATCGTCTTGGACTTTATATATTACTGATATGCGTATAATAAGTGTTGTATTTTGGTTTTTATGCTTTGATATGCAGAAATAGTCTACATCAGTAACATCCTTGCCAAGATAATCCTCTGCATTTACTGTAGTTATTTCAGCATCATTAATACAATAGTTAGTATTTAATCTTTTGGTTATTATACAAAAATTTACTTATAAAATCTTTACTATAAAAACTGGAATTGAATAACGATGAAGAGGATTATTATTAGGAAATAGGTTTGCTAATGTGGCCATCAAATAAAAATACATCTTTGAACTTACAGGATACACAGAAAAATATCTAGATGAATAGGATGAATATGTTTAAGATAATGGTATGTTTGTCTTTGCCATTATTAGAACTAATTTAATTAACCAATTCATTTCAATTTTTACTTTATTGAATCTGTTATGGATGAATAAAATAGTTTATAAAAACTTATGAAGCATCTATAAAATACTAAGTCTATGGACTACAGACATGAATACGATACGATAGAGGTGTTCATTACTACAATATTTTTATGCAATATCTTTCCTAGAGGTTGGGTCTCCAAGAACGCAGTATAAGATTTTATATGCAAGAACGTGAAAGTATGTGCCCAAACCCTGGTTAGATGAATTTTAGGTTCAAATGGAGTTAAACTTCAAGTAAATACTACTTCAAAGATAGACAGTAAATTCTACATGAATGTAATAAACTAAGAAGATATTGAAGAAAGAGATTACAGTTTAAGATACAAATCTATTCAAATTCTGAAAACACTGAAATCTTGAAAGAACATGAAAACTTGTGTTCTTATTACTTTCAGAGATTTTTGCTTGCGATATTAATAGTTCAGTACTACCAGATAAGAGACACTTCTTTTGTTAGTTACACTTCTTTTGCTCTGTTATAGAGGGAAAATAAGTTGCAAAAAAAGTTTTTTATTTAAAGTCTCATGAAAACCCAAACTCACCACTTAACTCCAGCATTATTCAAATTTCCTATAGAATTTATTTGTCAGAAAACTACAAAATCATTATGATAATAGAAAATACTATGAAAATACAATTTATAATAATGGTGGAGGCATGAAAGGAGGTGATAAACAGCATGATGATCAACAAGGGAAGAAAGAGCGTAAAATAATACAATAAATTGGTTGGTTTAATCCCTAGTATTAATTACACTATAGCATTAATAATAATAATAAAAATAATAATAATAACTAAAACCAACGTGACTTTAATAATTAAAGATATTTAGTTTATAAATACCCAAATACCAGAGCTTTTAACCGCGATGATGATTAAGGAGCTTATGATAATCGTAGATGCTGAAAAGTTTTATTAGTTAAACTCCAAAGGTAGCCAAGATTATCATGATTGTAATCATAAGCAACCTCACTATTTACAAGAACATGATGATATATAGGAAAGTTACAAGCCATACTAAGGAAAAGCCTGTAGCAATAACTACAACTACTAGGACAGAAATTATTAACAATCAAACAGAGCGGACACCCGAGGAGGCTTAGCATAATAAATTTGATAAGAGAGGAAATGATAAATATTATTATCAATTTAAAGTGATTCAATAGCCACAAAAATCAAGGATGACAGTGCTATGAACTAGATTAATGTCGTCAAGTGAAACGCCAAATTCTTCAAGAATATCTAGCAAATTAAAGATAAGCAAAATTCAGAAGCTCAATAGCAGAGAAGAGTTTTAGATACAACTACGATGCAAGTGTGAGAATTGTCATCGACAGTAGAATTAACATCGAGTAAGAGACTAATACTATCATGATAACTAAAGAAACAATGGCTTCAGGAAAGAATTGCATCACAGTAACACAGGTAGTGGCAACCATGAGTAGAAATAGATTCAGGATTAATTTGATAATGATAGCTATCAAAACTAAAGTAGTTTTAGAGGTGGCTATAATTAGTTTTAAAACTACGGTACAGGCAGAAGAGGCTGTCAGGAGCCAGAGATATCTTGTATTATTCACAGGGTAATAAAAATCATGATAGCTTCGATTATATAGTAAGGAATACAATCGATCTTAATATTGGGAAAACCAAAATAATAGTGAATATTATAAATAATTTAAATCAATTACTATAATGAATGTTATAAAATATAACTATTTATTTTGTTAAACTACTATATGTTTCATAATTTTTATGCAATAAGTCATCAGTACTTATTGGTTTAATATTTAATTTAGTTTATTTTGATTTTTTTATAATATCTGAATAAATTGTTATTCTACAGAGAGTTAAATGATAACTTTAATATATGTTTTATAGAGTATTCTTCGAGTTTATATTATTGCATTCACCTGTGTAATTTTTCTCTGTAATATTCAAGCATTAATTTTATTAGAATTAAAAAATTCTTATAATATCACAGATAGGTGAAATATTTATTGAAAAATATAACAAATTATCATGAAATAATTATAATTTATTATCATTCTTTTGGAATTAATCATAATTAGCCTTCTTATTAATAGGAAATGCTCTTAAAAATTGCAGTATTTTATTTCATTATAACGTTAATGATATATTATAGAAATAAAATATAGTTTATAATCAATATCCAATTTATAGTATGGCAGAGGGAGCTATAACTGAAACTATAGAGATGAAATCAATCTCTAGAAGTGGTATAAAACTATTCTCAATAGATTTAATTAAATGCGAATAACAATTACTATGTTTAGCCACTAAAACTACGACAATGAAGCGCAAAGTTAAATCTCAGACAATTTCAGTGAACATTCTCACAAAGTTGACAGCAGCTATTTAAGCAAAGCAGTGTGCAAGAAGCCATGACGCAATAATGTCAAAGACACTGATAACATTAGAAACCCAAATAATCAGCAATTATTTGACTAGAAACCCTGAAATAACTTCCAAATAAATTGAGGCAAAGAATCAACTTTGAAAATGATGATGACAATAATAGCACCAGATATTTCGACAATAATCAGCGGCAGTGAAGAAGTTACAATAATGCCAATTAAGGCTATAATACCTACAAAACTGGTAATAATCAAAGAGGAGGTAGAGGATGTTACTAACAAAGAAATAACAACAAATATTTACGAAAAAGTATGCAATGTTATTAAAATAAAAGTAATTGTAAATCATAACGATTAAAAACTTATTGTGACTTTTAAATTTTACTCATGCTACCATCTAATTTTAAGTAAAATAATATATTTGTTTATAAAATGATGTTTGAATTGATTTTTATGTAGATTTAGAGGATAATTAAATATATAAGCTTATTATTCAATAAATTTCCAAAAATTGATTATTTTTTACATTTAAAATATTAAATAATGGCAATATCAGTAGAGAATCAGTTAAATGTGAGCTAAAATAGTACAATATATAAATTACAATTAGCTAAAGAATTTAATATTTAAAACCTATATATATATAAATATATAATAGAGTAATACTAAAAATGTACTATTTGTAGTTTGTAAATATCTTAATGAGCAACAGCCAATTCTGGGTAAAGAACGAGCTCAAAAACAGTATAGTAAGCAATCTTAGTACCTACAGCCTAAATCACAACAATAAAAATAATTAAAAAATAAGAAAAGTACTCAAGCACAATTGATCAAACGAATTTGACCTACACAAGGAAGTTCTCTACAACAGCTCTTCAAAATAATCAATTTTACTTTTTAAATGTTTGAGAAATATTTCCAGAAATACTGTTTATGTTTTTATCTAACTGGATTGATTTCATATCTCCAGAATTAATATCAATGCTAAAAACTAAATAACTAACTATTTTAAATTGAGATTTTAATTCTTATTCAAAGATATTGTAATTTAATGGAAATAGTGAGTTTTATTGGAAATTCATCTCAAAGTGAGATTTATTTACTAAAAATCAATAAATAATATTACTTGATCTGTCTACAAATTAACAATGCATTCATATCTATAATAACAACTAATTTTGATACTATGATTCTTTTTTGATTATTCAATGATAGCCCAATTATTTAATTATTCCTCACCTCAAACAATTTTGAAAAACTTTTTGTATGATAAAGTTTAATATTCTTCTTCAAACATAGAGTTGCAATAACACAATCATATTCATGAAGAAGGCAGTAGTTAACAATAAATAATATTAAACAAAAATTAGCAATAATTAATTGGTCACAACATCAAATTTAACTAAATAGAGGTAAAATCACAATAGTATTAGTTATAATTTGATTGATCCATGTGCAGAGATTGATAATTAATATAAAAAATATGTTCAGCAAAGTACAATTTTTGAATGAACAAAAACATACACTAAAATATACAATATTCTTTCTTTGAAGGATAATCTATCATATTTATCATTGATTTATGTAAATGATACTATTAAAATGACAAAAGTATGAAAAACATGATAGTTAACAGTAATAAGATAACGGAAACTACTAAAGATAAGGGGAAATCAATTAAACCGTAGAAATATAAAGAAATCCAACATTTTCAGGGTTCTCCACAAATAAAGCTCGTAGTAAAAAATGATTCAATACTAAACTTAGTAAAAAAATGTTAAAAAATTAAGATTTGATATGCAGTTATGTGTGGGAATATTATTAAATGCTCTTCAAATTTTTACATATAAATTTAGGGCTAGTGATATACATAAATAAAAAATAAACTATACATTGCAGGGAGTAGTGGTAAGAAAAGTGATGTTAGAAAAAATTATAAACTGGCAAAATTAAGAGAAGAAATATGTCATAATTCCAAAAAAATAATAATACAAGCTAAATAATTTAATTGCAAACATACATTAGATTATTAAAACAGCAATATTTATTAAAAATATTAACTAAAAAATGTGATTATAATTTTGAAAGAAAGTATAGAACTACAGATAAGAATTTTAAAATAGGTTAAAAGCGATTTCTAGAATGATAAGATCTACCATTATTTCAAATAAAATCATATAATTAGACTTTAAATGCCTGTTGCTTAACGCGTTTTTTTTTAGAATAATCAATTCTGATTCGATATTCGATTATGCGAGGTCTAAATAACAAGAATCATTAAATATGGTGAGTCTAAAACAATCTATTTCTATGAGTGATCCCGTGATTATTAACGATATTATATATAAAAATATTATTAAAAATTTTCTTTATGAAACTATTTTCCTCTCATAGATCTCGAATTAAGTTGATTTATTTAATTCCAGGTCCTTTCATGAATTTCTTTGTTATTCTCACGAGCTCCTTAAACCCCAAAAAAATGAAATTTTTAGGATTTTAATAGGTAATTGCTTTAATTGCTAATTTTGCTTCACTAATATTTCGCGTTTAAAAGATAAATCATTTTTGGTACAAGATTCGAATTCAGCGAGTTCTTAATGAATAGGAAAATATAATAGGGCTATTTTTACTCATAATAAAAGATCCTTCATGATATTGTTGATGACTCAAATTAATTAAATTATACTTTATTTTATATAAAAGAATTAATATTTTAACATAAGAATTACAAAAACTTTATAAAAAGGAAGATTACTTATGCTTAGCTATAACACAGAAGTATAATTAAAGTTGATTTGATTAATTATAGGCCTCTTCATGAATTTCTGTGACCATAATTAGAGAGGCTTAAAATCCCCAAATTTACTAACATTAAAATATGATCAAAACTCCCAAACATAACTTTAAATGTCTTTATCTTTTGGCGTTTATCAGATAAATCGATTCTGTTCCGTTACTAGAGCTCAGCGATGTCTAAAAGTCAAGAATCATAATTTTCAGATGTTCTTAGGAATAAAAATTCTAAAACTACATATTGAAGGGGGAAAGGTTCGGTCTTAGATAAAGTTTTTAAAGTGAAGAAATAAAAAAAATGACCACTATTTAACTTTTGAAATTGATTATATAAAAAAGTGATACAGTGAAAACTAGGATAAGTAAAAATGTCGAAAAATTTTGATGTTTTAATGTTACATTTTTTTATGATTATAGATGAGAAAGTGTTAATATGAAATTACAATTTAAATAGGTTAAACGTTATTTATGGGATCTCTGAAAATCAAAGAGTTTTTACTTTGTGATAGCATAGGCGAAGAGCTCATAAATCTTAATGATTAAATTAATATAGATTTTAAATATTCTAACAAATAAAATTGATAAATATAAATCTAAAAAATACTTATTCTATGTAGCCCTAATTTATAATTTAATTTTTGAAAATTTTCAATAAATTAAACAAAAATAATTTATAATAATATATCTAATAAATACATTCATAATGAATTTGAATAAAAGCAATGCAAAAATTATATACACAAGGATACATTATTTTAATTCTAATTATGATCAAATATTTTATTATGTTAGCTCATTTTTTAAAGGAGTCCATCCTGGTCTAATAACAAAGCTATAAATATCTTCTGGCTTTGTCGAATGCTCTCTAAAGGGAGTTACCACCACAATCTCGGCACTGTGATAGGATACGATGTCTTTGACGTTGCCCTTTTTAGCAAGTATAAACTATTCGAAGCAGTGAGAAGTGAAGAACCCCCAATCGCAGTGTATTTTTCCTTTCTTCGTAATTTTCAACCACATACTATCGTCAACCTCCTCAAATCCATGCCTCTCTATGAATTGTTTTGCAAGCTCCCTTTTCTGATTGACAACCCATATGATAAGTATTCAACATGATTTTTACGAAAACTTTATCTTTACGAGAATACTTACTGTCACCTAAAGTTTTGTGTGAATTATACTGATCAGAACCTTTGCATCCTTAACCTAGTCGCTTTGGCTTTACTGAAATTCTTGTTAATCTACTCATTGGAAACTACTGGCCAGAAACTGGAACCTTTCTAGTAGTAAGTATACTTATAGTTCTGTAAAGCATCCTCTTGATGAAAAAGTTTTCGTAAGAATCATGTTGATTCCTCTATACTGTATTGGCATATTTAGAAATTCTTGAATTGAAACAGTGTTATAGGGTAGTTCCTGTATAAGTCTCCATGCGGGGTCCATCGTCTCTGCTTCATATCTTTTCTCGTATCTTCTCATACAGTCATTAGCTATCTCTTGCCATTTGAGTAAATCTTTAATATCTCCACTGAATATGACTGGGTTGGTAAGAACCTTTTTTGTTTAATCTTTTACTTTCTTTTAATTGCAATGAGTTTATAGTCTTTGTAAATTCGAATATTTACTATTAATTCCCCTTAGTAAATGTCCGATTTATCTATTTTAATAATTTCTCTTTGGTTATTATTGCATCTTTTGGATTAAGTTTACACTTCTAGATATGTCGTTCACAATTATACACTCTGTCAAAGTGCTTTGGCAAAAAAAGCAGGTCGACCTCATTCTCTCATGCTTTGGACTGCTCATTCTTGATTTTGTGCATCAAGTTCTCATGAGTACTTAGGGAATTTTTATTTTCATAACTTAGGTCACAATATCTGAACTCACATCTCTCTGTGTCATTATGAACCTCAAGCTTATTTCTCTTTCTAAGCATTTCGATTTTAAAAATACTTTCTGGTTGTTGTATATATTATAACTATAATCGCCCTACATAAAACTAATAAATTCTTTTCATTAAATTTAAAATTAAAAATGAGTAAAATCTCACCTTTCTACAAAAAAATAAGTAAATTCTAACTATCATGAAAAATGAAGAAAAATTATTTTACTAACAAATAAATTAGCAGTATAGCAGTTTTTCATTTATACTTCATCTACCACAGTTTAAAAGATAACAATAATTATTATTTGATTAATTTTCTATTAACTAAGTATAGTTCTCTGATGAAAATATAATAGATGATTATAATAACAATTTTTAATTTAATTGGTAAACTAATATGGACATTGCTGATGGGGACTTTTGCATGGAGATTAATAAAATGTAAGCTAAATTTGAAACTTTGTATTATAGCACTATTTGTCTATTAATTATAAGAAACTTGTTTCAAGTAATACTACTTTTATTATAGGTACTTCAAGCTTTTTAAATAGATCAAAATTAATGAATTATAATTAATTTAGGGTACTTAAGCAAGTTCTATAATTTGCTCCAAAGTATAATTAAAAATTTTAATCTAGAATTGTTGTAAGCTAAAGTCGCCTTCAATAGCATATAGAGTCATCTATGCTTTATATTCAAGAGAAAGTACGTAAATTTCCCAATAAGTAAATGCTCATCAAGTTTCTGCAAATTTATGTGTTTACATTTATATTTAAAATTAACCAAGAATTATATCAAAATATTTTTAAAGAAATAATACCTAAATATTATAACTAAAAAACGAAAAAGCAGCCTCAATGGCTTAACTTTATAGTTTTATTATTTCTAAAAAATATTTCATATTTATGTTGCCTCTTTCAAGTTTGGATAATTGCCTTAATTTTTTTAATTCTGATCAATATAGTTATCTATAATAAATTGTGAAGTTTAATTAGTTGTTCATGAATCTACTCAGGATTCAAAGCAACATATTAGAAATAAAAATCAATTTTGTTAGTAACTTATAAAATTTTTAATTTTTTCTCAATAATGATGGGTGGCGATATCATAGGACACGACTATAGAGAACTTCAATAGAAGTTTATATCAAAGAAGGATTTGATCTCCTTCTTAAAGTTTAACAGTAAGTTTTATTAATTATAACAATTGTAGAGGATATTATATTCCCCCTGATCATCAAAGTACCATGAGGTTTTTGAAGGATTTTCTAGAAGGCAACAAAGATCTCCTTAAATGCACAGATGTTCAAACCTTCAATGTGCCTTACCTTCTAAGAGCTCTCAGTAAAAACGGTTTTCTAAGAGATTCAGGAAAATCTTAAAATTATGAAATTCATGAATTATTATGACGATTATCAAGTCCTGCTTGATAGAAAGTACATGTTTGGTGTCCTTGGTACTCTTTGGGCAAACTATGTTAGTGAACTAATTAAACATGCCAACAGGGTGAAAAATATTTCTAATACTGAAGATTAAAAGAATGAGTAAATCTTTATTCGTGAAGACATTTTCAAGAAACTGGATAGTGAACCATTTTTTCTAGTAAAATAATTATTTAACTTTAAAAATTTATAGAGACAAAAGGCAAAGCACTATTAATGCTTAAATTTAAATCAAAACCACGAAAAGATAAAAAGAAAAGGCTGTACCATGAATATCAAAGCCCTTCTAAAAGTTCAAAGAGGTGTCAGAAGGTTATAGGCCTAAAAATATAATGAACGAGGATGTCTCCTAAATTATGGGGTAGGGCAAGCGCATGCCATCACACTTAGACATGGAATGGGTAATTAAAATAACTAAACAATTATAATTCAATAAATGCTTAATTAAGCTAATATAGTCTTTCATTAAAGCAATATATCTATTCACAATTCATTCTATTGTCTCTCTACTTATATTTTCTATTGATGATTTGATGAGTTTTAAATGTTTTTAAGCAGAATACTTGAAGTAATTATTCACGAGCAGTGTTTTGTAATGGTTAATGGTGCTTTATTCTCGAAAAAACTTACTCAATACAATGGTACTCTAAGGAGTATGGTGCATTGTAGACTAACTCCCACCCATATTCAAATTTAGTTTACATTGCTAGGTTATGGTGACTGCGTATATTATCCCAGAATATTATAACTTTAGTGTTTTGATTATTAATTTTTAAATATTCCAGTATATTTTAATAGTCTGTCGTGTTGATTGAGAAAGGTTTTATCATAAATCCCTTAACCTGTTTATACCACAGTTAGAGTATTTAGGAGCCCATGCTTTTAAAGAAGTCTGGAAGTGTTTAAAGATTATCTCGTCGATAAAAATAATCTTTTTGTGACTATTAACTTGTTATAATAAGGTTTTGAAGCTAGACAATCTCTACACTTACACTTTTTGTGTTTAATTATGATTCATCTTTAGTCTAATTTTCATGACCTTATATTAGATTTTATTATTTCTATAGATTGTATTTAGCTGAGAGCAGAAAGAGAGTACTATGGGTACCTTATTATATAAACAGAGCGGTCGGCTTTAAAGAGAAAGCCCTTTTTGCCTATAAAACATTTAAGAGGAAAAGATTGTGCGTTTGAATTATTCCGAAAGAGATTTCAGGTCTTGTTACATTGTCTTTCTTAATCTGACTAGATTCCTCAAGTTTTTTTTGGGAAAATATTCTCAAATCAAATATTGAGTAATGCCAAGGATTAAAAATAAATAGGCCTGTAGCTTCCCAGGACTTTTTTATTTTAAAGTTTTGAATTATACCCATAACGTAGTGTTTCACCATAGGTCCTCAACCTATATTCAGCTATTATTTGTGATTCACCCATTTAAATAAATCGCTAATTTGAATATTTTTTATTAATAATTAAAGCTTTACGTAGAAAAAATTATGATTATTCTGTGTAGACCAAATTTATAATTTTATTTTTGACAATTTTCAATAAATTTAACAAAAATTAATAATTAATAAAATCTCAAAAAATTCATTATTCTGTATAGACCTAATTTAAATTTTATTTTTGAAAATATTCTATAAATTATTGTTATTGAATTTTTTGTATAATAAAGATTGTTAATATCTGAAATTAAAACAGAATATATTAAGATTTTTATCAACAAAAATGGATGTAAGCGATGACTATAAAGAATTTCATTTTATTGCAATATAATAGTCAATATTCATTTTTATACTCTTTTTCGTTTATTAATACTTTCTTTTCGATTTTAGAATACAAATTAAACCTAATCTTCAAAAAATGAAAATATAATAACTTGAGAATTTAAAGGACTGGAAGCAGAATATATACATTCAAAATGATCATACCTAGAAGAAGCATTAAAAGCTTATAACGCGCAAATAAAAAAATCAGTACATTATGCATTATTAATAATTATACATACTAGCTCCGCTCAAATAGAATTATTTGAGGAAAACTATATTAAAAAAACTTTACATGATAATAAAAGTTTATTGTATTTTTAACTTACACTATTTCCTATTCTTTTGTATTTTAGCAATAATAATAATCTTATTATAAATTTAAATATAAAAAAATACATTCAAAACCCCAAAATCCCTTAATTAGATGTTTTAAGTGATTTGATTTGTAGGGTATAGTTGCGGTCTATATAAGTTAATAGGTAAATTAGGTTAAATTGCAAAATGAGAAATAGAAATTAGCGAAATTTAGGGTATATATATGATAAGTAATATTTAGATTTACCGCATAAGCTTAGGTATGGTACGAATATTTATACAGGCTAAGTAAAAACAGTGCTAAATTATGCAGCAATAGCAAAGCTTCTTAGAAAGGGTGCCTCAACTGTTACATATCACTGCATGTTAGCTGTTTAGCATTATATTTCTGGTACTCGAAAGAATCCAGCAATAAAATAATAGTTCACTCAAGCCCATATTTACTACCTCTGTGACTCTAAGACTTTAAGGTATTGGGCACACTTTTTTCTTGACTAACGAACTGTAATGTTTCGTCGCAGGTGACATTCGTATCTCTCCTTAGACTATAGCCAACATTTATAGAAGAAATGGTATTACTTTCAAGACTGTCAACAGAGTGAAGAGAGCGATTTATTTTACAGTGCTATTTTATAGTAATAATTTAAACTATATATATGATTAAATGGAGAGGGCTATTGACAATAACATCAAGTTCATACACGCTGATGAAGCTGTGTTTACCTTCAACACCTTTATTAATATGTCTTGGTATAAAAAGTATTAAAATATAGAAGTCTACGATTAGAAAGTAAAGGTAGTAAGACATGCAATTAAGCAGGTATTAGTGAAGACTCTTGCTTAGAAGTTATGTTATTCATCCTCACTCTATTAAGAGAAAGTAGTATTTAGAGTTCCTACATCTGAGAGATAAATACAACGATTATGAGATCATCTTGTTTGTTGACAACCTCTCAGTTCATAAGACTAAGGAGTCTAAGAAAGCTTATGAAGAGTAAACATTACTCCTGTATACAATGTTCCTTACAGACCTTAATTCAATGGAATAGAATTCTACGGGAGTTAAATCAAGACTCATTACAAGAAGCTGTTGCTATATCATCTTATGCATAACTTGCACATCGATACAGTGGACTTGATTCAAAGCAGCTGAGTGAACGTAGATAAGACAACAATTTGTGCGAGAGAGGGAAGAATGAATGTTTATAAATAAGTTTATATTTATATGAATGAATAAGTTCACATATTAAATTAGCCCAGAAAGGGATTAGGCTTCTCCTTCTTCTCCTCTTTTTATGGCTTGTTTGGGCCCATATTTCTTCTCTGAGTGCCAGCTCGTGCATCTATTTTCATTTCATCTGGCTTTTAAAACTTCTTTATAAAGTCTCTTGCTCACTTCATGAATAGTCCATGACTTTCTCTCTCTGTGAACCTTTGCATTCTCTTTCATTAGGAATAAACTAGTTCCAGGTTCCCCAACAAATTTATGAATCAAAGCTTACTAGAGAGGAATGGATGCTTCTTGAGCTCAGTGAACCAGGTCTCGCTTATTAGTATTCCTTGCTTCTTTTAATCTTCAGGAGAAATAGAGTAGCGTTTCTTGTGAGCTTCTTCAATGATCTCTCTGAGATAACTCTCTCTCTTAAAGTGCCAAGAACACCAAAGAAGAAGCTCCTTTCTGGAAGTTTGTTAGAGAGTTGTTTCTTGGTAGGAAGATAAACTTCCAACTCTTAATCTTTCATCGCATCCTCGTAGAGATTAGTGACTGAAATCTCTGGGTAGTTTGGTATTTCTATCAACTTAAATTCATAGTTTTTGAAGGCTTTCTTCTCATCACAGAGTATCGCTTTTAAGAATAAGATTTCGGTACCTTCCATCGTTGGAAGGATAAATCCACTATAGTATATAATTAAGTATATGTCACATGCTTACCATGCTGAGTGAGGTATCGATAGAGATCTTCCTTGCTTCTAAATCTTGAGATCATTTCTTAAGCTTCAACCCTCTTCATTGCAGTACTTATAGATTCCATCCTTGTTCCTTCTCTTCTTATTGAATTTCAAATTTTAATATATAGAGTTCTGGATCCTACTGTTAAAAATCTTAGTATTTAATATGGGCATCTTATAGGAGGTCAATCTAGTAAAGATACGTGGAGAAAGCTGGCAGAAGCTGTAACAAACTTCAGAGATGGAGCTCCCTTTTAGTCAATTGAGTTCCATTAAACTAGTACTAAATTTGTTGAAATTTAATTAGTAGTGGTACTAATTCCATTTAATTTTAATTGGTACCAATTTAATACTACCAAAACTTTATTAGTACTTAGTTTTAAACTAATGAGTTTTTAATGGAAAAATTCCAAATTGGTTCAAAACTTAATTGGTACCAATACCAACCTTAATATTATCTAAGTTGGTACCAAAATCAAAAATATTAAGCATAAAATTAGAAAAATTATGGTTATAAACTAAGTATAAATTTGAGCTCTCACACATCAATATCAACTATTATTGTTGCAGTGCCAACTCCTATACATAGTTGCTATAACTAGGGAGGTTATTAGAGCTTTATAATACAAATTTAATTTTGAATTTAAACATGGCGGCTAACTTAAACGGTTAATCATAGCTAAACTTTGGCAAGTTATTTATGTTAAGAGGTCTTCAAAATGAAGTATCTAACTAGAAGAGGAGAGCAGAGATAGGACTTTAAACATAAATTGAATATGTTGAGCTAAAAGAACAGCAACCAATTGAAAAATAAAAAAAACTTTGAATGCAATTATTGTTAAAACTTCTTCTCACATGAGTAGAGCTTGAAAAGGCATATTAAAGAAATAAATTCTGGTAAAGAGAAGATTTATTTCAAGGATGATAAGCTGGATGGCAGGTATTAGTGCACGAATTGCATGAAGTCTTACACTCACTCAGCTAAGGTTAAAATTCACATGCAGTAGCATCATTTAAGCGAGTTCTTAATGTAAGATTAAGAGACTTAAAAACTTATACCTGCCAAGAGAAAGTCTAAACTCTTGAATCTTTAAGAGAGTAGTAAGAAAAGCTCAAGAGGCAGAAACGAAATGAGTCAATGAATCAACCTGCAGGCAATACATTTTTAGAATGCTTCTAAGAGAGAACTTTTTATATTCCTGCATTAAATGCAGTTGATCTTAGCAGTTGTATAGAAAACTTTTTGAATATAAGCGTGTCTAGCAAGGCAAAAATTATAGTAGTCGATGAGTTTGCATACAAGGTATATCCTTTCAGCTATCTTATTAAGGATGAACAGTATAAGAATGAGTTTGCTAACGAATATATCGTTCTTAGAGAAGCTTAAAAAAGAGATTTTAAGAACTTGCTTAAGTTAGACGGTGTTATTTTAGGCTTTGGGTTCATCGCACTAAGGCTAAAGAAATATTAAATGACTCTAAGAGAATATCTATATCAAAACAGATATCCGGATGACTGGAATGATTTACTTTCAGATATGATTAAGGATGTCTAGGAGTGTCATGAATTTGGATATGTTCATAGAGATTTAAAGCCTGAAAATGTGATGCTCAACCACTGTCTTTTAGAAGTTGTAGTTATCGATTTCAATAGAGCCTTAAGATAAGAGATTGTAACATTAGCAAAGTTTCTTGGGAAATCAGGCTACTTCCCAATCAGAGAGAAGTGGACAAATGGTTCAGTTTAGTGGGATGTATGGGTAGTTGCTGTTATCATATTAAAAAGTGACGTGGAAAGCATGTCTTACTTTGGTACTAAGCATGAAAACAATCAATATGCCTAGCTTAGAAGCATAGAAAGTAAGAATATGTCTGTGAAGAAATTAAAAGTATAGTAGTGATGATAATCGTGAGAGCACCTTACTATCCTAGATAATCCTTAGATGACATACTTGAGCAACTATAGAGAACGAGATTCAAGAGATACAACGAAGACAAGCAGAATAAGTTTGTTTGAATTAAATAAATAAATAATCATTAAAAAAATACTTAAAATTCACAAAAAACCTTCATTATCTCTAATAATCCCAATAAAACCCCAACTATGCCCTACAAAAAAAAGCATTTATAAACCTCATTAAGGGATTTTAGGGATTTGATTACTCTGTGTAGACCTATTTTATAATTTTAATTTTGATAATTCTCAATAAATTTAAGAAAAATAAATATAATCATAATCTCAAAAAATAGATTATTCTGTGTAGACCTATTTTATAATTTTAATTTTGATAATTCTCAATAAATTTAAGAAAAATAAATATAATCATAATCTCAAAAAATAGATTATTCTGTGTAGACCTATTTTAAAAAAATTATTTTTGACACATGAATAAGCTTGAGTTTGGTTTATTTATTTATTTAATATTGTAGGAATACATTTGATTTGGGAAAATAAATTATAATTAATAAAATGAATATTTAATTCGTGGCAGTTAACTTTATGGAAACCTTAACAATATGGTACTTGTTCGATAGAAAATTCAAAATTAGCTGGACTTTACTAATGGCAGTACCCCTCTATCGCATCCCTGAAGCAAGATAAACGAACTTTAATTTTGGGTGATTTGTTTGAAAGTTTATAATGTCAAAATTAAAGTTCGTTTATCTTGCTTCAGGGATGCGATAGAGGGGTACCGCTAATAGTAAAGTCCAGCTAATTTTGAATTTTCTATCGAACAAGTACCATATTGTTAAGGTTTCCATAAAGTTAACTGCCACGAATTAAATTGTTCATTTTATTAATTATAATTTATTTTCCCAAACCAAATGTATTCCTACAATAATTTATATATATTTTCTTAAACTTTTTATTGTTAGGATAGAGTTTTATCGTTATATTGCTTGAATTTTATTTTTTTAAACATAATATGACGCTTAGCTTCTTCCTCAATCGATTAATTTTATTAATATTGTTAATAACTTTTTTTCCTTTACATCTCTTTATTCTATCCATAACTTGGTGCTGTTAAAAATTCGACATTGTTCTAAACAATGTCCCTTCCTTGATTTTCTTAAATAACTCATTATATTTCATCTCTATAAATTTTTTCTTCAAAACATATCCGTTTAATTTTATCATGTTTATGCATGCAATGGAGTTACTGTCTCTTATTCAATAAAAAACATTAAAGCAATTATTAATAAATATATAATTATTTTTAATATCATTTTAGATTATTTTCTACTACTATTTTAACTTCAGTTTTTATTAAAGCAATTTTTATTAGTACTTTTTGGAAATTTTGAAATTATTTACTTTTTATCAGAAGTTATTATTTTTCTTAATTTGTATTTTAAAAGAGTAAATTTCTTCGAATTTAAAAGTTGTTAATTTTTATAATTTAAATTCAAAATCTTCAATACTTATTATTAATATTTGGTAGCTTGTTGATTTGTGATGGAAGCTTATATATATATATATAAAAATTTAATAGTAATAATAATAATAATAATAATAATAATAATAATAATAATAATAATAATAATAGTAATAATAAGAGCCTAGTTTAAAATATGACTAGCTACCAAATTTTTTAATTTAATATTTAAGCCTTTTAATATATATAATCATTCTTAAAATTTATACCTTACTGCCACTAATGAAGAGGAGGGCATGGATGCTCTATGGCCTGCCCAGTGCTACGACTGCTTATGATGGTAGGAAAGGAGGGTCCTTAGTAGGCAAAAGTGTAAGGATGGAACAAAGGAATCATATATAAGTACTCTCCCTTGATTGTCACTCCATTACATTCATCTATACCCCAAGGCAACCAGAACAACCAATGGCTTCGTATCGTTCAACAATCAAGTGATCATCTCTAGCAAGACATCAATACAGGGAACTCTTTAAGGCAATGTGAGGTAGCGCTAGAGTATGACAAGTACTCCACAGAGCCTTGTGAGTGAGAAGAGCATAATGAACCAATTCCATTTGCACTGAGACTGTTGGTGTATGCGCAGGGTTTGAAAGAGCAATAGTGATAAAAGGTCTTACATTTCATAAAAGTCATGTAAGTTGCACTTTCCTTTACTGATAATTGTATATTCCATTTTTAATATTTATTTTTTATTATTATTTAAATTTCAATTATTTTCATCGCCTGATAACCTTTTTAATAATTGTCAGGCCAACAATTTTCTTAAATATTTTTAAGTATTTTTAGTATCAATGAAATAAAATTTATTCTTCAACTTTTAAAATAATTGCTTTTCTTATTAATGTATTTTCTACTTTTAATTTCCTTTTTGTTAATGTAAATTCCTTTTAGATATAGTTATAATCCCTATGGCTTTTATAGGGTGCCTATTTGAATATCTTAAATGATATTGATGGACCCCTTTATATTAATAGGGATACTTAGAACAATGTTCTAAATCCTTTTCTACATCTCTTAATTACTTTTGGAACATAACACCTAAAACTACCTCGCCTGACAATTATTTAAAAGGTTGTCAGGCCAGATCAGTATTATAAATATTAACCGAATTCTTAACTACAGCATGTTGACATATTTCTTAGCATTCACAAATCCTGATAGAGAATATTTTTAGTTTTAAGAAAATTCAACTAGCTTCAACAAAAGCCAAAAAAATGTACTATAATCAGTACAAGAATGACTTTATTTAACTTGGCTTTTATAAATGCATTGCTTCCTACACATTGATCAACTTCTACTTTCTTGGTATCTTACCCAGTTCCCATAGGTGCGAAGAAGTCGTATAAGAGCTCTGAAGTGCTAGATTGGGTTGGAATCCTATTGGCTGATACGCCAACGAGTGCAGCTAGCATGATGACATACATTAGGATCTTCAAGCCTCCCTAATGGCAAGTGCACTGCATACTGATTAAAGTCAACTATATATTAGGAGATTCTGCAAGGCACTCTACAATACAGCATAGAGAAAGGCACTCAATCTAGAGTGGATAAGGGCAAGAAGCTAAAGAGATCTGATAGTTTAACAGTAATGATCTTCTCTCCATATCCAAAATCATCTGCACTATAAGTGTAAACATCGCTTTGGGAAACCTCAATGGCCTTTTGGGAAACAGTGATGCTTAATTATCTTAGCTCTCTGAGATGATGTCTGAGCCGGAAGTTCCACCGTCTTGAGATAGCTCCCGCTGATTCGCGTTGTGCCACTAGCCGCCACATATTCGAAGATTAGCCCCTTACTTCTACTGCAATACTGGAAGTCAAGAATGCCGAAAGGCCAATGCCGAGACTTGCTGCCAAGAATGACCGAGGCAAGACGCTTGAAATTCAAAGTCAAAGATATTCTTGATGGCAAGCATGAAAAGGGATACTCCATCACTAGACATCGACAAGAATGGAGATGGTAAACTGTCATTTGAAAAGATCCTGGGAGATAACAATGAGAGCATGGATAAAACACAGATAAGGCAGACAATGAGGAGATGATCAAGTCAGTCGATATCGAAGAAAGTGGATTTATTGATTACTCTGAGTTCGTTGTTGCTGCAATGAATGAAAGGAACAACTTGAGTAACGAGAAGCTTCATGCAGTTTTCAAAATGTTCGACAAGGACGGCAGTGGCTTAATCTAATCTGAGGAAATCAAGGAAATTCTTGGCTTTGGGAAGACTGTCTCAGAGAAGCTGTCAATGACATTGTTAAGCAAGTCAAACTATGGGAGGCAGTCAGATGTCATTAGAAGAATTCTCACACATGATGAAGAGACTATCTAGCTGATTATTTTGCATAGTAATTGACTTAACTCATTAAATTTACATTTTTTAATCATCCTAATTTTCACAATCTTTAATATATTTTCATTATACATATTTGTAAGTTTTAATAGTTTTTCTTTTTATTTAAAAAAAACCATTAAATTTATATTTTTATTATTTATTTTCCTTTTATTTGGTATTTATAATTAAAGTTTCGAGATTTCTTTTGATTTTTATATTTGATTTGCCTAAATAACTTCTATTTAATTTTTTTCAAATTTTAATTCATAATTAATAAAAGTATAATATTTGAATGATTGAGAAGTATGTTTACATTTTATAAAAAATTCAAGCATATATTTAATAGCCTTTAATTCCTAAAAAGCAAAAAAATCAAATTCATCTTATTGAAAACAATTGCCTAAATTAGGAATTTGAAATTAAGGTTTGAACTAAGAGCAACAAAGTTTAATATTTATTTGATTAATATTATTGCTACTTTTATAGTAATAAATAATCATACTTACAATCGCTAATCGGTGAGAATTCTAAAGTATTTATCCACTCTTATCTAGGAATTTGAAAGTGAAAAATCTTTGACAACATCCTTGTTTAGTAAATATTCAGAATTGGTTAAGCAGGTGAAGTCGTTAGCAAATGGATTGAAGATCAAAGCAAGATAATAGTATTAACAACTTATACTTATTCGGTTGATTGCATTTATACAGCAAGATTACTCAAGAACCCTCTCTGGTTTGTATCGTAAAATATGTGTGGTATCTTCTCTGGCAATACTTCCATGCTTACACGTTTTTGTCATTCCTTGTAGGTTGGCATTGCTCTTTCTCAAAACCTACTGAGTGCATTTTGAGTTGAAGCGCTAATGTAGTAACTAAATTTCTGACTTAAAACTAATTACTTAAACGCAAAGCCAAAAAGACCATTCGAAATGTTACTTAGTATGATCACTGGTTCCTGTGAACGCGTGTCTGCTTGCGTCCTAACCGCATCAGCCCTTATACTACTTACTGCGTAAAAATCTTTGGTGAGCTCTATACTCCCAGACTGGGAAGCAACAGCATTAGAAGAGATATCAGTGAATTTTAGTAAGAAAGTATGAGGCCCATGAATCAATTTTAGCTTCCATAAAAAGCATTCAATCAACAGAGGAAGTCTTATGGTGCAAACAGTAAATCGCAGAGGCTTCTCTTTTGCAACTCATCGGAAATCAAGCCAACTTAGAGTGGAAAGCGGCTTTAGATACGTAGTCAACACAGCTAACATTAATCAAAGAAGTCATTGGATCCATCCCAAAGTTTGAGAAATGTGCAACGAAGTCTTGGGTAATGGGAAAGGATTAGGTAAGAAAATAAAAATGCTTCAAAATCTTTGCTCTCTGAACACTAGTCTGAGTCAGAAATTCATGGTATTCAATATGAAAACTTTAATAGTCATAATCTTTGATCTGCATACGCCATGAGATTGTTAGAATATATATTAAGAGTATTATAGAAATATGTTGAATAGTTTTAAAGTTATCAAGTTTGTTTATATTAAAATTAAAATTTTATAGGTTCCATTTATAATGGAACTGAAGTGAGTGCAAATTATAATTAAATTTAGACTATTTTATAAAATTCAATCCAACATCCGCCATATTCATCGGTTTTATTTGTATTATTTGACTTTTTGTTAGTTAATAAAACCAGCATAGTTATGTGATAATAAGAGGATAAAATAATGAAAATTTTCTATCAATAAGGAAAACTTACTTATATACTGATTAAAAGTTTGGATTCATGAGCCTATCGAATAAATCCTGATTATTTTCAATAGTATTTAATCAGCGTATTTACTGATCAGAAATTAAATCATAGTGATAAAGTAAGATTTATTTATATATAGTAAAGAAAATTTAATGAAGATGTATAGTAGATTTACTTATTAGAAAAATAATATGAACAAATAAATCAATGTTTTTATATTACTTTCATGACTATATAACTATAGATCATTTATGGTCAGAGCCAGAAGTCAGGCAAAATGATTTCGGAGCAAAGAGTGAGGCTGTATTTATAATAATCCTCATATTTATATAGTCAAGCAAGCAAAGTTATTCAATTCATCTATTAGTCAACAATTTTCATCATATTGATATATAGGAACCATATCAAACTTATGGTTAAAAGGTGCTTTGCCCATGCTCTCTTTGACAAATATTGATTTCTTATTGCATTTCATATGATTCTGCCTCACTTTATTTTTCAACGGAGGTTTTTATGGTGACCCTGGTTGGTCCTCACTTCATATTTTCCCCATTACTTAATTTGCAAAAATATAGTTTTCAAAATGCCAGAAATTCATAAAATGACATTAATGACAACTTGAGCACATCTAAAGACAATGATCAAAGCCACCGCTAAGAATTAAAAAAAGACTAGTCACAGCTTAATAATAGCATCTGGTAATGAATTCATGTGCATTTATCCTACAAATCTAATTCAAGTCACATGATCACGTGTTATAGAAGTATCTCAATTTAATGTCATTTTGCCATTAAATTACTTGATATCTCTATAAAAGCTTAGCTCATTAAACTGTTACACTGCCATCTTGATGAGTAAGTCAAGAAATTAAAACAAATAATATTTATATTAAATATTTAAGCCCAAGGGTGCTAAATTAAGCATCCAAATTGAATTCAATAAAAACAAGAAACATAAAGTCAAGAACATGCTCTTGAAGATAATAATAAATGCAGAGATTGTCTTTAAAAATAAAATGAACTTAAAACATGTATAAATATTATATAAGAGTCATATAATGAAATTAAATAATTTCTAATGTCTGTTTTATTAAATATAATTAAAAATAAATATTCAGTAATTAGTTCATATATTTCTTTATCTTTCACCTAAAATTTTACATTCTTTTATATATATTTTTATAATTAAGATTATTTCGTATCTACCATATTTGTATAATTTCTACTTATTTTATACGAAATTTAATTATATCAAAGTGGAATTTCTTTATGATTTGACAAAAATCGAAAATAATCCATTTTAAAAATTATTTTATATATCTTTCGTTTATTATCGAATTGATTGATAATTAGCCTTCTTGATAATTATCATTTAATCAAATTAGTATCTACTCTTTTAATACAGAATGACATGACCAAATTGAATAGTTTTACTCATTAAATCTCCTTTCTTCCAAAGTACTAAAAAGTGCATATTTATAAACAAATACATACGATAGAAGCTTTGTTATTATGCTGAATGATTATTTAAGCTGGATGGAATCTAAGTTTTCTCATATTATAGTTTTCAAAGTTTTATAGATTCATGGTTTAAATACCATTATGGAGAATTTTAAAATACTTTTCAATTAAATTAATTTACTTATAGTTATATTGAAATATATAATTAACTAAGTTAATAGACTATCAAACTTTAAACTCTTTTTTTTTGTATCGTATAAAGAAAGTTTATTTAAATGAGGTATCTCCCACAATCATTGCTTATAGTTTTATAAAATATATAATTAATCCAACTAAATCATATTAAGATTAATATTAAATTAGTTGTTTATCGTACTTAATTCCTTTCATTGACTTCAACAGTTTATTATTTTAAAAGATTATAACTTGATATTTAGATGATTTGTAGTTTCTATATTCATTTATTTTTTTATTATTTACAATTAAATAAAAAATATTTTTATTAACACACAAAATGATATAATAAAATAAAAAATAAATACATTTATTTAATTCTTGAAAGAAGGTTAATAAGAGAGTAGAGCAGCTGTCAAGCAGAAGAGTTAACATCATTAATATTTATGCAGGACTTTACTGAGTTCATTGCATATAACTAATAATTTATATTTTAAGAGGTTTAAGTTGATATAGCTTTTTATTATAATTTAAGCCTCAATAGTTGTTAAGATAAACGAATTGAGTTGCTATTTGTGAATTTAATTAATATTCATTCCTTGTTGTCTCATTCACATACTCTGATCAAGGAGATTGTGTCCATATTATTAATACCTAAGTAGTTCGATACTTCAACAAATTCTACTAAAGTAGAGCAACCCTATATTGAAATGATAATGGTCAACTGAAATAAAATACTGTTTTATATTTTAACAAACATATTTATCCTCATTTTAAATTAATAACATAGACAGCATAGAAATGATTTGAATTTAAGAGAGTCCCTTGAAATAATCAAAAGCTAAAATGAAGAAACAAGTAGACTTCTACCGCAATCATAAGCAGTGCAACTAGTGCATATAAACCTAATATCTCATTCGAAGTCCTCAAAAATCAATGACAATAACAGTTTAAGGAGTCTAAGAAAGACATGCACAAATCATTAGTTAATGTGCTAGAATAGAAGAGGTTGCTACAAAAGAATGAAAACAGACATATACCTACAAATAGTCAATTAGCTCATTCTTGTGTTATTTAAAAGAACATTGATAAATATAAATTAAATGAAATCAGTCAATTAGCTTGAATTAGGGAGTATATATATATATAATGAAATGTATTCAGAAGATCTTTCTAGAGTTGTCAAATAAGTAGATTTATATTTATTACTTAATAAAAAATTATTAAGTAAATAAACTTAGAGGTTTTGTGTTAATTGTGTGAACATAAATAATTATAGAATATTATTATATTATAAATACTTGCATAATCAAATACTGATCAGATAAAATCAAAAGAATAGTTACTATACTGGTTGCGATGAGTTTTATTCAAATATAAAAAAGTAATATAAACAATAATATAAATAATTTTATATTTTAAATGTGTGATTATTGTCTATTATGGACATTTAATTTCTAAATAAGCTCTATCATATCAAATTTCGTCCTATATGTAATTGTCATTTCTTTAACTAACTAAGAATAACTCAATTAGAATAATTGCAATTATAATGAAAGATTGAATAATACTTATCAAAGAGAATATTTTATTTAAAGAGTGATATTTTATAATATAAATATAAATAATTAAATATAATTTTAGTATTTAAAATTAATATATATAACTTCATTATTTTCAAAATGTTTTGTGTTATATAAGTTTGGGAAGAAATATTGAAAGTCTTTTGTTATCTCATAATGATTCAATAAAATCTTTATGCTTTTAAATTGTATAATAAACAATAAGGATTTAATTAAAACCCATTACTATATCTTTGCACATGTATTTTTAACTTCGACATGAACTTCAAATTAGTCACAACTTTGTATAAACAATTACATGTAATTAAAAGAAAATATTAAAAAAATAAATCTAATAGAATTCCTACTTTTAAAAAAAACTTAATCATCAGAATGAACACCGTCATCATCTTTTCCAGCAGTTAATATAGCAGTTATTAATTATACTATGCATTCTCAGCTTGACCATCTACTTTCTAACCTTTAACTACAAGACCATGAAATTATATTTAGAAATTCTGATTTTCTATAACTCAAGCTTTTATTATGTCGTACTAATTATAATTTACTAGCACCAGCCAACTCTCAAATGTTAACAGATTATTTTTGGATATAAGTGATAATTTTTAGACATAACCTTCTCTTTTTTCTTCTTTATTATATTGACTATACCTTTAAAATTTAATATGCATACCTATGTTTGTTGATTGTGGGTAGTGAAGTATTTATAATTGCTATCTTTAATTAACCTATTAAGAATTTAAAATTAAAAATCTACAAAACCATAATAATAAGATTAAAGTCATACTCAATATAGTATGAGTTCCAGAGCTCCTAAAAAGTATTATAATTTGATAGGATTTTCAATAATAAATCAGACTTAATCTACATCCTAAAAAATTATTCTTTAAAATAAGGTATTCTCGAAAGACTATGACACATCTTAAAATTCATTATTTAGTCATGGGTAATTTTTGATTAATTTGGGGAGAAGATAAAAATCACATTAGAACCAGTAGAATTAGAAAATAATGTAACCTAGAAATTGAATTTCCTAGTCTTATTTAATAATATACTAAATTACTTTTCCTTTTCTATGTAGTTTTTAAGATGCTTTTCAAATATTCTTGATGGTCTTCTTAGTAATTCCCTGACACTAGTAAAGAATAGCCACTTAGATACGTCCTCAATTTCTTAATCTAGTACTTGAGGGTTTTTACTCGTATCTTCAGTAAGTAGTAATCCTAGATTTCTTGCTGGGAAGGTTTTATTGAGTTCGTCGAATTATTCTCCCATAGATAAGCTTTGTGATATTACTGGTCGAGACTTGTCTCTTAAGAGTCTTCAGACGCAGAGCTGCTCCTAATTCTTAGCTTTTTCATAGGGAGCATATCCCTTGTATTGATCATCGAAAACTGCACTAGATCATTTTTATCTTTCTGTACATATTACGATTTTCCAATAAAGTATCTAAGTATTATTGATGCTTAAAGGTAACTACTAATTCTGGATCAAATTTGATGATCCATCTTAATGGTATCGGTGACACCTAGTTTCTCAGGTATTTATTGGATTCATACTTGCTAATTCCTAATATCTTTTAAACTATTCAATGATAATCAAAGCCTATCTAATAAAATTGTGAAAGATTAGAATTCTGAATCGCAGTTTAGGAAGGTCTTTACTGGCACTCTCACTAATTTTATATAGTTGAAATGCTACGATACAGTAGTAGATTAGCCGTTTAAAACTTTTGTCTTAGCTCTTGAACTGACCGTAATGAACTATATGATATGATATTCTGTCCTCTAGCTTAAAGTTACAGAAATGCTTGTTTGATTATAAATAGATTATCTCACTTGTAGAGATGACATCAAAAGCATTAGTTTGTGGTTGTAAAAATGTCGAAGATAAATTTTACTGAATAATCAAGTTGAATTGTTATTTTTTATAATAATCCCTATGATTTTGAGGATTTAAACCTAGATGTTAGCGACAGCTGGAAACACAACATCAGCTGCAACACTTTAACATCGCTAGCAATATTCTTGATTTTGCATGTACACTTCTCAGTTTCTATAATACAGAATGCTCGCATTTATTGAATATTGTTTTTCATTTAGACAATTACTTTCATTTTTAGCAAATAATTAAATTATAAAATAATGATAAATGACTTATTTACTTAACTTTATTACGTTATGAAATAGTATGTGTGAATAAATTATAATTATCTAAAATTAAGAATGCGATTAATAAAAAGTTATAGAAATTTTTATAAAACCCCAAGAGTATTTTTTAGAATTAAGTTGAATTTGAATTTAAATAAATATAGTATTTTAATTATTATAAGAACTTTGGTTGCTTTCTGTAATTTTATTAAGGTACTAATATATATATATAGGGGGGTCTTTAGAAATCAAAAAGCAACCAACTTTTAGCCAAGTCAGATTCAAATTTATTTGAGCATATTAAGTCTGAATAATAATAATAAAACAACCTAGTCCAAACAAAGATCCTGAGCCCAGATAACTAAGTCTCTCATAGAGTCATACCCTTCCTGTCCTACCCATTGGTGGAGCTTGACCCCCACCTGCTGCCGCCCACCCACCGTGCCCAAATAGAGCCATCACCATTACCAGAGGTGGTCATCTTCGAGACCAGGCTCCGATGCCTGCTGGACAGCATGTCTACCTTCAAGAGATTTCCCAGAGAGATTTAAGACATTGCTACTACGATCTTTGGCCAAAATGTAATCACCTACTACTAGGAGATGGTGGACAGTGCTATTCAAATACGACTCTCGGTACGCAAGCTCACCTTCTACAGAGATGCCACTTATCGAAAAGAGATGGCAAATGACGAGACGAGGGAGGAGACTTTGAGAATAAGGAGAGCAGTACCTAATAATGAAGACGCGACTGAGGTCGGAGGTGGGGGCCTCCCAGACTACTTATTGAATAGAACCCCAACGGCTCTATTGCGAAACCTCAAAGACAATACATTGCCACTCTTCACAGACTAAATGGAGCGGACGCCCTTAGCGGATGAAGAAGAAGAATGTGCAGATTCCTCACCTAAGTCCTCATCAGTTGGCTGCATGTCTCCAGACCTGCATCGATAGCTTAACGAATTACTAGAGAAAATAAAACAACCTAAGAACATAACTAATATATCCCTAACGGTCACTCAACTAATAACATAATGACAAAAAAATCATAAAAAAGCTAAGAAAAAGGCCAGCTGATAAAGACCTTCAGGAAATGTACATTAGAGCTACCCTCGGCTAGTGACGCCTACCTCCTCACGAATTTCCTCTCGTGCTATTACGAAATCGTTTAGAGAATTCTTCTTAGCTAGAGAAGGAAAACTGATTAGCTCTGAATGCTTTTCCACCACAAGATCAAACATGCTTGCCATCCTGAGCCACTCAGGAAGAATGACGTTCTAGGCACCCCTGATGACCATAATTTCTAACGACTAATGTCTACATGAGCTGGCTCACCGGCACCTTCACCTATTCCTTGGTCGCCCTCGCCACTTGAGCCTCTAGGAGGTTTGATAAATGGTTTATTCTTTTACCAATTACCACTGAGGATCATTAATTAATTAATTAAATAAATATATATTTTATTTATTTTAATTATAGGGAAAAAGTAAATAGAGCAAAACTTCGCCAGGGGGTGTGTTGTGTGCCCCGAAAACCCAAGTTCTTCCTAGTTTTCAAAGGGCTATCGAATGAGCCTAATTTCGCCTCACTAGCTCAATATTTCCTGAAAAGGTCGACAGCAAAAAAGTCTGCCATGTTCTGTAAGTTTAAAAATTTGATCGTTTAATAGATTAAATCAAGGGTTTTATTATTGTTTAAATAGCTGCCCTATTTTAATTAATTAAGATTAAAACTTTAAAACTTAAATTCGATTATAGAAAATGGAGCGCTCCCACTGCACCAAAGACACTTGCAGGAAAACCCACGCCAGAATCTCCAAGATCTTCTCTTACTATGATAGAGTCAGGACCAAGCAGTTCATCCCTCCCTTCTACAGCATTATGGACGAGGTCGAGGCGGCCTCTGAGGGTCGCGAAGAGGTCGAGGTGGCTTGGCATTTGGTTCCTCAGTGTATCTCCCACATTCAAGTAAAGGCTCCTGTAGAGATCCCTAAGTCACAGCTCCATAAGGGAGGTTTGGCCACTTGCCTACATTCACGACAGAGATACATCTTCCTGATTAGGGATGGGACGAACAGCTTCTTGAAACTGGGATGGTTCTTCTATATATACGTATCTATATATATATTTTCACTTTTCACCCATTTTGTATTTCTCCTAATAGGTTTTCATTTTTCTCATTTTCACTTTGTAATAATCAAGAAATATTTTATTTTGACAACCCACGATTGCTTAAAAATTACTCTTGGGGTTTTATCTAAATTATAAAAAATTAAATAAAAGGTATCACTTCACAATTATTATTATATAATAAAAAAAATTATTGATTATATATTAATAATCAAAATATATGATAAGGTAGATAATTATGAAAGAAGAATATCTAGAGAATGAGTTATTTTTTCATATAAACTAAGTCAAATAAATTAATAAATTACAATTCTACTTGCTAATTTAATTAATTTTTAAAAATATAATTATTATATATCTAAGTTTTTGATATTTATTAAATAATCAACTTCTTATAACTTAAAAATTTATCAAATTATTCCCAATAGGCTCGATCTTCACTATAATATCCTACTTTTCATGGGATTTAGCTTATAGTAGCTTATTTTTGTCCAACCTCAGGACAAACAGGTAGCTTTTAGACATTAAATCTCTAAGTCAGTATAAGCAAAATAGCGTGATTTCAATTTATCTGTATAATCTCTAGAGCATATTCAACAAGTAGCATTATATCAACTATTATGTATTGGAATATCAAAGCTGTATCATATCTTCGATTCAAATATTTTATTTTCATTGTTACAATATAATTAGTTTCTGTGCATGGTAGACTCCTCTTTCATAAGATTATGGTTTTAAGAAATAGGCGCCTATGTCTGTTATTTATGAAGATATTATTACCAACAAAGTGGACTAACATCATATTGACCTTCTATGCGCAATGGGTATCTAAATAGACTGTTTTCTTCATAGGGTGAGGAGTGTGATTAAATTATACTTCCCATATCTCTTCCATAAATAAATACCTCCCCAAAAGTTTTCATGACTATCATATAATATTATTATTTAAATTATAAACAATTTTTCTTGAAATATTATTTAAATATTTATTATTAAATTATAAAATTTAAAATCACACAGGTTGTAGATAAATTTCCAATATATATCATCCTGTCATTTAATTCTAAATTTAATCTGGGAATACAACAAGAAAATGCATCAAATTCACAACTAATCCTGTTTACAATGCTTGCATTATTACTCATTCATTCATTAGTTCATACTATTTTATTTTGCTTCTTATTTAAGATGTTATAGAGCTTTATTATGTGAAATACTATATTTGTTATTTGTTAGTGAAAAAAATAAGCATGTTTTATGTTTATTTTTTACTTATTTAGTGAAAATGATTTAATCTTGTCTGAATCATTGATTCAAGTCTATTATTGAACACTCGCATAAATCTATTGCTTTATGGAAGTTAAGACTTGAATTAGTGAAATAAATGAACTAAAATGAGGTTTAGAGTTATAGAATAATTTAATTGATAAGATAATGAAGCATCTTTATGTAACCTACTTATTTATTTATGTAATTTTATTTAGTACAGAGCATATTTCTTGAGTTTGATTAATAACTACTTTTAATTTCATGCTAATGGGATAATCTCAAGTGATTTCCTGATAGTGTAATCTGAACTACTTTGCTCTCTTTAATGATAATTACTTTCTATTAGGCAGATAAGGCAAATCTGAGCAACTTTTACAGGCAAGTGATAAGTTGAATTTCAACCAAAGTAGTTCCTATCCACTATGGAATATCAGAGATAAAATTCAAAGATGTCAATATAGTTTAATGCTTCTGTAGTTGTTTCAAGATCTCTGGTATCAATCGTCGATACTCTTTTAGTTTTTGCTTTAATGAAGATTATAGGTTAATAAACTCGAATAAAATACAGACAAAAGATTGTTATAGCGATATCATACGAATAATTAAACTGTCACATCAGCAGTTACAATTATATTTGAATAAGGATGGTTTTTTAAGATGCAAATAGTAGGTTTATGTTCAATCTAATTTATTTGAGTCAAAAGATTCCTCCCTCAGCACCCTAATACTAGTACTTAAATGATTCTTATTTCATATTTCAAAATACAGTATTTAAGTATGTAATGATATCATAATTTCCTATTTTTGTTATGATTAGTGGCTTATGCTTCATTTTCTCAGTTGGAAATTAATAAGTTTTATAGAAATTATTAAAGGAGATTCAAATGATATCAGCATTTATCGTTGAATAGGCAAGTATACTAGCCATTCCAACAATCCTAGCGTTAATATTTGAAGCATATTACTATATGTAGAATGCTAGTTCTTACTAATGATAATTGCACTTATTATAATAGAATTGAAGAAATTATCAGTAATTTTTAAACTTACTTAATTTAATTATTTTGATAAATTTGTTAAATTTATTATTTGCATCTATAACTTTACCAATAACAAAATCACGATCATAAATCGCAAATTATCCAGACTTATCTCTTCAAAACATTTGGTTAACTAATCTTTTCTACATACTTTTTCACAGTATTGAATTAAATTTAAATGCTGTATTTAGTTTAATAAACATAACACACCATCAAGGTCATCTATTTGACTAGCTTTACATTTAGCGTCTTATCATATCTTCACCTACTAAATATTTTCATCCTCATACACGATATGATCATCTTATACCTGAAGAATCAGTTGTACTTACATTTCAAAGCAATTTAAATTTATTTTAAATCACAAATTAAATTATATAGAATATGAAATTTTCATATACAATATCTTGTTGAATGAGTTCTATTTTGCTAGTTTTGAATTTGCTGCTTTCAATCTAAATCCTATCAGAGTAAAATTGCAAACAGAGACTTCTCATCTGCTGGTGAATTTGAGTCTCAGTTGATGTTGAAGTGACTATTTATTTATGCAAAAAATCGACCAATTACTAAAGGAGTTGACAGCTATCCTGTTGCACAAATCTGCATGAAAGACATCAACAAGTTAGTCATCTAAATATAATTTTTATTATATATAATATTAAAATATAAATGAACTTCCTTGACATTGAATATTCTTGAAGATCAGAAGCATGGAGATAAAGATAAATAGCACAAGCAGAGTGATCAAGGATAAAGATACTGAGACACAGCGTTGAAATGAGAAGTAATGCACAGCAACACTAATTAGTGGAGAGAATGGAACACAAACCCCAAGTAGTGACATTCAATTTAAGAACTTAAATGATAGTTTCATCAAGAAGAGTAATTTTACATTTAAACTTGAAAAAGAGAACGGAGAACAAGAAGAAAAGTTCTGCGAATCTGTTTTAGACTTAACTGAGCTTGAAAGCTGTCTATTTATTAAGAAATAGGCAATTAAACACAGAGAAGAAGAGGAAACGTCAAGTGATTTTAAGCAGAAAGGCAGATAATGATAATTAATAATGTGAAATGATGGAAATGCACAATTAAACAAAGGAAGTGGCAATAATTGAGAATGAACGACATTGACTGAGAACAGTTAGAATAAAAGAAATAGTATATATACGTTTATGTTTAATTAAAATAATGAAAATAAAAAATGGAATTATTAATAGTAATGTGATTAAAATTAAATTTAAATACATATTTATTAACTAAAAGTTATATTTGTGTTTAAGTAATCTCTCCATTAACTTTAAGTTAATCCTTATAATATATAAGATAATATATAAAATACTAAATACCTTAGCAATTTGATAAAACACATCTTAATTATAATTGCTCTGCAATACTAATCAATTAATAACAGTAGAATAGCATTATAATCATTAAGTCCATTGAAAATACTCTATCATTTGGAGAAATAATTTACAGTAGCTGGAGATGAATGAGTTCTATGAAAGGAGTAAGTAAAGTTTACAATCAATTGATTCTTGGCCTCTAAAGTCTGCTTTCATTTGTAGAATCCTTGAAATATCAAATGCATCTAGCTCATCCTCTTTCGTGAAGTATTAACTACTTCTACAAACTTAATGGTAGCAATAACTAATATAAATAAATATTGTAAGTTATATTAATTTAATATAATTTAATTTAAAAAATAATAAGTAATGCACAATCTACATTGATATCATCGCCTTGCTGGTAATATCAACCAGGCACTCCTTCTTTATCAATTGCTTTCTGTTTATAACGAACAAAGGTTTAATAGTTGCAGTTATCATTAGCATTAAAAAACAATATTATATATTATAAACATCTAGCAAAGCAACTAAAACTAATTAAACTGATGTTGACCTAAGTAACTATAAATTAATTAACTTATTGTGTGGCCCTCCCTGTTAATTTCATTTAAACAAATGGATGAAACTTCCGAGGAGTGCGCGTAAAAGACTTGGATTATAAGAGAACATGGCCATATTGTAAATATTATTTCTCCTGATTGTCATACTTATTCGAAGAATATAAAAATCTAGAGATCTAGAGTTTATCATTATAAAGTGATTAATATTTGTAAAAATTCAATAATATTCTAGTTTAATTTTGCATTAATCAACATTAAACTATCTAAATAATCACATGGAAAAGAGTTGGGTGAGTGATAGAAACTAAAACAAGTTCAAATAAAATAAGTAGGCAATTTATTCAACTAAAGGCTAAAATCATAAATAGCATGTTGGTAAACGACACAACCAAAATTATTTAGAGAAAATAGTCATATTATAATAATTTATTATTTAGTTTTCATGATATAGTATTCGTGGATATTGAATGTTATATGACAAGTAGAACTGTTAGAATTAATAACATAAATTCATTATTATAAAAAAAATATACAATAAATAATAGTATAAAGTATGCGGTGATATAGTGGGTGCTATTTTAAATTCAAATTCAAATTATTTATTGTATCTTAATTATATTATGAGATATGGTAGCTTCTAAGAGATTAACAATATTACAATTTACATATATAGGGAGGTCATCACAAAGTTGACGCTACCAAATTATTTGAGTGATTCTTATTAAATTTTAATCCTAATTAAAGTTAAGCTTCAACAGTTATAAATAGTGATCTCCCTTAAAAACTAGAATAATCTAGGATGATATGAAATACTTAACAAGTACTAATCACACCCAGTGATGATACCATTAAGTAAGTGCTTCTAGTGGGAAGCATGACAGTTATGCGTGCGTGGAGAGGAAGTGGAGAGTGAAGGCATAGATGACTTTGCCAATTACTGTAACACCATTGCAAGTATCAACATCAAAAGGCTATCATAGTACACCAATAGCTTTATAAATATATCAGCAATCATGTGACATATTTCAATTAATCTTTGTTTCATTGTGAGTTAAAAGGTCATGATGTGGCAACTCCATTAGAGCTGAAAATGAGTAAAATTTGTATTAATTACTAAGAATGAAAGTATAATCAAGTTTTTCACTATAGAATTTATTAACATATTACTAATTAAATAATTAAAATCGCAGTAAAACTCAAACGATCAATTATATTTGAGTTAAAGTGCGGAATAAAATATAAAATAAATTTAATTTATGATCAATTATAAAAATGACATATCGTTTATTGTAAACGACATTAGGTTTTTATCAATAAATAAATTCTTTAAATATCACATTATTTATATTAAAATTTATTTTATATTTTAAAAACTAATCAACTAAAAAGTAAAATATATCAATTTTTTATGCGATAACATTTATGAATTAAAACCTAATGTCGTTTACAATAAACGATATGTCATTTTTATAATTGATCATAAATTAAATTTATTTTATATTTTATTCGCACTTTAACTAAAATTTAATTGATCGTTTGAGTTGTACTGCGATTTTAATTATTTAATTAGTAATATGTTTCTAAATACTATAGTGAGATACTTGATTATTCTTTCATTCTTAGTGATTAATACAATATTTACTCGCTGGTATAAGCGCAAAGATTGAATGAGTAGAAGGGATAGAACATTTTGTATTCACTAAACTTCTACTTTGACTCTCTTGGCAAGTGAGTCTGCTCTTTGGTGCGATGAAGTCATATTGAATCTACAAAATACCAGAGTGCAAGGGAATTCTATTGATTAAGAAGCGGACTAATGCTACAAGTACTGTAAACTGCAAAATACCTCTGACACATTTTTTATAAGTGGACTCCATCTTTATTGATATCCTAGATAATAGGAGAATCCGGGGAGTCAACCTACACTTCAAGATAGAGGAAAGCACTCAGTCAAGAGAGGAAAAGAGCGGCAGCCCTAGGATGTCTATTACTTAGCTTAGTTAAATTGTGGTGCTTACACAGTCAAAACCCCAAAACCCCTTATAATGAGGTTTATAAGTGCTTTGATTTGTAGGAAATTTGTTAGGGGTTGGGGTTATTGATAGCTTTTAATGTGAATTTTATAGTAAATGTATTTAATTTAATCACTCAAAATGAACTTTTGGATCATTGGTAGAGGTCTGAAGCTTATTTTACTCAACCACTCTTCTATCTATTCTATTGAAATGTCTGATCATATTTTCGGCTTCCTCTGTGTTTATCCAAAAATTGCTTTATTTTTTGCTTCGCATCATTTTCACACCTTGTTGAATAGCAATCGTTGCGAAGCATATCGCACTTTATTATTATTGCTTCCATTTCCACAAATACCATTGAAAGTTTTCATCTCTCCAGTCTTCTTTTTCTGGATAATAGCCTGCAGTTACCATTACACTTCCTAACCTTGACACATCCACCCTTAATGTTCTGTTGAAGTCAATAATCTACTCTAAAAGTGAGAAATTTATCATAATATTCTCAGGCTTCAAATATCTATGAATAAAGCCTAACTTATGATGCTCTTTTATACCTTGTAAGGTTTAAGTTGCTATATAAGCAAGCTAATTATGATTCCTTTGATCAGCAATGAAATCTCTTAGGGTCTTTTCATATACTGGGAGTCTAAAAGTTACATGATCCTTGGCAAGTAGAACAGCATCTAGCTTGATTAAGTAACTACACTCTTTGAACATTGCTTGAATGAGTTCTTGATACTCATTTGTAAACTCCATCTAATATTTATCATCACTTAAGAGATAGTTGAAGGGATAAGCCTTGCATGCGTATTGATGGTCATTGATAACTTTCTTATCAAAAGAGTGTTCTAAAATATAATAGCTTTAAAGTGAAGTATCTAGGTCAATTTAGGCAAGAACAGGAATATTTTTATACTGAATTTTAATCATAATCTTTGTTATTTCAGATGCTAATATGTTGCGTGATTTCTTCACATATTCTGACTCACTAGCTTGTTCGAGTTCTACCACTTTCGAAGATTCTCTTGCTTTTCTTTTGTTTATTAGCTTCGATTCATCTTCATTCTTTTCAAACTTTCTTTTTAGCTTTTTAAAGAGGTCCTCCTCATTAAGTACCTACCAATTAACATTTAGAAATATGGAACTAAAACAGTAGAAATTAATATCAATCTCTCAAGCTTGAAACCAGTTCTCAAAACCTATTCCATATCCTACTTAGAGGTTGACCTCCTGTATGATGCCCATATTTAATAGAAAGTTTTACAGAGGTATATAATTGAAATCAATATACTTAAAGTTGAATATCATTTCTTAGATCTGTAAACAAGATGGAGTCAATGAATGATGCAATGAAAAGAGTGCAAGCACAAGAATTGATTCAAAGATTTAGAAGCAAGGAGGATTTGCATCTCTACCTGCTGCAGCAAGGTAATGAACTCATAGTAGCTAATCTTTATTATGTAGTTGGTTTGTTCATGCCAACGATGGAAGATACTAAAATATTTTTTCTAGAGCGATACTCTGCGAAGAGAAGAAAGCTTTGAAAACTTAAGACGTAAAGATTGCAGAGATTCCAAACTATCCAGAAATCTCTGTGACTAACTTAAATGATGATACTATGAATGACCCAGAGGTTTCGCAGTACCTACCTACTAAGAAGCAGTTGTCAAATATACTACCTGAAAGATACTATTTCTTTGGCATACTTGCAACAATAAAAGGTGATTACTTGAAAGAAATTAATCAAGAATCTTATAAGAAAAGCTACAGCATCTCATCAGAAGATAAGGACAAACAAAAGATAAAGATAAGTGGAGCTGGCTATCAGAGCTGCAGAAACACCCTTATATTTCAAGTAAGATTTGGAGCTTAGCTCTTTAGAAAAATCTGGTACTGCCATCTTATTGATGAAGGAATATATCATGCTTCACAGAGAGCGGAAAGTCGCAGACAAAGTATAAAGTTAGCAAGAGACTTTATTCAAATTTTAAGACTCCAGAGTCAATGAACAAAGATGCTGGAGCTGGCAGCAAGAGAAGAAACCTAGGCCCAAGCAAGCATTAAGAGGAAGAAAAGAAAGAGAAGCCAGTTCCTACGAAAGAATTTTAAATGTGACTTATATATTCATTAATTTAACTATAAAACTTATTTGTATACATTCACTCTCCATTCTTTGGCACACTTTTAAGCCAATCAATTATCTACTCTCTTCGCTGAACATTTAATTAAGTCTACTGTATCGATATGTAGGTCATGCATTAAGTGGTATAGAAGCAGTTTCTTCTAATGACCTTTCAATATACCCCAGTAGAACTCAATTCCATTAAATTAAAGACTGTAAGGTACTTTAACTGGCGTTATTTTAAGTTGTTCATAACTCTTCCTTGTTTCTTTAGTCATATGAACAGAAAGATTATCAACAAACAGTATAATCTCTTATTCAGGGTACTTCTCTCCCACCTGCTCTAAGAACTTGATATGCTGCTTTGTCTTAATTGAGCGAGGATGAATAACATAAGTTTCCAAACCAGAATCCTCGCTAATATCTCCAAAAATTGCCATTGTCTATACCTTGACTTTCTAGTCATATACATTTATATACTATGCTCTTATACCAATACTTCTAGATGAAAGTTTTGAAGGTAAACACAGCCTTGTTAGCATGTATAAACTTATAATTATTCTATTAAGCTCTCTGCATTTAATTATAAATACAATTTAGGTTATTGTTGTAAAATGGCAGAGTGTAATCAATCACTCTCTTGATACGATTTACACCTTTGTAAGAGATACCATTTCGTTTATAGATGTTGGCAACAGACCTATGCAGAGATCTTCATCTCAGGAAACTGGCGGTGAAACATAGTAGCTCGTTGGCCGAGATAGATGTGAGCCCAATACTTCAAAGTTTTCTCATTAATAAGATAGTCAATATACTTCTATAAAAACTTTGACTTCCTCTATGGCTTGTAATTCAGCTTTTATTGCTTTTGTTTAAAAGCTATAAGGCAGTGGGAACGAGCAGTAATGGACTTCGCTTTAATAGCAGTGCTATAAATTTATAGTTTAGTACTGGTTTTACTTATTCACTGTATAGCACACTTCTATATCGCTGTTTAAACACTAAATCTATATATTCTTCATCATAAATATACCCCAAAAGCTTGCTATTTTTATCTTGCATTAAATTAATAACCCCAACCCATAGCAAATTCCTTACAAATCAAAGCACTTATAAACCTCATTAAGGGGTTTTGGGTTTTGAATCTGAGAACAGGAAATGTACTTAAGACGCTGACTAAATATTAAAGGGTTGTATTTGAAATATTGTTGTCGAATTATCTCAGCTCCTGGGATAATTGTCTAGTGGGACATGACAACTCACTAGATTTATTAATAGATAATCAAGTGTGGCTCCTGGGAGTCCTCAGTTAAACAGTTGTCTCCTACTTCTTTTGCATTTTTTTAAATTCATGATTCAAAGAAGAAAATGTCAAGACATGCTGACCTGATAATCAAAATGATTAGTCACTCTCAATATGGTTCCTTAAGTAGCACTAGATGACAACGATAATATGGTGTTCCAAACTTTACTACAAGAGATACAGAGATGAGCAGTGCAAGATGTATGCCTAGAACAAGACATAATACAGATTTCTCTTCCCACTCAATGCCAATATGATACTAGAAGACTCCTTTATCATGGATCTGTCAAGAAGGATGTCTACAACCTTTCAATACTTACTACTATTCAAAAGGAAAACAACGAACACTTCAGATATCACATGGATGAACGAGTAGAAGAACATTAACATTCCAACAGTGTTGCTTGTGATTAATATGTATATACACCAAACAATTTATATATCAGCAATGAGAGCGAAGTCAATTAGCTCATTAATCATAATGATTAACAAACAGATGAATGTTGACAAGGATTAGCTTATGAATATTAACAAATCTTTGAGCTGTTATATATTTGTTTAAAATTTTACTATGTGAAAGCTTTTTTTATTCTTCATAATGATTTTATTTTATATAATTTCTCAATTTTCATTTTAATTTTCTTTCTTCTTATTAATGAGCTATTTATTATTGCCTTATGATTTTTTCTATATTCTTTTTATATTATAAGCATCGTAAAAAATGAATGTGTCTTTTTATTTTAAACTAAAGTTTATCTTATATATATTATTTTAGTAATAATTTGACAATGCTTATTTATATTTATCACTTTTAAATTTATTTAAATTTTTCTTTTATTTAATTATTAATTGAATGTAAATCTATTTTTATATTTGAAATAATATTTATATGAATTTTCTTATTAATTTATATTCTCATCCTTTATTATTCTATAATTTTAATTTGGCTATTAAAATGTTTTTAATATTAAACTTTAATAATTTTTAATTAAAAATTAAATAAAATTTAACTTATTACTTTTCTTATTTATCCCTTTATATAAAGCCCTAATTTCATTTCACTATACACATAATTAATTCAATTATTCTTTCAATATTGATATATTCTAGGTTTGGTTTAAAAATGATAGTATCATAGGGGAGGGTAGAACAATTAAATACTTCATATAAAATTTTTACTCAATTTGCTAAACTATCTATTATCCTGATGTCTTTATCAGAAGAAATATATATTATATATTATATTGAGATACTTATCTTCGACTTCGTTCCTCAAATACATTCTATGACTTTAAATATGTTTAATTAATAATTTATTTATTATATAATTTTTAATTTATGTTCCATTTAAGTTTATCCAAGTACATCGCGTTGTAAGATATAAACCATCGTGAAAAATAATATATTTTGTTCACATATTTCTAGTATAATTTAAATATATAAAATTATTCTTACAGTGTATTCGTATTTTTATTTTTATCATAAATATTCTGTATCTATGCATTTTATTTTTATTATAGAATTATAATTAACTATGCCTGATTTATAATTAAGTATTTAGAAGTATCCATTACTATTTTTGATAGATTGTTGAGTTATCTTTGAATAATAATCAATGAGATCATTAGTCTGGTCTATATTAATTTGAAATTCTATTTAATTTGAATAATTTGATATAATTATATGATGTTATTTTTAATGATTTATCAGCTTAAATGTAATTTCTCAGCTATTAATAATTTTAATATATCATTAATGCTAACTTTCTTGTATATCAAATTCTAAGGTATCAATTTTTTTAAAAAAGGGTATAAGTTACTATAAGTTCTTGATCTCTTAAATAACTTTTCTTAAATTATATTAAAAAGATTTAAATAATTGATAATAATTGTATTTTTAATTTGAATAAATTTAAATATAAGTGAAATTTTATATTTTTTAAACTTAAAGTGCATTAAGATAATATTATTCTAAATTTTTGACTTATTGAATTATATGAATTATGCTTATGATTAATTTTATAAATATAACCAAGGTGAATAAATCCGACCTATTTACAACAAATGGGAAGTGTATGGCGAATAATTTCTTATTTTTAGGAATTTATTTTTACTAAATTAAATATAGTAATATCTACATTTAATGAATTTATATTAAATAATAAATTGTTCATATCTAATTAAACGTATAGAGATGAATTTGTCTTGAGGGGTGAGGATTTAAAGCATTTGTAAAGCCATAACTTTTAGCATGTATTAACTGAATACCTTGAATTTCTCTTAATTACCAGCAGATGGTAATACATTTAATTAATATTTATTTATATACTTCATGCATTTAAACTATTCACTTTGCGCTTTCATATAATTAAATTAATATAAATAAATAAATTTAATAGAAAATTAAAAGAATTTGCGATAAAACAAGAAGATTTATACATTTCTTAGGGCTCTTTTTCCAAAATAAATGCAATATTATATAAAATATCTTACCTGTTCTGCTATTATTGATAAAATACAAAAGAATTGTAAAAATTATTAGTTTTAAAACAAATAAACTGCCAAGTTTTTATAATGTTAAATCAAAATACATAATAAAAAGCGAGAAATAGAGAAAATGTGCGCTTTTTAAAAAGCAGTGAATAATATAAGTTTGTAATATACTAACAGTGATTATTTCAGAATTATTTTACTTATTATTTTCTAAAATGATTCTATTTGAGCGAAGCCAAATTAGTGAGGATGTTTAAAGTGCAATAGATACAAAAAAGTGCATTAATATAAAATCACTCTGCGATTTGATTAGATTCTTTTGGATATCATTTTAATAATTGTAGGACTAAATTATAATTTAAAACCATTTTTTCAACAAGGATGTGAAATTAATTAACTTTTCTTGAAGATTGGTCCTAATAATGGGAAATAAAAATATACTTACCATAAAATTTATCTGATATGTGCAAGCATTTTCACTTATAAAACAGGTAATGAATCATATTTCTTCATTTTTAATCATATTTAAAATAATAATATTTATATGTTTATTTGTGAATTTAAATAATTTTTAAATTTGAAATATTTATGATCGATAATAATTAGTATAAATAAATAAATTTAACAAATATAAATATAATTATTATTAATTATTAGTTGTATTCCTCATGTTTATAGTTTTTATTTAGTAATATAACTATTATAATTTTAACGATGAAAATAATGTCAATACTATTCTCTTTTTTTGATAAAACTATATTTGAAATTTAAAATACATTAATAAAAATAAGTTAATGAATTTTTTTATTTTTAAAAATACGGTTTTTACAAATAATATAAAATCAGATGGGAGATCGTAAAATTATTATAAGACTTTATTAAATTCTTATATTTTGTCCTTTACAATCATTTTGTGAAAAATTTCTATGTTTAATTTAGAATAATTATTTTTGAATAATTCATTAATTTTTTAATAAAGATTCGTGAAAATTTTATGCATAAAAAATGTTGAAATGTATAATAAACAATAATAACTAATTATGAGGATATTTTAAGGAATTTAGAAAGGTTTCAAAAACAATCTAATTAAGGAAGAATAAATGGGGCATCTAAGATAAGAGCCTTGTAGTTTTGGAGATTTTTGCCTACTCAGGTTTTAGAAAATGCCAATCTTATAATCAGGTTTTCATAGTGATCCCGTGCTACTAAGAATTGATTGAAAAGCAGGATCTACTCTAATTCGAAAAATTTGACACATTCTTGAAAAAATAATTATCCTATTTAAATTGCAATTACATATGAACACTTTGCCTCTATCATAGTCAACTCATTATTTATTTTTAATTTTTTATTAATTATTTGTTTCTCTTTTATTCATTTTATTATTTAAATTAAATCTTAGCAAGCTTAATTAATTTCGACTGTCGGATAGAGCCATTGCTGTTTAACACTTAATAAGTGACTTCGCTTGGCTGTCGTGCTTATAATATTTAGAAAACATGATTTTACATGCTTTTGGCAAATTTCAATTCCCGTGTTAAAGTTGTTGTGTAAATTTCATTGACAAAGTATTATATAGAAACTTTAATTTTGCTTTTAATTTTAGCAGAAATGCCCATAATGGATAAATTGCTAAGAAATATTTTATTGTTAACTATTCATAAAATACATAACAAAAAGGTAAATTTCGATAAAGTAAATCAATTTTAAAATTATTTATAGTAAAACAGCTACTTATTTGATATTTATTTAAATTAAATTATAATTTTTAAAAAGCCCTAAACTTATAATTGTGAAAATTATACTTTTTACATTTATTTTCTTAAAATTACTCTATAAAAACGTACAGTTCTTAGATGTACAAAGTGGATGATTATACTTATTTGGTAGCTATTCTTGTAATAAAATGTAAAGATAGATTATTATTTGCACATTTTATTTTAGTGGTTTCACTCATTTATCCTATGATATCACTGTTGTGTTCAAAACATTTTGCTTGTCTATCCCATCTTTGTATCTCTATTCTCATCATCTAAACACCCGATATTCCTGTAGTCTTGATCAAAAGTACTCTGAATGCCGAACTGTGCTATGCTTATGAACTTTACTCTTTATGCAGGGTACCCACATTCTTTTGTTTGAATCATCATAAAAATTTGTAAAGAGTGCTTCTGTGCGCAGCGCTATTCCAATAAATTTTTGCTAGTGTTTTAGATGATCAATACCTGACAACATACATGCTCAATCTTTTGGGCTGATATTTTTAATTTATTGCACAACATAAGAGCAAAATTATGTATTCCCAATATGTAAAAATAGCTGTGGTAGCGCTTCCCATTTCTTTTACAATAATATTAATTTAAATGATTTAATAATTGAATCAAAATAAACCTAATCATTGACAAAATCAATTTTGTAAACTAATAAATTAAATTTTATTTTAATAAATATCAAATAAGTGGCTGTTTTAATATAAATAATTTTGAAATTGATTTACTTTATCTCAATTTACCTTTTTGTTATGTATTTTATTAATATTAAAAGTCCAAAAATAACTCAAAATCTTGAGTCCATACACGTGCTCATTAAACTATGTATTTATTATAGAAGAAAAACTTATAAAATACTCAACTTAATATAATATTTAAATTTTCTTTGAATGCTTACTTTAAATTTGCATAATACAACACTTTCTTGCTCTTGGAAGAGATCAAATCACATTTCAAAGTTTTTTTGTAAATTTGAATGGTGATTTTAAAATTAAATATTAATTATTTTTTTCCTCTTTAATACAATTTCTTTATCAATCTAACAATTTTTTATAATTCAATAATAAATGTTTATAATATTTTGGTTTTATTACCCTCATTTTCTTTTTTAACTTTATGTTTAAGAATTTCTTGAAAAAGTATGTCTTTAAAATTAAAGTTATTCGAATCTATGTTTTTATTTTCATAATTAAGAAGAAGAATTATACAATTAAATCAGAGAGTTTAAATAATTTTTTTACATTGGTATGTTGATGTTTATTAATTAAAATTATCGATTTAAATAATTTAAAATTTGATTTTGTATATTAAATATTATTTTTGATTTCGCTTTGATTTATTTCTGAATAATACTTTTTATTTTAATGAATTTTAACTTGAGTATTTTCAAATATGCACGATTAGTAATTTTAATTGCAATTAATAAATTCATAATTGTTACAAGTACAACACCAAATTTATCTTAGATATAATTTAATTCATTAATGTAAAACCAGCTTAATTAAGCAACTAGGGAAATTTAAATATTTAAGTAAATTAATACTTAAAAACTTAAAAGTTAAGAATTTTATAATAATATTTTTAAAAATCTATTAAAATTAACTAGGTAAGTCTTAATTTATTTTTTTTACCTAGCTCGTATAATAATTTTAATTAATTTTAAATATTTTAAATTTAATATTTAATACATTATTATTTAATCACATATTATATATTATATGTAAAAATTATTGCATTATTAAAATATATTCACTTAAATTGTTACGTTTTTCTTTTATTTAAATATGTTATCACATCTTAATATTTGTTAATAACTCTTAAAAAAGACTATAGTTAATTACATATATTTCATATATATTTTCTTTTACAATTTTCACTATCATAATAAATTAAAAACATATATCCAAATATCATTTAAATAAGTTATTATTCACTATTTTTGATTATTTAATAATTTTCTGGAAAATAAAAGTAATTTCTCTTAATGAATGAGTTCAAAGCCATTAAAACGAAAAGTATTAAAGAGTAACAGAGAACTATGAATATTATGAGAATTTAAATTTAGAGATTTAGTTAATTGAGTGATTATATGTTGGTAGACCATCAGAGGTCTTTGAAAGTGATTACAAACTTTTGAATGGTGATTGGCGAAAATGATAATGATTTATGCTCTAATGAAGAGGAATTTTTTCCCATCAATAATTTTCTTGAGTTTTGGCGAACATTTACTCTTTCTTCAAATAATTTTTGCTTTTCCTTGTATTTTTTTCTATATTGATTTTTATTGAATATATATATATATATATATTATCTAAATTCACTATTAATTATACTCAAATTTAATTAACTTCTGATTATAAAAAACTTGCTAAAATTTAATTTATGTTTCAATTATTACTGCTATTTATAATTACTATCTGATGCTTTATGAATAAAAAATAGCTTCATTAAACAAGAATAAACCTTTTTCAATCATCAATCTTTAATACCACAATATTTTGAGAATATTTTGGTAAGTTTAATGCTATAAATCTTTGATAAATAACTACTTATTTTTAATTGTAATTTTATAAAAGTATGTTTTAAAAAAAGATGAAAAAGTTTAATGAATGTATTTGGTATGATTATTAAAGTCTCTTAATTATAGAGCGAATTTATTTGAAAAATCTAATTATAGAAACTTAATTTTCTTTGAATTACAATCATTATTGTTACTTAGTAACTTTAGTTACTGCTTATTATTATTATTATTATTATTATTATTATTATTATTATTGGCTTTCCAGTTGTTCTCTCAACAATATTTTTGTTTGGCATGTCACCTTAGTCATTCAATCTCCTTTGCTTCTTTGTCATCAAAATCTTTCCGAGCTTCCTGCGATACCTCCATTGCTAATATCTCCACTAATTATTAAATTAAAAAGTTAATAGATGGCACGAGGCTTTTTGTCACAAAACTTCTAAATTTAATATCAGAGTGCCTACTCTGTCATGGAAGCGCAGAATCTGCTAGATTTGTCTCCCATACTTATTCCGGAGGTTGAACCCAACTGGCTTCAGTCAGTTCTTCAATCTGAAATCTCTGAGGTTGGCTCTCAGAATCTCCACACATCGGAGTCACCGGACCCAGTGTAGATCCATACTACCTAGTAGCCTCCTATTTAGTACCCTGACCTATCTCCAGAACAACATACCGATCTGATCCTAGAACAGAATAGTATACCGATCACCGGCAACGAAAATATCCAAGCCCTTAGGTAGAACACTAATCCTACTAGACTTGATAAGATGGTCATCCTCGGATCACACCTAATCCAACCTTACTACCTCTGGTGGAAAAGAACTAAGATTAAAATTTCCAGAGGTACTCCTTAAGGTGGAAAACTTTCGCCTCTCTTTTTCGTACTAGTACTAGATACTGCCCTCAAAACCTTTGAGATAAAATACAACTTCCCTATCTTCAAACACATTAAGATCTATGCTGATGACATGGTTATTATATTCTAATCTGACCACGACATTCCTCTCATAAAATAGTAATTAAGGGAACATTTATTCTCTTTCGGCCTGGTCATCAATTATGCCAAATGTGCCGAAATCAACAAAGGCTAGTTCGAATTTGACCTCAGAGCTCAAACTCATTTTAAGTACTTAGGAGTTGACATCCACAAAGACCCTATTAAGAACTTTCAATTTCTCCTTAAGGAAATCTAAGATGAACTCAAAAACACTTATATAAGACTCTTCAAAGGCGACTAAGCCCTTTACAGTAGAGTATACCAATAGTATATTTACTCCAAGTTCTAATTTAAAATCTGTCCCTTGCTTCTAACTCTCAATAATCAAGACTTTTTTAAAGCCATTGATATTCTTAAAAGAAAACTAGTAAGCTTTACTATAAAGGCCGACCCAATTCTTAAAATGTTCTTTAGTAATCAACTAAGAACCTATGACTCCTCCCCCTTTCACATGGAATTGTTCATAGCCCATAAAGTAGGTCGCAAATACAACATATAGGACACCTAAAACTACTAATTCAATAATATCGAATAACTTTCGATTGGAAAAATGCAGAGGATTCTCACGAACCTCCAAACGTATTCAGGCATTGGTGTTCACAATCACTACCTATCAAGAAAGGAATACTTCCTAAAACTTCCCCTGAAATACGTTCCTAACACACTAGCAGTGGCCTTACAAAACGGCCCTAAGTTCTTTGGTAAAAATTTCAGATGCTCAGTTTGTAAAAGCATCTATTCTAGACCCTGTTACAACCATCACCTACCTACATTCAGAGATGAAGTATCTGCTACAATCCGAGAACTTATCGAACTCATGAAAGAAAGAGAAGAACTCTTAGAAGAAGAAGATAAATATCATGAGACAATGGAGACATGCCAAGAACAACTAAGATTCATTAAAAACAAACTTAAAGCTTCCGAAACTAGGCTCAAAAGTCATCTTTGGTAGACATACCAAGATCTGACAACAAAAAGGGACTCCGTCCCTTCATAATGATATGCTCATGGGGTCTTGAACCCTCGATGCGAGTTAATTATTATTATTATTATTATTATTATTATTATTATATCTCCACTATATTATTTCTCTTTGATCTTTCTCTTTGTGGTCTACCTCCAAGACATCTTCTATCATAGTCTTGTCCTCTGAATTCAACATATTCATCTCTACAGTCACAGTAGTCAACCCTGCATCCCTTTGTTATCGTCATCGTCTCTTCTCTCGCGCTTCTCTAGCTCTTTATCCTCAATAACACCCCCATCGACGAGTTTCTACTTCCACTCGACTTATTCATCAGATAGAGGCTAATCTCCACAGTAGACATCTTCGGCATTTTTTCGAAAACAGTATTGCAAACGAAGTAAGGGATGAATCTTCGATTTGGGGAAGGTCAGGGAGCTACCAGGCGATTCTCCATGTTCTAATCTATGGATATGAAGTCTTTGATTTAGACAAGTGTCTTAGATCGCGAGACAAGACAGCATCTATATTTTCGGGGACTACCCTATGCCAACATCCTGAGGCTCCAAATTTCAACTGCGTGTATACTCCATTTAAGTCAAACTTGCGAATCTCCTTATTCTGCTGCTCTTTTCACACTCAAAACCCCAAAACTTCTAAATGAGGTATATAAGTGGTTTGATTTGTAGGGTATTGTTGAGTTTTTATTGGGGTTAGTAGAGAAAACGCAGGTTTTATATGAATTTAATGATTATTTAATGAGTATTAGAGTACTTAGTTCAAACAAATTTTATCTGCTTATCTTTATGATACCTCTTGAATCTAGCAGTCTGTAGTATTTCTAGTATATCATCCAACGATTATCTTGGGTATGCTAGTACTTTAGGATGACCATATCAACTATCTATTAATTTCATTGCATAATTCATCATGTTTAATATGTTTAGCAGCCAAACTTATTGATTATTTCTCATATTTTGTTCCAAAGTATTACATACTTTCCATATCGCACTCTAAGATAATTGCAGCTACCGCCCATACATCCCATTATACAGAGCCATTTGTCCATTTCTCTCTTTTTGGGAGATATCCTGAAGTGCCTAAAACCTTAGGTAAAATCACTATCTCTTGTCTTATTGCTCTGTTGAAATCTATGACTACTACTTCTAAAGGGCAAGATTTAGCATTAAATTTTCTGGCTTCAAATCTCTCTGAACATACCCTAGATCATGAAGCTCTTTTACAACCTTAGTCATTTCTGTGAGTATCTCATTCAAATCATAAGGATATCAATAATGATAGAGATAATCTCTTAGAGTCATTTCAAACTTCTTGAGTCTTAATGCAATAAAATGATGACCAAGTATAACTCCGTCGAGCTTAGCTAAGTTTTTGCATTACCTATTCTAAGCCTCTCTCAGTACTTTGTATTCATTTGCAAACTCATTTTAATATTGCTCGTTCTTAATGAGATACTTGAATGGATATACCATGTAAGCGAATTCATTAACAACTATAAGTTTTTCCTAGTATAGTTCATCAATATTAAAGTAGTTCTCAATACAACTGCTTTTGTCAACTGCATTTAATGCAGGTATATGCATTACTCTCTCTTATAAGCATGCTTTTATACATACCATTTGCTGGTTGGTTTATAGACTCCAATCGCTTCTATCTCTTAAATCTCTCATACTCTTCTTATATTGACTCAAGAGAGATATTTTTTCTTTAAGCAGGTAAAAGCTTTAAGTCTCCTCATCTTTAATAAGGAATTCGCTTAAATGATACTTTTGCATATGCGTCTTTACTTTGCCTGAGTGAGTATAAGATTCAGATTCATGTATGTTGTGCACTAATATCTACCATCTTCCTTATCGTGCTTGAAATACACCTTAGCCTTTCCAGAATGTATCTATTTAATATGCCTCTTCAAGCTTTATTCAGTTGAGAAGAAATTTTAGCAGTCTTCACATTAAAATGTTTAAAGTTTTTCTATTGGTTGCTGTTCCATATCTTTGTCAACCAATTCAACTTATTCTAAACTCCCATCTCTGCATTTTACTTCTTGTTTTAAACTTATTTTAAAGATCTCAGCTTCAAACTATAGAGCTCTATGGTTTATTGGAGGAGCCAAAGTTTAGCAATGATTAATATTTTCCAAAAGAAATTGTCTTACGATTTAAGTTAGCCGCCTTGTTAAATTCAAATTTATGTCTTACGATTTAAGTTAGCCGCCATGTTTAAATTCAAATTTATGTCTTACAATTTAAGTTAGCCACCATTTTTAAATTCAAATTTAAATTACAATTCTTAATGAGTATTACTTACCTGGCTAAAGTATAGTTGAGCAGGAGTTAACTCTGCAGCAATAATGGATGATTTTGAAATGTTAGACATCATATTTATACTAAGTTTATAACGAAAATTTTCTATTTCATGCATAATATTTTTAATATTGGTACCAACTTCGAAAAAATTCAGGTTAGTACTGGTACCAATTAGGTTTTGGACCATTTGGTACTTTTCCATTAAGACCTCATTAGATTAAAACTAGGTACTTTAGGTACTAATTAAGTTTTGGTACTATTAAATTGGTACCAATTAAAATTAAACGAATTTAGCACCAGTACTAATTAAATTTAAATGAATTTAGTACTGATTTAATGGAACTAAAATGATAAAAATGGAGTTCAATCTCTTAAGTTTGTTACAACTTCTACAAACTTTCTCCACGTATCTTTGCAGCGTTGACATCCTATAAGATGCCTGTATTTAATAGTAAGTTTTTAAATAATAGGATTCAGAAGTCTATAAATTATAATTTGAAATTCATTTAAAGGAAGAGGAACAAAAATGGAATCACTCAATGATTAAATGAAAAGGGTTGAAGCTCAAGAAATTATCTCAAGATTCAGAAGTAAAAGATCTCTATCGATACCTAACTTTACATGGTAAGATAATTTGATGGCTATTAACATATTATACAGCTGGTTTATTCCTTCAAACGATGGAAGTTACCAAAATTTCATTCTTAAAAGCAATACTTTGTGAGGAGAAGAAAGTTTTTAAAGATAAAGAGATTAAACTAATTGAAATTCCAAACTACCCTGAGATTTCAGTTACTAATCATTATGAGGATGCTATGAAAGATGAGAAAGTGGTCGTTTTCCTACCAAGAAACAGCTCTATAATAAACTACCAGAGAGGAACTTCTTCTTTGGTGTTCTTGGTACAATAAAGAGGAGTATCTCAGAGAAATAATTGAAGAAGCTCATAAGAAACAATATTTTATCTCTCCTGAAGACTAGAAGAAGCATGGAATTCTAATAATCTCAGCTTGGCTAGAGGAACTTAAGATGCATTATTATCTTTCAAGTAAGCTTTGACATATAACTTTGTAAGAAAATCTGGCACTGGTATATAGCTTATGAAAGAGCATGCTAAGGTTCATAGAGATAGAAAACAGCATACTGTTCATTTAGTTAGCAAGAGACTTTATAAAGATGTTTAAAAGCCAGAAGATATGAACATAGATGCAGGTGATGGCAGCAAGAGAAGAAACTTAGGGCCTGTCAAGTCTTAAAAAGAAGAAAAGAAAGAGAAGCCTAATCCCTATAATGGTTAATTTAATAAGTGAACTATTTCATTCATTTAATGCTAAAACTTATTAATAAACATTCATTCTTCCTTTCCTTGCACATAAATATAGTAGTCTTACTTTATTCACTCTCTTGCAACTACTTTGTATTAAGTCAACTGTATCGATGGGCAAGTCATGCATAAGATGATACAGCAGTAGCTTCTTGTAGTAAGTATTGATTTAACTCCAGTAAAATTCTATCCATTAAATTATGGGCTATAAGGAAAGTTGAAAACATGAGTTATGTTTACTTTTCACAAGCTTTCTTATACTCATTAGTCTTATGAACTGATAAGTTATCAACAAACTAGATGATCTCTTGATTATTGTATCTATTTCTTAGCTTATGCAAGAACTCAATATATTACTCTTGCTTAATAGAGCGAGGATGAATGACATAACTTTATAAGCCTGAATCTTCGCTAATACCAGCTAAAATTGTATGGGTGACAACCTTCCCTTTTAAGTTATAAACTTCAATGTTATCATACTTCTTGTACCATGAATTATTAATAAACGTGTTGAAGGTAAACACAACTTTATCTGCATGTACGAATTTGATGTTATTATCAATAGCTCTCTGCATTTAATCATATATATATAGATTAAATTATTACTATAAAAAGGAACTGTAAAATCAATCACTCTCATCACTCTGTTGACAGTCTTGAAAGTAATACCAATTCTTCTAAAAAAATTAACTATAGTCTAAGGAGAGATACGCACTTCAGGAAACTTGCGATGAAACATGACAGCTCGTTAGTCAAGAGGAAAGTGAGCCCAATACTTTAACGTCTTAGAAACACATAGGTAGTCAATATGGGTCTGAGAAAACTTTTATTTTTTGCTGGATGTTTTCAAGTACCAGAACTTAAATGCTAAACAGCTAGCAGGCAGTGATTCCTAAAAGTTGAGGCACTCTAGTGTAAGAGCTTTGCTATAGCTGCATAATTTAGCACTGGTTTGACTTAGTCTATATTAATACTCGTACCATAGCTAAGCTTAAGCAATAAATCTAAATATTTCTCATCATAAATAGACCCTTAGTTTCTATAATTTCTATTTCTCATTTTGCAAAATAAACTAATTTCTCTTCTAACCCCAATAAGACCCCAACTATATTCTACAAATCAAAGCACTTATAAACCTCATTAAGGAGTTTTGGGGTTTTGACTGTACTGCATGTTTTCCTCTATCTTGCTCTGTAGGGCACTTTGGCGGATTCTCCAGCTATATACAGGGGTTCAAAAGAGATGGACTGTGCTTACCAATAAAGAGTCACAGGAATCCTGAAACAGTTTACAGTGATCACTGCACTCGTTGGCGTCTCAACCAATGAAGTTCCGTCCCACTCTGGCACTTCAGAGATCCACTATGACTATCTCGCACCAAAGGGAACAGGATCAAGATACAAGAGAGTAGAAGTTGTTTAGAGTTTAAGATGCATCGAATACAAGACTTTCTATTACTATTACTCTTTCAGTCGTTGCGTATATACCTATAGTCTCAGCTCAAACGATTCTGACACATCAAGCTCATCTAACTCACATTGCACCAAGGACTACTTTAAATACACTAACACCAAGATCCCAACTGCTCAATGAGTCTCAAGTGTTGTCGGTATTTCTAGTGATGGTCACTGGGCCACTGAGGTTTTATGGAAGCCATGTGATGTTGATGTTTTTAATAGTGTTACAGTAAATGGCAAATATATCAATGGCTTTACACTCCTCTCTCACTGCACCCATGCCTGCAGGGCCCCCCGCTAGAAGTACTGGCTCAATGGCGTCATCATTTGATGTCTCTGGTAGCGGCATTTTATCTGTTATCATCCTGGATTAGTTTACTATATAAGGGAGGCCGCCATTTAGAGCTGTTAGGAATAATTTTAAAGTCTGATTAATAATAATAATTTGATTAAATACGAACATTAGAAATTAAGTTACTTGTTGATTTATGAAGACCTCCTATAAATATATATATATAAATAAGTACCTAGTGATTAAAATTAAAAGCAACATAATATTAATAAGATTATTGATTAAATTTTAATTTAAATTATAAATTCAAAATTTTTAAATTCAAAATATTTAGTCTTTTATTTAATTTAATACTACTTTTCATTAGCAATCAATTCTGATTAAATTAAAGTTAATGTTTATTTAAACTTAAAATTTACTAAAAAATGATTTACCTCTATTATTATTTTTAATGGGCAAATAAAATAGGGTTTTAAATGAAAAATTATTATTACATTATAGCATTTATTTTGTAAATACAGTTAAGTTTAATTGAAATTTAAATGATGGTTGCTATAATTCTTGTAATTTAAAAATACATCCTCCTAAGTAATAATAAAGCTCTTCAAGAACAACACAAATATTTAATTCATTGAATTATTTGGAGAATTGGTCCTTGTTGTTAAGCTTATTCTAAACTTATGAGAAAGATTTTATTACAAAATATTGCATGATTGGTGATCAAGATTGATTCAATCATTTTTAATACTTCGTAGTATTTTTTTCTAATTAAATCCGTTTATTTCTGTATCATCTGAGTATTGTAGAAATACATTTGAATTTGGAAAATTAATTATAATTAAATTAATAATAAATCAAAATCGTGGCAGATAAAGTTGGCCAATTTGAACGATCTTGGGCTCCTTCGATAGAGAATTCAAAATTAGCTGGACTTTACTATTGGCGGTACTATTTTATCGCATCCCCAGAGCGAGATAACTTCACTTTAATTAAACATATCTAAATTCATTAAATTATACCCTCACATTAAAGTGAAGTTATCTCGCTCCAGGGATGCGATAAAATAGTACCGCCAATAGTAAAGTCCAGCTAATTTTGAATTCTCTATCGAATGAGCCCAAGATCGTTCAAATTGGCCAACTTTAACTGCCACGATTTTGATTTATTATTAATTTAATTATAATTAATTTTCCAAATTCAAATGTATTTCTACAATAATAACTTTTTGAATCGGTATATATATAAATAGATAAAAATAACTGAAGTTTAGTTTATGCTTAAATTTTTAGGGCGGATTTTTCATTATATATTTCCAATTCCTACAATTCTTTTTATTTTTCTTGGAGCATAAGGATTTTCATGCATTTATACTTTATTTAAATTGTTTTTTATCAATATTAGCTTGGTTGATTATAATTACTGATGTTTACCAAATAATATTAACAAATTATTATTATTTGAACTCTATATATCCAAATAATACCTATCTTGAATAAAAAAATATTATTTAATTTTATACTTAGCTATTAACTAAATTAAACTAATTATAATTATATTAATATAAACTCTTTTTAACTAAATTATGAAATCAACTTCATATAAATTTCACTTTATTTGATATTTTATCTCTTCCTAATTTTAATTTTTATGCTTGTTTAATGATTTTTCTTATCATCTCTTTACTTAAATCTTTTAATTTTCCTCAATGGCATCTCCAAAATATTATAGAGGCTTGTGTAAAAGCTGTTTTAATATTTTATTTTCATGATTTGCTTCACTTTACTTGAATATAAATTATTATTTATTCTATAAAATTTAAAATAACTCATACTATTATTATTTAATCTTATATTTTCTATTTTATTGTCATATTGTCTAACCTTAATTTGATGTTTATTTAAATTTTGCCTTTTCAAAATGCTCTATATTATTAAAAGATTATATTAGCCAAGTTACTTACTAATTGATTTATTTTAATATGAGGAACTGTAGATGTAGTATTTTCTATAAATTAATATTTATACAATACGATATAAAATGTTTTATAAAATATTTGCTCAAAATTCAGATATAGTTCTAAATTAAGATAAATATTGATCTTAAGATAGAAAGCTAAAAAGATTAATATTTATAATTCATTTATTCTAAGACATTAAAATGTTCATATCACTTATAATAATTTAATTTAATGTATTGAGGTAATTACTTTTAAGAAATATAATTATGACTATTCATAAAAACAGAATAAAAATACCTTTGGTTAAGTCTTTTAAAATCATAATTTAACTAAAATGTAAGATTTAATATTTTTATTTATAGCTTTCATGTAAATATTTGAGTATACTTTCTTTGTTTTAATTAACATTAACTTAATTCATTCTGCTCTTTAATCCCAATATTATTGTCATATTTTTCAGGTAAGTTATGTCAGTATATCTTTATTTTTTGAAAATTAAATTTCTTGAAATATATATCTTTTAAAATAAAAAAAAACATATTCATTGTAAGAACAGTGAATAAACTTTAATCTGCTAATATTATTGAAAATGGGTTTACATTAAACATAATTTTAATAATTATCTAGAATTAATATATACTCAAATGAACTTAATTAATTGCAAGAATTAATTTCTTATAAAATTAATTTAATTTATTATACATTTTTCCAATGAATTCAGTCTGTTTTATAATGACAAGATAAATAGTTTGTTAGATTTTATATAAAATTTAATTAAATTTGGTGGGAAAATTGTTCAATGCTTTATCTTTTGAAGTTCAAAATTAATATTAAAAAATACAAAAGATTAGGAAATATAAACTTGAACAGTAAATAAACTACCAGTTTAATAGATGCTTAAGAGAGATTATTGTTAAAAGTTAAAATCATGAATTAATCATTTCAATGTTTTATAAATGTTATGAAAAATACATACTTTGTAATTTAATTTTGATTTTTGTAATTTTATTATTGTTTATTTTATTTATTGAATTATTGTTGTTTTGCAAAGAGTTAACTACTTGAAAATTCAATTGCAAATTCTTTTAATATGCTACTCATCTTTTTTTTAAGTGATAAAAAGATTCTGGAACATGAACAAATAATTCTTGTTATTGATTCTCATTCTAGTTTTTAATATCACACGCTCTATTCTTTCTTTCAAGCATCATTCTATTTGCCTCGCTATTCTCTATAAAGTAATCGAATTCCCTAGTCAAACCATCATTCTATTGTGATTGCACGATAATGTAATTGTTCAAGCCTCGATCTCAATTTATAGATTTAAGTTTTTATCGAGAAGAGCAGAGTTGGCGTATCTAGAATCATCTAGTTCATTCTATTTTGAGTGATTTAGTTATTGCGAGCTCTAATTATAGTGTTAAGGTCAATGACTTTAACAGAGTGATTAAATTTATTAGTGCTTCTAAATCAATTCTCCTCTGCAAATCATCATACTCCTCTCAGTATCTTTCTTCAAGTGACTTTAAACGCTTAAACTCCTTTTATTAGCTGGCTTATAGAGTCTCTACATTGTGCGCATCAATCTATCATTCAAGTACAATTTATCCTTGCCTACAAATAGTAGGATTTCCGAGTCAATTATTATGTCGTGGTCATCAATTATAGCAAATGATTTGGTTTTATCATATTCGATAGCTTTGATTCAGGCATCAAGCTCGAATCTCTCTATGGATCTTTGATCGTTCTGGACTTAAGCTCTCGTTCACAGTGGCAATTTATCTATATTATAATAAAAATAATAAAATTTAAATAATATGATTACATTGAGGTGTTTAGTTCCACATTCTCTTATATTTTGATAATATATAAGGGAAAAGTTATTTTGATTATAGTGGATCTTTACCTCTTTGACTCGTGGTTATGTTTATTGTTTACGTAGCTCATACTAGAAGGCAGGTCTTGTCTACTTAGTAGTAGTTCTACTTCTGCTTCTATCTATTACGGTATAAGTAGCCACTCTCTTTGCTCTTGGTTACTTTAACTTTTCAGCATTCATTTTGCCTTGGAGTTTAGTATCGACAATCATAATACTTGGTTAATAGTTGTAATGTTAATTAACTTACCGATCAGATTATGTTCTGACTTCATGACTTAACTTAAGTCCGTATTCACAGAATTTTCCTGTTTAATAGGGAAATTAATTGAATCTTAGTCAACTGGGATGGGTCTTTGTAGTCTTTGTTAAGTCCTACGCATGGACCACTCCTAAAAGGGATCTTGACTGTCCAGTTGTTTTTAATGGGAATAGGAAGATTCTCTTGTTAGTTTTTATCTTCTTCATCCTCTCCAGTGTCGATCGGTTTTTGTTCTCATTTACTTGGTAATGAAAAATAATGGAAATAATGGCTCCATTCTTGAATCATGACTTTGTATTTAACTAAGTTTTTATACACAATCAAGCAGGAGAATTTGATCGCTTCTTGTAGAGCTTAACGTGTATTTTTTGTGCATTAGATAGATTAAATATCCAGTTAGGCCTTAAGTGGTCTGCTTGAATATTTGGAGCATCCTCATCAAGGCAGTGTGTCCACTTCCAAACTACCCTTTTACCTTCGTTTCCAACTTTGATCATTTCATGACGGTTTAAGGTAGGTAATTTTACTAACTTCTTAAGTTAATAATTCTCTATATTAAAATATATAAATTCTTTAAAATTTAATTTAATTCAAATGTTAAATATATTATTGCCTTCGCAGTTTTAATACTCAAATATAAAAAGTTTATCTTAAATAAGTCTTTTTTTCATTTGGAATTGGAACATAAATGTTGTGTAAAATTTTTTTATAAAATTAAATCAGAGTAATAATTACTTTAGATGTTTTTGAAAAGAATGTTTTTTGAAACGACTTTGTCTATAGAACTCTTTATTCTAGTTGGTTTCCCATTTTTAATTAAAATTAGTAAATCATTAAATTATTTGTTAATTTATTATTTAAAATAATTATTAATTTTTAAAAATATATGATAAAAATTATAATATTAGGCTCATTTATCATAAATTTAACAGGTTATAATAGCACTTAAATTTAAGATTAAATAAATACTTTACTAAAGATATTTTATAATAATTTCAAAAGGTTTTCTTTTGCTTTGTTAACTTAAGAATAGCTGAAAAACTGGTTAGAGACAAAGTTCCAGAAATTGAATGTGATAGAATTACTTTAATGTATTGATTTCGTATCTCCATAATTAGTTTTAAAGCTAAAAACTAATTAACTAACTTAAGATCAAAACATTTAAAAATGATAAACCAATCTGATTTTATTAGTTTTTTTATTCATTACATTCATTTTATATGAGAGTATTTCCACAACCAAATATCTGCATTACTTTCCTTATTTGTATCTATTTAAGATTTCGTTACATATTTGGTATCTATTCATTATTTTCACTATTTTTTAAGGCTTTTATTTTTATTTAATTGAATAAAGTGATTTAATTCATCTCAATTTTTTCCACAGTAATAATTATTAATTCTCATTAAGGTAAGTCTCATGAATATACTCCTACTCATTAATGAGAAATGATATCCCTTTTTAAATTATGTCAATAGTCAAACATTATACCATTTTTTTGGTTTTTAATTGAAAATAAGTTTTTAGAAGACTTTAAAATTATCGTATTTTCGATAAATTTATTCAATTCTACAGCTTAGGCTGTAATACTTTGGTAATACTCGATAAAATTATGGAGTTTATGTATAATTTTGAATATTTCTTTAGTTTTAAATTAAAAAGATGGCAAGTTATAATGCACTAATTACTAAAATGGTAAAGACGCTATAAGTGAAATAATCATCTATGGAAACACTTTATACTCTAAAAGATATATACCATCCACGACATATTATAAGAATAAAGTCTTAAATCATTATGATATAGTAGATCTAGTAAAAAGTGGTCCTCAGAAGATGAATGAAAGGCGTCTTGACTACTAAAAGATTATTTCATTACAAATATTTGAACTTTCTTATGACTCTAGACCAATACAGTAAAATGCAATTCTAAATTATGACATATAAGTTAAGTAACATTTCAATAGAGTGTTAAAACTGAAGATTCTCACTCATAAAATCAGAATTAACGAGATTAACTAGAAGAACCTATCCAATTTTCATTGTAGGTAAATGAAAAAAACTAGTCCAAAAAGAAAAGAAGGAAATGGAAGCTTTTGGAAAACCAGTTAAGAAATAAATTTAAACAAGAAATGGACATCTTTAGAATAACTTTTACAAGGGCAGGTCCAGTCCAGAAAAGGAGCAAGATTATACAGTAAAGCCATATAATGATGTTGTTAAATCCATACTCTCTCGTTTCTCATTACAAAGTAAAAAATAAAAGAAGAAATATAATTATTAAAATAAGTTTAACGTTTAAATTCAGAAAATGTATAAATAAAAATAGTAAATTAATTTAATTTAATAAAAATAAAAAACAAAGATGACAAAAATCTAATAGTGTCAAAGAAATTACAAAAGCTCCCAAAGTTAAAATAAAACCCTGAGAAGGAAAATTAACTATTGAAGCCTAGTCTCTTCTTACAAAGTTTAATTGATGCAGACCCACATTCAAAACAAAGGAAAATCGAGTACTAAACTGGCAAAAAAAGAAGAAAAATAGAAGTTAAAATGATAATGAAGTAAATTGACAAATAGATAACTTGCTAAAGGTTCAAATAGTTTAAAATAAAGTTCTAGCTTTCTTCAATTTAAATTATAAAAATTAAATTGTTAAATACCAAATCATACGCTCTAAAATTCATTTATAATGATATCATCAAAAAAGGATTAGTAGATAATGGTTAAGATGTTAAATAGCAAAAATCTTTAGAAATGACTAACATATCCACAAAGATGGAAGTTCGTTGCAAACCTAATGTTTATATAAAACAAGCATAGAAATGAATTCAAATGAAGAGTATAAATTAGGCAAACTAGAATTGTACTTTATGATAAAAACAAGTTAGAGATGAAGATGAAGAGTGTTACGTGAAAATATGCCTAGAATGTACAGCAAATCTGCTAAAAACGACAAGCTAATACAGAATATGAGAAAATTCAGCAAATTAACACAAACCTAGAGTTCACAAAAAAATACAAAGGTAAAATGTCTTGGACATACTCAAAATTGTAAGATAACGATTTAATTTTGCAACATGATTATAAAAAGAAATTGAGGAAAATAAGAACTTAAAACATTAAGTTTAAAGGAGAGAATGAAACCTATGCAACTAGTTAGTTACATATACTTGTAAGAATCCAAAGTGCACTAAAAATATACTAGATACTAATATTTATAAGCTTAATGATATAGTATTAGAGAATGGTAAAGGACATTAAGCTTAACGCCCTAGATCAATGATGGACAGAATAACAGGATAATGTTAAGCAAAGCACGATAAGAGAAAGGTATTGCAAAATTAAAACTAGATCCAGACTAGAGCATTGAGATAAAAAACGATTTTGGAGAAGATGATTTGGATATTTATGAAAAATAATAGGAAATTAAATTTAAAGTGGAAAAGTAACATAAACAAGAAGAAAAATTATATATTGGAAAGCTTTATTATCGATGAACAAGTTCTTCAAATTTATCACCAATTTATAGCTTTTTTCAATGCAATTCCTCGTTTTTTATATTTTTTTTATCTTTACAGTATTTTAAAAAACTTATAAGTAAATATGAAAGTGACCAGAGAAAACATACGAAGTAGAGAAAGACCACATGAGTCTTACCCAAAGCAATCGGTAAACGTGCGCAGTGTGAAACTATTCAGTCAAGTAAATGAGGCAACTTTCTCTTGGACTGATGAAACTGGATCGCCAAAAGTTAAAGTATGAATATCTGATTATCTATATCTGCCTGGTTTAAGCACCAGTATTAATTTTTGTATAGGGGATTAAATATTATAATAATTCAAGTTAATATAAAATTTCTAGATTTATTTTATGTAACTTGCCAATTTTTTTTAATAACCTACAGCCATTATAACTTTACACTTAAATTATTGATTATTTATAATAAATAATCAATTTCACATTATATTATGATATATATATTATGACGACATAATGGCAATAATCTATAAATGATCCTGATGATAAGTAAGGAAGACAATTGAAAAATTTCCTCAATGATTTAGTTTAAATAATTATTATGATAATAATAAATACGACGTGTACAATAAAACGAATGTATTGTTATGTATGTGAAACAATTGCTCACCTGCACAATAATTTAATTAATTTCAAACTTAGCTTTAAATATTTCTTTGATATGAGTTATTAGGATTTTGTTTACTTCAAGTAAGTATTTTCAGGAAAGAATTATAGCTTTTAAATAAAATTAATTTGTATCTCTTAGCTTCTATATATATAAAGGACTTACGTATTCCAATAAGGGTATCGAACGATGAATAAAGATCATATCAAAACTATTCATTACTTCTTTCATAACGCCTTGAAATCAAATAATGAAGAATAAATTAGTGACTTAATTAGAGTTATTTTTATTTTAAAATGGTCTTAGGAAAGAAACATTTCAATGTATTAAAAATTTTAATTTCAATAAATTTTATTATCTTTAAATGTAATTATAGGGATAAAATTGTAAGTAAATAACAGGCGAAATATTTTTTTTAAAAAGCGCTTTTAATTACTAAATTTCAGACAAGGACTGAAATACCAAATCATTAAAAATGGGAATTGAAACTATATACTAGATGTTTTTGAAAAATTAAAAGACTGTGATAAAAAAAAAAAATCTGTAAAAAATCAATAAGAAGATTGCACTTTTCCAAAACCTGAGTGGCCAAAAATTCTCCACAGCCACTAGGATTTTAGGTGCACCAATTATTCTTACTTAATTAATTGTTTTTGAGACCTCTGCAGTTGAATCCGAATGGAAGAATCTTTAAAGATGAGCGAGATAGATTTCTGGATTTTGCCAATGGAATTATTTAAATTTTATTATTGGACTTGATTTTAGTTATATCTTCCCAGTGCCCCAACACGAAATGTAGTATTTGTTCAAGAGTTTTACCTTAATGATAGGCAAGTCAAATAGCTCATAAATATCTATGATTTAATATATAGTTTAAACAGTGATAATTATTGATGAAATTTTAAATAATTCTATTACAATAATTTCTTATTCCAAACATTTTGTATAATTGCATCAAATATACCAATATTTTCAAAAATTTATTGAATATTTTCTTGATGTTTACAATTAATACATAATTATAAATTATTGAAAATTATTTAAAATGAATTCAAACTTCCTTATAATATTTTATCAAAGAGATCTTTGAATTGACATATTATTATAAAATCTTGAAATCGATAAATATTTGAGAGTTTTATAAATAATGGCACATAATATTATATTATATCATAGAATTTTCTTAAATTAATCGGATTTAAAATAAAAGCTATTTTTAATTCCGATTATTTCTTAATGCTTATTTTTTGGAAATATGACATATTTTGATTTAAAACAAAATTATTTTAATATAATTAGAGAATTACATCCGAATCTGCTTTTAAACTTTTTTTAGATATAAAGTTCTTTTATATTTGTTCATATTTATATTTACTGGAGTTGAAATTAACTATAAATAGAAATCATAGAATCCTTATATTTAAATATTAACTAGTTATTTTTTATATTTACTCTATCAATACAATCAAAACACCATTATCTATTACACTTTTCTTTCTGCATAACTGTAATTTTATAAGAATTTAAATAAGATATGTTTGAATTTTAAGAACTCTTAAAATCTTAAAACTTGAGAGGATCAAGCCAAAAAAAGCCATTAACGTACATAGTACTTAATATAAAAAGAAATGATCTTTAATCACTCTGGATTTTTGAATTTCGATTTCTATTTAATTCATTTTGATTGAAGTGATGGGAGAATAAGAAGAAAATAAATATTTTATAAAACTAATCCAAGTGTAGTTTTAGTTAATTCCTGCTGTCAAATATGTTGTAATATTGCAAAATTATATAAAATATATAATTTTGTCTTTAACAATTCACTACTTGCAGTTTTTCATCCATATATATATATTAAATGTTTTAAACGTTTGTTAATAAAGTTTAAATAATTTGTAATGATGCAAGTTCTTTTGCATTCTTATAATTATATTAAAGTAAATGAAAATTAAATAAATAATTTCTAATAAAATAATTATAAAAGAGTAAAATCAATTGTATAAGGTAAATTGCTAAATTTTTAATAAATTAAGAATCAATTAGTATAAGTTAATTAAATCATTATTAATTTAATCTTTTTAAAAAATTTGGGTTTTGAAGGGTTCGAACCCATGTTAAAAAATTATAAATCTGTAGTTGTTACCATCTAATATCTACTCAATAATTAGTGTTTTATTAGCATTTATCTTTATATATATGTTAAGATTAAATTTAAGAGATAATTTAAGATTTCGTAATTGTACTCGTAGAAAATCAAAATAGAACTTTTGAAAATCTCAATATCTAAGAGGAAATTTATCTAAGAATTCCAATTAAAAACAGTAGAATATCTCATAATACTAAAGATAATTCACTCTTCAACAAGCAGAAAGCAGAATATTGAAGAATAAAAAAAAGACATAGGAAGACAAAAATTATAAAAGAGAAATACTGTAAACTTAGAATTTATATCAGAGAGATCCTCGCTCACAAAACCAGAAACTAATAAAATATTTAATAATAGATTTTTAGTTTTAAATTTATAATGATTTGTGAATTTATGATAATCTTATACATCTCTCTATTTCTGTAACTTTATATTAACTCCTTATTTTTTCATAAATTTTATCAATGGGGTTTTAATTTAAATCAATAAATTAAATCAAATGTGGCTTTATAATTGCAATTAATAATTAAAACCTAAATATCATTATATATCTCTAAATTATTGTAAAACTCTTTCACATACAAGAAAGTCTTAATCGAAAATATTCATCTATTTCTATCTTAAAGGAACGTTTGTTATTTGTTCTTCCTCAACACTTGTATACATTGATTGTCTTATTTTTATGTTCTCCACTACCCCAAACTAACTTTGAGCATTCCATAATTTTTAATGTAAAATTATTGTATAAATAATAAAAGTTCTAGTTTTAATTACCTACAGCATTTTTCCAGATGTTATAATGGTAAAATCAAATAAGGATAAGCAAATAAATTATAAAATATTTATCAATAAAATCAAATTGTACTTTAGATTAAAGTCTATGAAATAGTGTTTGATCCCTTCATTTTTCTGCATATTAGAAATAAGTTTACTATAATTCACATTTAGCTGTATTTTATCGTTGCTTTGGTTTATTAAAGAAACTTTTTTAATACCTTTGACTATTAAATCCTATATTTTGACTATCTAAAACATCTTAAGATCTCGAATGATGATCTAAAAATATATCCCTGTATTTATGAAATTTCACACTGCAATACTCCTAACTCCTACTTGATTCATTTTATAATTATCCTTTGAAGATTATTAATTTTAAATATTAGCATCCAAATGCGTAACTACTTTTAATTATTAATGACACACTATATATAAAACCATATAACGATATGTATCATATTTTAATAAATAATTAATTTGAGATATAATTGAGAAGCTATCCAAATTTAGCAGTACAGCTGTTATTAACTTAAAAGATATTCATAATATCAACACTTAATCTAAGCCAATTTTTTTAATGTTTTGAGAAAAAAAAACAATTGAATAGCAAAACCTTCCTTTTAAATAAACTTAAAATGTTGTAAATTACTTATATTGAAATTCAATTGATAAAAACTATTAGATTATCATAATTAATAATTAACTTTAATTACATAAATAAGTAAATACAATCAATATTATTGTTAATTCAATACATTATTATGATAATCATTAGTGTGCAGTTGCTCAATTTAAGATTCCAAACTGAAATTGAAAATAAGGTCTTATTGAGCTATTATAGGTAAGTTAAAATTTTTATAATTTTTCAAATAAAGCTAGATCTGATATTTCCTTTATTTGATGAGTATTTGCTTTAATAGTTGTGATATATTTTTTAATATTCTTTATGGCAATATTTATAAATTTCTTTAATTAAAAGAAAAATATCTACATAAAAATTAAATTCTTTGGATTAAATTATCATTTATTTGAATTCTATTGAATGTTTTTTTTTATTGCAATTGATAAAATAAAGTGCATTAACTAATTCTATATTAATAACTAGTATATTCAATGCACTTTTCTTTTTATTGATGTAAAGGTGGAAAGTTTTCTTCCATAATACATAATTATATCTTCAGAAATATTATTAATATATTATTATGAGAGTGCCATTAATATGCTAAAGATCTTCTAGATCTCACCTTTTCATTCATACATAATTATTTATCTATATTTTTGATTGCAATTTCTTTTATCAATTTTAATATCATCTTCCCTCACGATTAATAAGACAAGTGTAAAAAGAGAGGTAACTATATAAGTTATGTGCACTAACTATTATTACATTAAGAATTTCAAGATTAAGATAAAATCCTATCAATTAATACCCGCTGAATAATTAATTAAAGCAATATGATGAGAATAACTCAACATACTTTACCTATCTTTAGTTATAGTTACAGCAACTCTACTATAACCTATGATTGATTAAAGCTAAAAACAAATCAATTGCTCCACAGCAAATACATTTAAGCCAAGAAAATAATTCAGGTAATACAGTTATCACCATATTTATATTATTTATATATTTTTAGACAGAAAATAAAACACCTTAGATGATTTGTTCACACCTTAAAATTAAATAATAAAATAAAGCTGAATTAGAAAAGAGTAAACTTTCAAAAAGCATTCCGATGAGATTGAGTCAAAATGGAAAATAGTCTAAGAATAAATATAAGTTATAATTTAGAAAAACATGTCCATAAATTATTATAATTAAAATCAGAATAAAGAAATCTAAGAAATGCATAGTGATAAATATATTTTTACTATCTTAGAGAAACAACAGAAGTGGCTCTCCTTGCAAATAATATAATTTAAACTTGATACCTAATTAAATTAGCATTTACGCAGTAAAAATTATTGCACTTTTTATAAGAAAAATAATAATTTGAGTTTTTATAGTTATTTTAATAATACAAATTAGAGTAAGACAAAAAAATATCGTATTTAAGGCATGAATTAACTTAAAAGCAATTTGACATCAGAGAGACAGCAATTTTAATTTATTTAGATTTCATCAATTATTTCTATTAATTTGAACACAATGGTATATTGATTAGCAATTTTATACACATTAGCATGCTAATGTAAGTTAATATTATTACAATGCATCAATCAGGTGATTCATAGTTGCTTATTGTAGATAATAACTTTGATGTACCCGTAAAACAGTCGGTAGTAGCAAGAATCTTATCAAAACATTGGAGCTAACCCATAGAGTTGTGTTTTGGTTGAATCAAATGTCGAATAAAAGAGAAGCATATTCAACAAAACTTCAAATAACTCCAACAGCATACTTATTTTTAAACAGTTTATTAGTACATTACTTATAAAGATACAACAAATCGTCGCTTAAAGTCTTTAAATCTGATATTCAATCACACTCTTTCATATTTTATAGGACATGATATAAAATTAAGAACAATTAAAAGAAAGATAAATATAAACAAAGAAAAAGAAAAAGGTCAAATCAAAATAGCCAAAAGATGATGACTTAGTTTGCTGGAACTTAATGTCGATTTCATAACTTAAGGGTAAGTCGTTTATATATAGATTATAATCGCTACAATTATAGGCATATTGAGTACATGATATGAATAAATTATAATTTTTATTATAATTATAATTACTTATTATTTATAAACTTATTATTGTAGGAATACAATTGAAATTGAGAAATTATAATTAAATTAATAAATATTAAATCAAATTAGTGGCAGTTAAAGTTGCCCAATTTAAACTATCTTGGGCTCATTCGATAGAGAATTTAAAATTAGCTGGACTTTATAATTGGCGGTACTATTTTATCTCATCCCTGGACCGAAAAAACTCAACTTTAAATAAACTCATCTAAATTCATTAAATTATACCCTCACATTAAACTAGCGTTATCTCGCTCCAGGGATGAGATAAAATGGTACCGCCAATTATAAAGTCCAGCTAATTTTAATTTCTCTATCGAATGAGCCCGAGGTAGTTTAAATTGGCCAACTTTAACTGCCACTAATTTGATTTAATATTTATTAATTTAATTATAATTTCTCAATTTCAATTGTATTCCTACAATATTACCTTGTATCTTTTTTAAACTTTAAAGTTTTTTAATAAAAAATGATTAATTAATCAATAATATTAAATTCAAAGATTATTTCTTACTTTAAATAACTTTAATAATTAAGTCAGTTACCTTGATATTTAATGAAGTGATTATTATTTGTTTAACTTTTTCTCAAATTTAAAAAATGTTAGAATTTGAGGGATTATTTCTTATTCAGACTGCCTTTCTATGATTAAAAAGTACTTTGCTCCCAAATTTTTATCAAAAATTTTGATCCTCTAAACTTAGTTCATTTACATCTTTAAAATGCCAAAAATAATATCTATTTAAATAAAGAAGAACATAAATTCAATAAATGTAAAATTTATAGGACCATTTAAATGGAAGCTAGATTCATTTTAGCATTATTGATTGTCTACAAATAGCTTGTATTTTAGTTTTCTTCAGGTTATTTGAATTTTAGAATGATTAGTCACTGTTTTACCTTGATCAAACATTTTCAATTTAGTTGTTGCGTTTTAAAAGACTAAGGAATTTAAATTTAATAATACAAAATTAAATAATTTAGGAGATTAATAAAATAATACGCATTAGACATTTCTATAAATAGACTAGTTGAAATTGATATATAACTGTTTAATAATTTAAAATTCATGTTATTAAATGAGTTTCAATGTGTAGTGAAATCCTTCAAGGTTTTAGCCGTTTTCGATGTTCAACTTTCTAAGCGCAAATTTAATTTTCTTTCTAGTATTTTAGTGTGCAGATTCCATTTTAATTGTCTTTAAAAAAAATGATGTTATTCATGATTCTCGAGTACATCTAAGTGTAGAGTTAACACAATAATTTTATTTTACTGAAGATATAATTTTCGATACTGTAGAATAGTTCACTACACTTATGCTCAATTCTAAATTATGCAAGGCATTTTTGAATTATGTTGGCTGAAAGTATTCTTTTTATCTCATTTTTTACTTCCACTTTTCTCTGAAAGTGCTCATTGTGTGATTAAGATGCTATCCTTCATCTTTGAACCTTCATCAAGTCTTCCTTTTCATCCAAAAAGTTTCAATCACTTTCATTAAATTAAAAATATTTGAGGATTTTGACTGACTTGAAATTATCGACAATAAACAAGTTGATTATTGCAACATACTCTCTAGAAAATCTAAAAATTAGTAAATGATTATGGCACCAATAAAATCTAAGTTCTAAAAACGAAAGGAGTCGGGAGTTGATAGAGATATAATTGGTCTAAGCGTTTCGAGATTTTGAAGCATATTTATAATTCTAGCACTTTTTAAGAAATCTCACCAAGCGATTTTAGCACATTTCTTTTGTCTTAGTATTTGCTTAACTTAGTTGTTTTCAATTCATGCTGATTTTTCAAAAAGGACTCTGGTTTTTCCTCTAATGTTTGTATGAATACATCTTAGTTGAAGAAGAAGGGCTAAAGTGATTCCTGATCACAGTAACTAGATTCACGTTGAATATATACTTTTTTCTTGTAAATCTGAGCTGATTTCCTGAGCCACCGAAAAACTGTTTCAATATTTGCTCGATTCGATAATTTATGGGTTATTTACTGAAATCTTAATCTTCACTGTGAATTCTTTAGCAATACTTGAAAAGGCTCAATTTATAGTGTAATTGAACTATGTAAGCGATTTAAAAATTGTTAAATCCATTACTTTATTTCAGTCAATGCACCTAAATAAAATATACTATGTTAAACGTAATAACACTAAAAAATGTTCCTTACTCATATAGCTGTTATTGCTTGTGGGAAAAGCTAAATTTACTATTGCATTTACCAAACCAACTTTACACATAGCAGATATTACCAACAACAGTCATTCTTTTAGTTTATCATTATATGTAGCAGTTGTTCTGTAGTACTCTTGAAATTTTGACACATTTAAAAGCACTATGGTAAATTTATAATCAGCTTCTTCTTTTATTTTCGTTAACTTCTTATTATTTATATAATGGGGACTCGATATAATTCACTTTAAAACTCTGCAATTGAAGTGATGATTCTATATTTCCCTATGGATAAACTGGTTTCGAATAGTACCTAACCATTACTTAATTCAAAAGCTGTCAAAAGATTAATAGTTGATCCATGATTGCTTTAATAATACTTTGAATTAATTATGCATTAATTTTAGGTACAATAATAATAATAATAATATTGGTCCAATCTCCACACATGAACGAGCAGAAGATCTCAGAATCAGACTCTAAGTAAGAAGCAAGGGATCAGGAGAAAAGTGAATAAGGGGAGGCTAGAGCCAAAGGAAAGGAAGGTTAGAAGAATTTTAATGAGGAAGAAGGTACAGAAATCCAAGGACAAAAGGAGTGAAAGCAAGAAATGTAAAGAATTACATTTCGCATTATATTGCACTGTTCATTAATTGTGCATTTTATTTTACCTTAAGTTATTATCAATCTTATCTAATAATGATAATAGTAAAAAAAATAATAATAATAGTAAAAATAATAATAATAATAATATGATCACATTGAGGTCTCTGGGGACTCCCGATCTGTAATGCATGTTAGCATGTAAGGGACGCACCCTTTTATATGTTTATGCAAAGTTATATATAAGATTAATCAATAATCTTCCCAATCGTCTCACTGCTGTCTTCTAGGTGAATTAAATGACTCTACCAGTTTTAGTCATTGTTTGTTTTAGGTGTCTAATATGTTATGTATCCAGGTTCACCTCCTTCAAATCGTTAATTTTATATAATTGCTTGCCTTACATAAGTGAGAACCCTTATGAAATCTTAGTGGAGTTCTTTATATATTTCTTTGTTTGGATTGAATTAATAGCTGTCATTTTCGTATACTAGTATAGCATCTACTAAATTGGTTATATGGGTCTCTTGGTATACACCTAACTTTCCCCTGACTTTATGCTAAATGTGTCTTCTTAGGAAGAGGAGTGTTTTGAGATTTTTTTATTCTATTGTGAACAGTTTTTTCTTGGCTTCCAAGTTTTTTGAGAAAGTGTAAATACTTTTGTAATTATTAAAATGAGTTTGTTCCAAGCTTTTGTTTGCAATTTTGTAACTCTTCTTGATTCAAATCAATGGTAAATTTAGTTTTGTTCACTTAGAAGGAAAGGATTTGTTCTAGTGCTGGGCTTTAGGGCACAAACAACTTGAGTTGTTATTTTTCTTAGAGTCTTACTGATGTTGGCTATATTTATGTAACTTGTTGTTTCGGTTCTTCTTTAGTTTCTTTTTGGTTGCTCATTATAATTTCTGGGATTATTGTTTGTTATTATTAATGAAATTCTGTTTTTTTTATGTCAAGGATTAGGTGTTTGTTTGTTATTTGTTAACTTCTTTAGCAATCTACCTTAATGCATTCTCTATTGTGTTGGTAGTGTATAATGTTTTATGGTCTTTAGAGTCAATATATATAAGCAATATGTTTTATTAAATATGTTATTTATATTAAATAGTTTAAGGTATTGTGACTTTATTAGTCAGAATCTGATTTGTTGTTCCGATCAGAAATTTTTCTGATCGGAATGATACCGATCTGTGACATATTCCCTTAATTGGGGTACTTTAATAGGTCTGAGTCCTTTTCCTAGTCTCTTGTATATAAATTGTCAGACTTGTCTGAAAAGAACTCATTCATATAGAGTGCCAACTTATGTGCTTCTTTTGAGATTTTTGTGGTTTTTAGCAGGAGCTGTAGTGTTTATCAATCTTTTTGTTTCCATCTTGTTAGGAAGTTGGTAACTTGCCCTGTGACAACTTGTTATGAGCTTGACTCTTTCCTTAAAAAGACTTAGAATGTTTTGAAGCTGAGTAGTAAATACCAAGTTTTAAGTATGAACGATCTTTCTCTTTTGCTGAGTCTACTTTTGATCCCCGAGTTTTGGACTTTTCAATATATGAGTTAGTTCGCCTTTAACGAAATAAGTACCATAGGTTAGGAATAATATAACCTTGCAAGGGGGGCAGCAAAGTTAGTTTAAATCAGTTATCATCTTTTACGAATTAGGCGGGAATCTAGGGTATGTTCCAATATATTTAATAATTTAGATACTATAATAATTGATTAAATTTTACTTTATATATAAGTAATAATACATTGACTGGGTGTTTATAAATTATTTTCACATAAAAATAATAATCTTTTGCTTTATTTAATGAATTTATATTAACTTTAGCAACCATCTTATTTGATCGAGATTTATTCTTTTATATTATTTGTTAATAAATAACAATAATATTGATAACAATATCAAATTTTGGATATTATTTAATTCACTTAAAGGAGTAAAATGATCCAATATAAATAAAGATCCTTTGCTCTTTCAAATCAAAATTGTCTTTACCGTCAATTCTTTTTGAAAATTAAACTATAATTATTTTGTTTGTCATTTTACAATTAAGTTATGAACTTAATCACTGCATCATCTTTATCCACAATAATTTCAAACATTTGAAAATTTACCTGCGAGGATGAGCAATCCTCATAGTACCGACAAAGAAGGCCAAACTAAACAGTTAGTATTGAAATAGCCAAATATTTTGAATTACTGTATCAAAGTCAAACATATTGCATGATGAATAGTTATATGGATTGAATATTACATGTGAGATGTACGTTGCATTTTAGTTAACTATTTATAGGGTATTCTCTATGTTAGTATCTTATTATTGAATTAATTTACTGGATATATTTCTTATCTCAAGAAAATTAATTCAAATGCTGAAAATTAACTAGTTAAATCATCAGCAGGATAAAGGGTTTTCTCCTGAAAATAATGGTAAAAAGGAGGATGATAGCACATTAATTGAATTGAAACAAGGAAAGCAAGACAGAGGAGGTATATATTTATATTATACTTCAAAATGAATAGTTACATTCATAACTACAAATTAAATGCAAAACAATTAGTTTGATTGTTAGTGAGAACATCTATATTATTGGTCGATATACTTAAATTTATGATTATAGATTTATATATAAATTTACTATATAATTGTATAGAGTTATAATTAATTGACTAATTATGATGAATTTAATATTCTAAAATTATAAATTAGATATTGATTTATTGAATACCGACAATAAAAAATAAATGAAAATAGCCATTAATAACTTAAAGATGATGTTGATAAGGGAAATTAACAGATACTCTAATAATTCACGAAAGTCTAACTTTCCTTTGATGAAGATTTTCATGCTCGACATAATTTAGATCTTATTATATATTTTTTGTATAAATAAATTATTATGAAGTATAATGATATAAATTTATTTCTATTGTTTACATATTTATAAATATCTTCCTCTCCAAGCTAATTATTTCTTTTAGTATTTTCATTGACATTTTCATTGATGATAATAGGAGATTAAATAAGGAAGAATTTAACAGGAATACTTTGCCTATTCATCTGTAAATAAATAAATAAGCTCCTTATATATTAATGAAAACTTTCCTTTCATTTGCAATCATTACTACTATCTATTAATTTTAATTAAATTACCTAAAAATTCAGAAACTATTTATGAATTAAAGAGATAACAGAAAGACAGGCAGTATTAATAGATCATTACTCACACTAACTAAATAGGCCATAATCTTGCAACATCCAAATTGAATCGAGACAAATACTCACATCAAAAGTAAGTGCAAATACCAAAATTGATAGATGTTTTCCTTTTTAGGATAAAAATATATTTTAACTGTTTCTATTACAACTAAAGATATCCTTGCATGATACAGTAGCACTCGGAGGGACCATACCATGAGATTTTCCATAAAAAAAACGTTGTTATATAAATAAATACTTAGTAAAAGAATGCCAAAAGGAGTGTAGATTATGAGTGAATGCAAATTCAAACAGACACTGAAAGGTAAGCCAAAAATGAACATATACGAAAAGGTAATAATTCATATGTATAATCTAAGGAAAAAGCTCGTGATATTAATAAAGATACAAAATATCAAAGGGAATTCTTAAAAATATTAGATTAAGGTAAATATATAAATCTTAATGATTTTGAATTTGTATGCAATGATTAACATGCAATGTATTTATTTAAAAATACTTACATTAATATGAAGAATTACTTTATGCTAAAAATATGTTTGTGTGCTAGTTCTTATTAGCATTTATATTTTACTTAAATATTGATAAATACTAAATATAGATACTTTCGATCACATATTTAAATATAATTCAATCAATTTTTCTTGGACCTTTGATAGATATTTATTAATTATTTGAAGTTTAGCGAAGAAGTTAAACACTGTAAGTAACTATTAGATTCTATCTCAAACGATTGAATATCATATTAAGTTATACATACCATTTCAAACTTACGTATTTACTTTAAATTAACTTATAAATCATGATATATAATAAACTCCATTGAATTTCTGGAAGGTTCTCGACGTCACTATTATAAATTACTGGAATGCCTTAATTAGTAAACAAAAGTTTCAAAGATTATTTGAACTTCAGTTAAGTTAACTTCATATACAAAGTTACCACATTATATAATCTTGTCAAATATATAAGTGCAAGAATAATTCAAGTATATAATCAACATGAATTTTTGACATTTAATAATTATATATGCCATATAAACTTAAATTTTTTCTGCTGTTTAGTCTTTGATAATGTATATAACATTTAAGACATCATATTAAAAAGAGTAACTTTAAAGATTTTACTTCTACATTACTTTAATCTTAATAAAATATGCATATTATAAAATAATTATCTATCTTAATAAATAAGACTAGATAATTACTAAAATATATATATATATCTTTCGTGCACTTATAAATGTAATATGTAGAAGAAAAAAATGTTTATAATAATATAATATGTTATAAATGTAATTATAATTAAACTCAAATCAATAGTAAAATTAATAGTAAATATCATAAAAGTATTAATAAATCAAATAAAAAAAATTAAAAAAAAAAAAATTTTGTAAAAAAAATAAAAAATCGAAAAATAGAGGAATTTAAAATAAAAAATAAACGATAAGACTTTGAAGAACTAAATTATAAAACAAATACAACAAAAAACCAGTTATTAAGAAAAAACTTTTTAATTATATTAAATAAAAATTAAACTAGTAAATTTAATGAAAAAAAAAAGATATTAAAAAAATTATGAAAAAAGTAAAATACAAAAAAGAAAAATTTTTATATTTAAAAAATGAAATAAGTTGGAAAGTTATAAATTGAAATTGCAATTTAAATAGGTAACGTGATCCTCAAAAACCAAAGAGATTTTAATTTGTGAAAGCGTTGTCGATTAGTTCATAAATCTTTATGATTAAATTAAGAAGTTAATATAGACAATAATAAGCTTGAAGTTGGTTGTTGAGAAAGTGTTCATGATAAATTGATTTTAAAACTTCGAAAATCATATATTCGTGTTCAGAGTAGTCTAATTAACCAGAAATATATAATGAGGCTATTTTTACTAGTAATTATCATCATTAATGGGATTTTTGTAGACTCAATTAAATAAATTCCTACTTTTTTGTAAATAAAATAAAAGAATATAAAATAAGAGAGATATTAAATTAATTAAATAGAAACAGTATGAATACAAAATATAGTCTATGAGAATACAAAGTTATTCTTAATGATTTTTGTTGTGTAATTTACTTATTTTGCTATTTTGTAATTATTATTATGAGTATAAAAATTATATTAGATTGAGGATTTTAATTACACGATAATCTCCTAGGCTTTCTATTTAAGTATTCGGATTCTCTAGCACTATCATTCGCATTTGTAAGAGTGGGAGCTCTTATCTGGTGATAATAGGAGGTTTTAGAGCTAAAATTCAGTCAGTTTATTGTATTTTATTTTTTAGGCTTTTAAGCGACATATCATGCTAGTCACCAACTTCAATTGTTAGGGATGATTTCTTATAATTACTTAATGTTAGGATGCTCCATTTGAAAAGGTACTTGCAGCTCTATTAATTCCAGCATAATATCTTCATTTGCCTAAATTGATAAAGTAACTACCAGACACAAGCAACATATTTAACAATATTGCTAATTCTTTTCATCGCATACCTTAGATCTCCCATTTTTAATTAATTTGATTTTTAATTATAATATTTGGCACATCTTAAGATTCGAAAACGAAGACTTTCAAAATCTAATATTAGCAATTTATCTAATCTCCACTCGAATCTAAAGAGATGATTTAAGGAAGGTAGGGGCTTCAATCTGGAGAGATTCTTAGTAGTGATACAATTAAGTCTTCTTTATTTAACAGTACCATTTTATCGCATTTCTTTAAACCACTTTGCACATTTCTTTATCTTAATTTAAATATTTTGACGAGTTTTATTTGTAAAAGGCTCAATTTCCCTAGTTGTAAATTCCATTTTCCACAAGTGCAATTTTGATTTTAGCTTGGTTGAGTTGGAATAATTTTGGCGATTTCTTGTTCACATGGGTAGACTTCCTTTAGCATAATACTTATAATAGTTTAGTCTCTGAAGTATTCTTGAGCCGCCTTATTGCAGTTATAAGAAATGCTATTTAATTTTTCAATCTAGTTCTCAACTACTCCAGTACTTTGGACGGCCCAATTATGCATTCACTATTTGTCTACAGATTTTTAATTTTCTTAAGTTGAAGTAGTCTAATGCTTTAAGAAGTAAGTATGGAGCTTTGTTATCATTATTCAATAGTACCATACCAACAAAGAAAGTTCTTTAATAAGATACACAGTAATTTATGTAACTCAATGAAGAATTGGCATAGTAAATATTGCAATGCACAATTGATAGTTATTGGGGGTAGCCAGGCCTTAATATAATCATTGGAAAAACAGAGATAATTGTTTATTTAATCGAGTAAGTATCAAAATAATTTTTATTTCCAACTCTATTTATCTCAATTTTTTACTGACTTCTGTTGGAGTTAAGCTTCTTAGCATTCAAAAATCGTTTACTAAACTAATGGCTTAGACTTGAAATACTGAAAGCGAAATTTGATTCTGAGAGTAAGCAAACTAATTAGTGCTCCCGTTTGTAATTGTAATATAATTATTATTATTTTATAATGATTATTAAGGTTCTTATTTTAGTATTTAAGAATTTGTTATTTAATAATAAATAATAGGTTTGTACATTTTGTGAAATGAGATTTAATTGATTAGTTTGTATAAAAACACAAAACCTAAAAGTTTAATAGTCATTTTTATAGTTACTTATATTGTAAATTAATTTTTAACAATTCTATTAAACGATAAAAGAATTATACTAATAATTAAAATTTTAACATATGGATTACAAATAATATATAAAAAGAAGAAGATTTCATATACATAACTATATCACAGAGAGAGATGAATTATTTTGATTTGCTAAAATGACCTAATAAAATTCTGTGATAATCTACCGAGGCTTACAAAATCCTTAAATTCACTAATATTAAAATACGATCAGACATAATTCAACTGCCTGTATCTCAGCGCGTTTTCAAGATACGACCTCGCAAAATATATATTCGTGTTCAGCGTCTAAATGACTAGATAAGATATTTTGGGGAATTTTAGGAAATATAAATTGCTAGTTGAGTTTGCCGGGGAAGGTTCTGCTCCTGGGCTAAATTTAGAAAATCAAAAAATGGACTAAATGACCCTCCTATAACTTTTGAAATTGGCTATATATCTGGTGTTCCCGTGTCACCATCTTGTTCAGGAGACCAAAATTAGTGGATTTGCTTAATTCCAGGTCACCTCAAGAATTTCCTTGACCTTGAAAACCCTTAAAATCGATGTTTAACTCAATCCTATTTTGAAACTTTCACTGCCTGTATCTCAGCGCATTTTGAAGATACGACCTCGCAAAATATATATTCTTGTTCAGCGTGGTCTAATTAACTACATAAATATAATGCAGCATTTTTTACTTGTAATAATCAATCAATAATGGAATTGTCGAAGACTCAATTAATTAATTCCTACTTTTTATAAATATAATAATTATTTTTTCAATATATGGATTGCAAATAGTATATAAAAGAAATTCGATTTCATATACTTAATTATAGCACAGAGGGAGATTAATTATTTTGATTTGCTTACACTATCTAATTAAATTCTGTAACGATCTACCGAGGCTTACAAAAATCTTAAATTGCATTAGATAATAATAATAAGATCAGACTTGATTAAATTAATAAATTAATATAGACGATATTAACCTTGAGTTTGGTAGTTAAGAAAGTTTTTATATAAAATTGCATTTTAAATAGGTCAAACCTGTATTCTAGGATGCTCTAAAAATCAAAGAAATTTTTATTTGTGAAAGCTTAGTCGATTAGCTCATAAATGTCAATGAATTTCCTTTAAATTTAGGATCTCTAAAAATCCTTTACCATTTCTCTTAGTTTATTATAGAAAATTATTGAAATATTGATCTATCATTAATTTATCTTTTTATTTAATCTTTTAAATAAACTGTTTTTTTATTTATATATTCTAAACTTTCAGTATTATTTATTAATGAGCGAGGAGCAATATGGAACATCTCTAAAAGTTTGGGTGCTGATGGAGTGAGGTGCCAGGGACATGGCCCCCTCGAGCAAGCCAACCTACTCTACTGCACAGGACGCAAAGTTGGCTCGGAAGCGCCAAGTACCACCACTCCTAGGTGGAACTGAGACTACAGTGAATGGCTAAATAACAAAATGCCTGGAAGAGGTATACCACTGGTAACGATGACAATTTAAGCAGCAACTAAATCAACTAGATCAGACACGGTGATGACAACAATCTAAGATTACAAGAATCGTAAATAATATTCAGAGCCACCACTAACACTGGCAGTGCAGACCTAGCCAGTAAACCAGCAGACCCGGCAGACTTGTTATATATCTAATACCTACTAACTAAAATAGGTTTAAAAAAAAAGATGTATATATAGCTCACTAATAAATAATACTGATTAATATATAATGTCTAGAAATTTTGACCTCTAGAATTTTTAATTTACCTTATAGTTACTCTCTCTATTCTATACTTTTTCGTTTTTATCTTATTTTTCTCTATTATTTTTATTAATATTAATATTTTTATTCTCTATTGTTCAATATCATATATTACTTATTTACATTTAATTGGCCAGATTGTTTATTTATTTTTTTATTATATTTTTGTTTTTAATTTATATTTGTATATTTACCTTCGACAATTACAATATTCAAAACCCCAAAACCCCTTAATGAGGTTTATAAGTGCTTTGATTTGTAGGGAATTTGTTAGGGGTTGGGGTTATTAATAGGTTTTATGTGAAATTTATAGTAAATGTATTTAATTTAATCACTCAAAATGCATTTTGGATCATGTGGGAGAGGTCTGAAGTTTATTTTACTTAACCACAACTCTATCTTCTCTAATGTCATGTCTGATCTAGAGTTTGGTTTTAAGATTATTGATTCTGCCATTTATTTTAATGATTGAGATACTCTGGTTTTGTCTATAAATTACTTGATTCTTTACTTAGCATCTTTCTCACACCTTGTAGAGTAGTAATCATTCCGAGGCATATCGCACTCTATTATTATTGCTGCTAAAGCCCACACATCCCATTGATAGTCTCCATCTCTCCAGTCTTCTCTTTCAGGATAATAGCCTGGAGTTCCCATAACACTTCCTAGCCTTGATACTTCTACCCTTAATGCTCTGTTGAAGTCAATAATTGTCACTCTTACAGGTGAGAAGTTTATCATAATATTTTCTGGTTTTAAATCTCTATGAACAAAGCCTAACTTATGAAGCTCTTTTATACCTTGTAAGGTTTAAGTTGCTATCAAAGCAAGCTACTTATGATTCCTTTGATCAGTAATAAAATCTCTGAGGGTCATTTCATAGAATGGGAGTCTGAAAGCAACATGATCCTTGGCAAGGAGAACAGCATCTAGCTTGATTAAGTAACTACACTCTTTAAACTTTGCTTGAGTGAGTACTTGATACTCATTTGTGAACTCCATCTAATATTTATCATCACTTAAGAGATACTTGAAGGGATACACCTTATATGCATACTGATGATCATTGATAACTTTCTTATCAAAGGAGTCTTCTAATATAAGGTAGCTTTAAAGTGAAGTGTCTAGGTCAACTTAGGCAAGAACTGGAATCTTTTTATATTGAATTTTAATCATAATCTTTGTGATTTCAGATGCTAGTAGGTTGCGTGATTTCCTCACATATTCTGATTCACAAGCTTGATCGAGCTCTACCATTTTCGAAGATTCTCTTGCTTTTCTTTTGTTAAGTAGCTTCAATTCATCTTCATGCTTTTCAATCTCTAAATCTTTCTTGTGAGCTTTTAAAAGATGCTTCCTAAATCTCTAGTATGAGCATACTGCTTATGGCACTCGAAGCAATCATACTTTCCGTCGATTTTATCGTGCTTTAAGTATACTGTTGGCTTGGCTTCTCTATGCTCTTTCATATGCCTATACCAACTAGATTTATGAGCGAAGTCTCTCTCACACTTCTCACAAAAGTATACTTCTACTTCTTCAGTTTGTATAGGAATTTCATTCATACCTTTCTCCTCCTCTCTGTCTCCCACACACTTGTTTGCCATTTATTTTCTATTATTAATTTCTATTTTAATAACAGAGACCTCAAGTGATAGCTCTGGTAGTTCTTTATGAGAGTTCATCTCACAGCCATCACACTTTTTATTGCTGCCAAAGGTAAGTCTCATTTAGTTTGATGGAAGGGCTGTTGTTTTTCTTAAAATGCTAGCGCTCATATTTAAATTTGAATTTAAAATTATAAAACTGCCTCTATAACTGAGAGCTTATATGAGAGCTTTGCAAGCCTACAAGTTTCAAGGGAAGTTCTTAGAGTATGAGAAAAGAATTATGAGTGTTAAGAGACGATCCAGCTCTACATATGGGTGAGGAAGTAACCATTTTTACTTTCAATAATAAAGTGATTATAGTACGTACCGATTTAGGAGGTGCACCTAATTAAGTACGTACTGCTTTAGGAAGTATTTTGTAATTCTATGATTAAAATTAGGGTGCTCCTAATTAAGTACTAGCACTAATTAAAGCTCCTAATTAAGTACTAGCATTTTAGGAGCTGCTCCTAATTAAGTACATACCAATTTAAATTTAAAAATATGGAACTATAAATTAGAAATTGTATCAATCTCTCAAGTTTGAAACCAGTGCTCAAAACCTTCTCCATATCCTTCTAAAGGTTGCTCCTATAGGATGCCCATATTTAATAGTAAGTTTTACAGAGGTAAATAATTGAAATCAATAAACTTAAATTTGAATATCATTTCTTAGATCTATAAACAAGATGGAGTCAATGATGATGCAATGAAAAGAGTGCAAGCACAAGAATTGATTCAAAGATTTAGAAGCAAGGAGAATTTGCACCGCTACCTAGTGCAGCAAGGTAATGAACTTATAGTAACTCATTTTGATTATATAGTTGGTTTGTTCCTGCCAACGATGGAAGGTACCAAAATTTCATTTCTAAGGGCGATACTCTGCGAAGAGAAGAAAGCATTGAAAACTTAAGATGTAAAGTTTGCAGAGATTCCAAACTATCCAGAAATCTCAGTGACTAACTTATATGATGATGCTATGAATGACCCAGAGGTTTCGCTGTACCTGCCTACTAAGAAGCAGTTGTCAAATAAACTGCCTGAAAGAAACTATTTCTTTGGCATACTTGCAACAATTAAAGGTGATTACTTGAAAGAAATTATTCAAGAATCTCATAAGAAAAGGTACAGCATCTCTTCAGAAGATAAGGACAAACAAGGGATCAAGATAAGTGAGAGCTGGCTATCAGAGCTGCAGAAGCACCCTTATATTTCAAGTAAGATTTGTAGCTTAACTCTTTAGAAAAATCTGGTACTGGCATCTTCTTGATGAAGGAATAGAGCAAGCTTCACAGAGAGCGAAAGTCGCAGACAAAGTATGAAGTCAGCAAGAGACTTTATTCAAATATTCAGCCACCAGAGTCAATGAACATAGATGCTGGAGCTGGCAGTAAGAGAAGAAACTTAGGTGGAGGGAAGCAAGAAGTAGAAGAAAAGAAAGAGAAGCCAGCTCCCTCTAAAGAATTTTAAATGTGACTTATATATTCATTAACTTAACTATAAAACTTATTTATATAAATTCACTCTCCCTTCTTTAGCACACTTTTAAGCCAATTAATTATCTACTCTCTTCGCTGAGCTTTTAATAAAGTCTACTGTATCGATAGGTAGGTCATGCATCAAGTGATATAGCAGCAGTTTCTTGTAACGACCTTTTAATATTCCCCAGTAGAACTCAATTCCATTAAACTATGGACTGTAAGGTACGTTGACACTGCCGTTATTCTAAGTTGTTCATAACTCTTCCTTGTTTCTTTGGTCTTATGAACAGAAAGATTATCAACGAATAGTATAATCTCTTATTCAGGGTACTTCTCTCTCAGCTGTTCTAAGAACTTTATATACTACTCTGTCTTAATAGAGCGAGGATGAATAAGATAAGTTTCTAAACCAGTATCCTCGCTAATTCCTCCAAGAATAGCCATTGTTTATACCTTGACTTTCTAGTCATATACTTCTATGTTGCTATGCCTCTTATACCAAGACTTCTAGATGAAAGTGTTGAATATAAACACAGCCTCGTCAGCATGAATAAACTTAATATTATTCTATTAGGCTCTCTGCATTTAATTATAAATATAATTTAAGTTGTTGTTGTAAAATGGCAGAGTGAAATCAATTACTCTCTTGATACGATTTACACCTTTGTAAGAGATACCGTTTCGTTTATAAATGTTTGCAACAGATTATGCAGAGATCTTCAACTCAGGGAACTGGCGATGAAACATAATAGCTCGTTAGTCGAGAGAGAAGTGAGCCCAATACTTCAAAGTTTTTTCATTAATAAGATAGTCAATATGCTTCTATAGAAACTTAGACTTCCTCTTAGGCTAAGAATTCAGCTATTATTGCTTTAATTATACAGCTTTCAAGCAGTGAGAGCGAACAGTTGAGGGACTACGCTTTAAGAGCAGTGCAATAGACATATAGTTCAGTACTGGTTTGAATAATTCACTATACATATCACATCCAAAACGCAGTTTAAACACTAAATCTATATACTCTTCATCATAAAGACCCCAAAAGCATGTAATTTTAGTCTCGCATTTAATTAATAACCCCAACCCCTAACAAATTCCCTACAAATCAAAGCACTTATAAACCTCATTAAGGGGTTTTGGGGTTTTGATTGTACTATGGAAATATTTTTAGTTTTTATTTTTAAATTAGGCATAATAATTAGATTAATAATCAATATCAAGACAACTTTTTTTACAGACAATGATTATCGTTCCCTTCTTTTATCAAATTTAATAGATAAAGTTTTTTATGTTTTTGTGAATGTGGAAAGCTTTTAATAGATAATTTTTAGAGTGAGAATCGGCTCTCATAATCGTATAAACACTTCCAAAATTTACTGATTAAGATAACGAACATTATTTTTCCACCTATTCTCTACCGAACATATATTGGCATTATTAAAAATATTTTAATCAATACTATATAATAGAAATACCTTTCAAAAAGAATAATTAAAAGCGCCATTGCTCGAATATTATCTTTGGAAAATTGAGTATGATCAAATGGTATAAAATTTCCTTCTTCTTCATCAAGAGACAGATTATTTTGCATAGAAAATGGGTTTTGTAGATTTTAATTTGTAACAATTTGACCTTAATTATTTTCATGTACTCTCTAAATCATGTTTTCTAATAAAGTGTTTTTAAAAACAGTATACTTACAGAATTTGTTGTATAGGTAAAGGTTTCTAAGCTTGTTCAAGTGCATATTGCTGTTTTAATTTTGATTCTACTGATAGTATTCGTTTCCAGATATTGGTATTAATTACAGATCATTTATAACTATGACTCCTAGTTCAGGTCTATCAAACTGAGCATGATATGATTTTACATCTGTAGTCAAGAGAGATGCAGTTCTTAATTCTTTAGTCTTTGGATGAAGTGCCAAAACTCTTTAACTTACAACTAGGGGAGCAATTTGATAGTCTCGGATAAGTTATACAACCTCCTTAACTTTTTCTTCTTCAAATTGCGGCTTCTTGTCATAGTGGAACATTTGTAGATCTCCATTTTAATCTGGAATAAAATTCTTCTACTACATGGCCTTAATAATTTCGCGGAAAATTTCTCTGTAAATGTTAAGTTTTTATTTTTCATCACTAATAAATTAGTCTGAGAATCTTCTTGGTTTCCCAGTAGCTCCAGCTATCGCTATTCTTACTATAGACCATTCAAGAGAGTTAAGCTTAACATTTTCTAAATCAGCTTTTGCAAGCAACTGTTTAAAGTCGCTATTCAAAAAGTATGGCCTATCAATCCAAGAGTAAAAATACTCACATTTCATCCATCTCATTACAGCTTTAGAATATTTCACTGGAGACTATGGAGGCACATTTTGCTTGACATTTTACCCTTGATCTGAGTCATCTTGTATCATAAAGAATGGATTCATTTCTTAAAGGCCTCTCCTGCAGATCTACTTGCTTGATTTTATTTGTCTCTTTTATTGAGTAGTCAATCTTGGTTTTGCATCTTTTTTGTCACCATTTTTTAAGTTTTATTACCCTTTAAATGGCCCAAGAACTCCTCTACCATAACTGTTTCCAACTTAGCTCTAACCTGCGCCTCTCATTGGACTTGTGTTTTAAGAAAAAAGTCTTCTTGAAGGCATGCCGCCAGGGTATAAGGTTCTTTTTCTCTATCTGGAAGGGGTCACATGCTATTACTAATGTGTGTCCATTAATAAAATTAATAATTAAATTTTCATTTCTTGCTAATCATCATAGATATATTAGCCGCCTTCTTGAATATTGTCATCATACATTTCTTGATTTTAATTTGAAGCATTTTATAGGGGATATCTTTCATTTCTCTAACCTTTGGGGTAAAATTAGTGATAGTGTTACTGCCTGCTTTTGTATTTATGCTGATTTTGAGCACTGCGGCTGCCATATTACTCATTTCTCTAAATAAAAGATATCAATTACCAATCATTAATTAATTTAAATAAAATATACGTTGAAAGATTTGCCTTTTGCTCTGTCAGAAGCTGTATCATCATAGTTCTGATTCTACTAATGTAGGAATACATTCTAAATAGAGCAATTATAATTAATAAAATAAATAATAAATGAAATTATTGTCAATTAAATAAATTGGAAGATCTTGGGCTAATTTAATGACAGCACTATATTATAAAATCTCTGGAACTAGTTAACTCGACTTTATTTGAACTCTATAAACTCTAAAAATTAGTCATCTTATTAAAGTTAAGGTTAATTCGCAAACTCTATAAAAAAATATAATAGTAAATTTCAGCTGATTTAAATTCTCTATTTAATGAGGCAAAGATCGTCCAATTTGTACAATTTCAACAGCCACTATTTTGATTTATTATTTATTTAAATAATTATAATTTCTAAATTTCGAACATATTTCTACAATATTACTAATGCACCTAATTTTATTATTACTGCTATTGTTATTATTGTTATTAAGCTTAGTTCTTAAATCCAGTCTAATTATTTCCTTGAAAAACATTCATAGTGTTTCCACTTAAACCCTAATATTCTCACTAAAATTTATGATGAGGTCTATAATATTTACTCTTTACTTTTTGATTCTATTAAAAAATGAAGGTTAGTTTGATATTGTAGATAAGTATTATAAATTATTCTAATAAAATTTATAAATATAATTGTCCCTATGTAATTAAGTTAAAGAATTTTTGTGTATTTTGACCCTATTAGAACTAAAGGTGTATTTTAAATGTAAAATAAAAGAAAAAATTGAACAAAATAATTATTATACGAAAAAAAGATTCATAGACTTTTAAAATTATTAAAGATAGAGTATCAATATTCTATCTTTATCTTTAATTTCTAATAAGTAAGAATAAAATAATTGAAATGTATAAACACTAAAAACAAATAAAACTATTAAAATTATTAGAGATTTGTACTACCACTGTTGTACCTTTAAAATGCACTACCTTCCTCTTATTATTTGACTAAAAATATTTGAAATAAAATGAATGAAATATTACTTATTTAAGGTCTGAATACCCCTGAAGGCCCTCTATTTAATGGTTACTGATGTTGCTAAAAGCCTTTTTAGAATCTGGTTTAAATAAAAACTTAAAAAATGATTTTTAGTGTAAGTAATTATAACGATACTGTATATATATTATATTATATATATATATATATATATATATATAAATTTAATGATCAAATGTTGTATAATGTAATAAATCTTATGAACATAAGCAATATATCATTTAATTTACTCTGTTACTAGAGTATCCTGGTCTCACCACCATACCACCGCTCGGCCTTCTAGGAATTTTAATCGACTTTATGTTCTCATCACAAGCAAATTCATCTCCTTTTGGCCCATTAGGTCCGCCAGAGTTGTCAAGCTAGTGTTGCTGATGCTATAACTGAATGTTTTACTTCAGTTGATTTTAACGCTATTTCTCTAGATTAATACTTTTGTAGTAGTCCGTCATAATAGCTGTGAGATCTTGGGCGGATGCAGTTGCCAGCTTTAAATATGTTTTGTGCTAAATAAATATGGGGTTAAAATTAGATAAAATTACAAATAAATCTAACACAACCAAGAACTATGATTACCTTTGAGTAGAGAGACTTTATGTGATCTTTGGTTCTGTGGGTGAATCCCTGTGTGTGAAGTTCATTTAGAATACTTTCCCAGTCTTTACCGCAATCTCGGAATGCTATAGTTTTAAATTTAAGCTTTGTTTGTTTAAAAAGATTAAGGGGTTTTAAATAATATTGAATTTTATAATTGTAAAATATTGAATTTTATAATTATAATTTTTCCAGTTAATCCTGAAAAATTAAATGTTAGAATCAAGTTAAAGCTGAAAAATATGGAAGATTATTACTTTCAAAGAACAGTTGAATTTCTTCACTACTCCATCTGGGTCCCAAGTCAAACTTGTTCTGAACATTTTTATCAACAGAAACCGCTTCATTTAAAACACAATTCTCATAAGTAGTTTATTAAATTAATTTAAGAAAGATGAAGATAAATTGGGTAAATCTTTGTTCCTCTACATAGTGTATGAGAGTTTACCCTTTAAAATATAAACTATTCGCTCTTTCATCACTTTTATATATATATGGAAGGTCTTCTATGGCTAGTTTGATAAAATTTAAGTACACTAGATGATATACATATATTGAATTTCATCCTCTAGAATAGTTTATGCTTTTATCTATTTTTCACATTTAAGAATCATATTTTATTTCCAATAATTTTTACTAATAGTCCCCACTTATACTATCGTTTATACATAGCATATAAAAAATTAATAAAAACATATTGTAAGTAGTTAAATCTCTAGATTATTATCATAAATTAAATAAGACGTGTATTATTCTTTATATTTATTTATGTATTAATTGCGCTCAAAATCGTTGCTTCTTCGAGGTTGGAAGGCACTAGGGCCTTAGAAGAGAGTCGGATGAGTGTCAGCCATTTTTCCAAATAAATTTGTATTTTGTGATAAGTTTCGACAATAATTAAGTGCTTGCCTTGATTTCCGAATATTTTAAATCTTTAAATTTCTACTCAACTGATTAATAAATAAATAGACTCATAATCTTTAATGCAATTATTTAAAAGTAAAGTTAAGAGGGTAGACTGATTAAATCAATCATGCTTGCTTAAACCCTCTTAATTAATTTCCGTCCAATTTTAATTATAAATATAATAATAAATGCAATTACTATTCTTAACAATTTTTAGTGCAAAATCAAAAAATTAAAATTTAAAAAGTGGATAAAGATAATTTAAAATTCTAAACAATCATTACCGAAATAAAGTCTAATCTTAATTTTGGGGGGGGGGTCTAAGTCGGTGGCAGAAATTTTTCGAAAACCTAAGTCGGTGGCAACATTAATTTTTCAAAATTCACCAAAATCCTAAGTCGGTGGCATTATAAAATTTTTTTCTATTTCCAATTGGGAATCAATAAGTACCTCAATATTTATATGAAAATTTTATCACAGAAAGTTAATCAATCTCCATCATAACAACTTAGACATTTGACGGACACAGTTTAACATATAAAATAAATTAGAATTCATAAATAATTTGTATCCCTTTATCAAATAATTTTAAATAAAAATATAACTATATAAATATCAATGAAATATTATCACATTGAAAAATAATGATATTTTGAAAAAATTAAAATCGAAGTATGTTATACACTAATTGTCAATGTGATAATATTTCATTGATATTTATATAGTTATATTTTTATTTAAAATTATTTGATAAAGGGATACAAATTATTTATGAATTCTAATTTATTTTATATGTTAAACTGTGTCCGTCAAATGTCTAAGTTGTTATGATGGAGATTGATTAACTTTCTGTGATAAAATTTTCATATAAATATTGAGGTACTTATTGATTCCCAATTGGAAATAGAAAAAAATTTTATAATGCCACCGACTTAGGATTTTGGTGAATTTTGAAAAATTAATGTTGCCCCCGACTTAGGTTTTCGAAAAATTTCTGCCACCGACTTAGACCCCCCCCCCCTTAATTTTTTACTAATTTTATTAATTGACATTTACTTTAATTATGTATTTAAAAAACCTATATGAGAGCGAGGATTCACTTTTTCTAAACGCATTTAGATAAGAAAGAAAGGCTTAAAATAAAATTGTAAGTTAATTAATGCTGTACATTAAATTATTATAAATATCACTTAAATTAAATTACATTTTATATTGAATTAATTTCGTAGAAAAATTCAATTTTAAAATTATTTCTATCTCTACATTAATACTTTATTTATATTCACTAATGCAATTTACTAAAATCTTCACAAAATCAATTTAAAATATATATATATATATATATATATAAAATGATAAGAATTCTCGTTAGTGAGAGATTGTCTTAAAAAATAAAAATTATTTCAAATTGTAACTTTTTTATTTAATTAAGCTAATTTTTATAAAAATTTTATCTATCTTTTTAGTATTAATATATTAAACCTAAATTTTAAATTTATTTATATTTATTATTAATTTTTGAGGTTTATTATAATTTTGAGTCAATTAATAGTGGTCTGCGTATGTAAAATTTATCCCAAGTTCAGCTTGTTAATTGATTAAACTTTTGTAAAACTATATATTAGAGGTGGCCTCAGGACCCTCCAATTGATAATCATTAAATTCTAAATAATTTGAGTTTTAGATGTTACTATAGCTTTCATAATTTTACTTACAGTGCCAAATTGACTAACAAAAATTACTATTATTAAATTAATTTCAAATCGTTGATAAGTTATATCTTTATTTATTTACTCTTTACCTTACTTAAAAGTTAATAAAAAATATTCTTTAATATAGAATTCTCGATATTTTAATTTAATCAAGGTAATCCTTTTTAAATATTTCAGTAAAATTATTAAAAATTAGATTCATTAAAGATTTTTATTTAATTTTATGTTTTGGTTTTGCAACCACAAAAATACGATTTTAATAGAAAAAAATAGATTTTAAAGGTATTCTCAATTAGGATTCTACTTATAATTAAAGGATCCCTTAATCAAATATGAAGATTGATTATACACTAAATCATAAATTATATAATTGTAATAATTAAAATCAAAATAATAACTCAACAAGTCAAAGAGTATACTGGGGAAAAATAATTGTTAAAGTAATTCTTCAAATATAGATACATGAATTAATTGAATATAAATTAAAAAATAATTTAACATTCCTCTGTCTAGCATATAAATACGTAATCCTTTCTAATCACAATTGATTGAAATTTTTGTATCATAAATCAGAAGTTATCAAGAATAGGTTTTGGGGTTTGATTAAATATTTCTCAACAATATTTAGTCACTAGGTGGTCTGTAAGGGTTGTCCTCCCATAGATAAATTTCTTTCGCTATCTGAATGACTATATTATTCATCTAACTTAACAATTTCAATTGATTTAAAGAAATATTTATTTAAACATTTTATATAAAAGATTGCGTAGCATTTGTGAGTGAGAGCTATAAATAGTCTTCATCTTTGATTTTGATAATAAGGAGAGCAGACGATGATAACAATTAAAAGTGTTTTTATCAATTTATATGAAAAGTAATATGTAATTTTGATGATAATGTAACTTATCTAATATCACTATGGTTAATAATAATCTTGAGTTGAAGTTTTTAGCAAACACTCTTCCTCGAATGATTCTTCGTCGAATTAACGATCTAAGATCTACTCAATTTGTTATTTTGTATATTAAAAGTTGGTTTTTGCTCTTAATCCATCTAAAGTTTTAGATATTTCAATTTTTTATTTTTATTTACAGCAGAATCTCAGTAATATAAAAATATTAAATAACCTTTTGGTCGTTGAAAGAGATTTGAGATTATTTAATTAATTTTCTTTTAGAGATTTCACTTTTTTAAAATACTTGAGTATTATTTAGCTAATTTTTATTATTTATAGTGGCTTGAAGTAATTTGAATATACATTTTAAAAGAATTTTTGATTTTTAAATTAATTTTTTTTAAGGCTACATTTAGATTGAAGCATGATCAAGTATAGCATTAAACTATCATAGAATTTAATATTTCTATATTAATTAATAATTTCCATAAGATTTTTATTTCAATTTCTTAAACCTTAACAAAAGGTTTACTTTCTATCGCCTAAAAAATTTTAAATGCTTATTTAGACTCTGAAACAGCTCTTGGCAAAATCATCTTATATACAATAAAGAAACATGTAATCAGATAGGCTATTTTTATATTTTTTATATGATAAAAAATATTGAATTATGAAATTAACTTCACATATCTTGAAAGTTTGAAAGAGCTATATATCAAGTAGCTTTACAGAATTTTGAGTCTCTGAAATCTATTCATTTTGAAGGAATACACTGGAAATATATTAACCTATATAAAGGGGTTATATTTTTAATAAGAATTATATTTAAAATTAATCCATGTGTTTAGATTGCATGTCTATCATAGATTTTTGCAGCTTTTAGCTCTGTTGAAATAGATCCGATATAATGTTTCTTTAGGTTCCCCAATAATTATACCTACATAATATTATGAGATTTATTATTCTACTAAATAATTTGTGTAACTTACCTGCCATTTTTTCCCATTCTTAGATAAACTTACTATAAATTTATTCACAATTTTATGATTAAATTTTGATATTACATAATTATCACATGATTTATTAAAATTATAATCGATTTAGGTTAAGAAAATCATTTTTGTCTTAAAACTTACCATTAAAAAGTTTACCCCTCTATATTGTGATCCCCTGGTGCTTTTAGTTTGCTTTCTCTTGAGTTTGCTTTAGATAACAACTTAATCCTGGGAGGTGGCCTTGGTCAAAGCAGTTTCCAGTTCTTTGCGTCTTGTTTTTGTAAGTACCTCAGTTATTGTAAATAATATAATATTTGTGAGTAGGAATTAATTATATTGTAAATTAAATAAGTGTGTATATATCTTAACTAAACTTATAAAATTTTTTATTAATTTTGGAATTCCAAATGTGCATGCAATCAATCATTTAAATTTACAATAAAAGGATTTCTCAAATTATTCAATAATTTTTTCTCTTTAAGAATGTATTAATCGATAATCATCAAAATTTACTTTTATTTATACAATATTTATAGATCCGACTTTTATTCTTGACTCTGAGACAAGTGCTCATAATAATAATTATAATGATTTTAATTTATAATATATTATTCGAACTATCTTCAAAATTTATAAGAAATATTGAAGAATTTGCACAAATTATTGAAAAGTTTCTTTAATTATTTAGATTTTATTTAATAACTTATTTTAATTGCTATTATTCATATAGATTCTGATGAGTTTAAGTTTAGAATTCACTCTCTATGGTAACTCCATTTTGCTATTACTCACTTAGTAAAAAGAACTGCTTATTCATATTATTAATATTTGATTTAGATAATAATGATTGATCCGGTTCTTCAATTTACAAGATAGATTAGTATAATTTCAAAATAATTGAAAATTTCTATTCAAAATTAATACAAATAAACTTCAAATCAACTTTTTAGGAATTTAAATCATAATTACTTTTTAAATAAGTTGCTCATAATGCATAAATACAATTTTATTTATGTATTAATTCTTAAAGTTATATAAATCATGAAAGAAATATATATTTTCTTATACCTTATTTAATGCCAATAAATTCTATAAGAAACTCAAAAAATTATATATTTTTCTTATACAGTATTTCTTTTGTTTTAAAATTTCTGGTTTATAAGCTTTAAATGCCATTTAATGTGAAAAATTCATATGATTAAGATTGCCAAATATGTAAATACATTATATAGTTAATTATATAAATTAATGTAAAATCTAATTTTATTAGAATTACTATTTAATGGTTACTGATGTTGCTAAATTACTTTTTAAAATCTGGTTTAAGTAAACTTGCGTTTACATTAATATATTAATTTATTGAGTGAATGATAATTATTATTAAAAATATTATTCCTCAAGCATAACTTAATTGAGTAATATATAATTACAGCTGTTATATATTAGATCTTTTATTAAGCAGTATATTTTAATAGAATATAACAAAACTTAGCATATAAGTATAAATATAATAAAAAAATTTATTGGAATTTTTACTTTTTGTTGTACATATTTAAAAAAATAAAACTTACTTTAAACAAGATTTTAAATAAAATTTTAGCTTTAAAATCATTAAATCTTGTGGTTTATATTAAAATTAATTGATTTTTCTATAATTTTGTTATTCAGAGCCATGAAACTGATAATAAAACATGCAATATTACTAATAAATTAATTGAAATCTCCAAATTATATTATCTTAATGAATTATATAATAAAATATAATATTTACTTAAGTTTATTTTCTTGGTATTGATCATCACTGGAAGTTTAGCTATTTTTATTTTAGACCTCTTCGCTGCTACTATAGTATCCTGGTCTATCCGTTTTACAAAATTACTCTAACTTTTAAAAATTATAATAAACTTGATGTTTTTATTAAAATAATAATAAAATTATAATTCAGAGCTGTCCAGCGAGTGTTGCTGATGCTATAATTGAATGTTTTGCTAAGGTTTAAATTTTTTTATTATCCATATTAAGACTTTTGTAGTATAATTTTATAATTAAAACCCAAAGATATTTCAGTTGTGAAATTGATATTAAGATTCAATCAATCTATTTTTATTATGATTTTTAGGATCTGTACAAGATATTTGTATTTAGATATGTTTAAATTTAGCTGTTATCATTGATAATTTACAAAAACTAGATTAAGAGTCTTGTGCCAGTTCTTATTAAAAATCTCTATGAAAGTGTTTGACTGTCTCTTTCGTAATTTACTTTCCTTGCTAACTGATAATTTAAAATGATATGTTAGCTCTTCATAGTCTCCGTTAATTTTATAATATGCATATTATTATAGCTTTAATTTTTTCTTTCAATATCATTCTCATTTTGCAGCTTAAGTAATAATTTATTGGCAATCTGCTCTTTATTATCATTAAAACAAATTCAGTTCTCAATCACTACTTTTATTCTGAAAATTTGTTTGCCAAAATAATGATTCCACTCTATAAGCTCTAATGTAATCAAACTGAATTTTATTCATGATTATTTTCAACAACAATTTTAAACCAAATTATACAATCATTTAGTTCATAGAATGAAATTGGTGCAAAAAATAAATGAACACAGTTTTTTCATGAGCTAGAAATTCATAAAGGAAATAATTAAATACCTTCTAATATATTTTTTAATTTTTCATTAATTCCTTCACAAACCCTAATAAATCGAAGCATTTTATAAATCAAAATCTTATTCAAATTTGAATTTAATTAAAATAGTTGAGATATTCTTCCACATTATTTTTACAAACGCTTTTAAGAGTTATTCTTCATATTTTTTGCACTAGGTTTAAGTTCTAGTAATTATTAAATTTTTTTCAATATAAATATCCTAATTAAAACGTTTTTATTTCTAATTTTGTTTAAATTTTTAATTAAATTTATCATTTAGTAAAAATACCCTACAAATGAATATAAGTTTATCTCATTCAAAGATTTATTATTTTGAAACTAATCAAGCTAAACGTTCTTTTCTCCTGAAAGATTCCAATTATTGAAATTATTTTATCAAAAATCCTTAAATCTCATCATATATCATGAATATGTATAAGTCGAGCCAACTTCGGCCTATTTATATTTTGTTTTCAGATTTTAGTTTAGAAAAAAAAATTTAAATTCTCAAACCTCCATTTAATTAAATTAATGAATTAAAATTTAAAACCGTTAAATACAAAGAAATATTTACTTTTCCTTTTCTTATTAATCTACAAATTACTTGACTTACTATTTATGAATTTTATAGTTATAATGTATTATAAATATGGGGTTAAAATTAGATAAAATTACAAATAAATCTAACACAACCAAGAACTATGATTACCTTTGAGTAGAGAGACTTTATGTGATCTTTGGTTCTGTGGGTGAATCCCTGCGTGTGAAGCTCATTTAGAATACTTTCCCAGTCTTTACCGCAATCTCGGAACGCTATACTAATTCGATATTAAATTAATAATTAATGGTTAATTGACTATATGTTAAAATTTAATAAAATTTAATATCAAATTCAACAATCAATATAAATCTTATTTCTTTTCAATTAACAGTTTAATTTCTTTAACATTCATTCTTTGTCCTAAATAAAAAATGTTCAAAACATTTTATATTCTATGTTATAAATATATTATATTAAGTCTCCTTTTTAAGGTTAGTTGATAATAAATAGATGATGAACAACTTAAGGTAAGGTGAATATGAAAAATAGAAATAAAGATCTCTAGTATTAAACTTATAATTATGATTACTATTGTTATTGCTGTTGTTAATATTGAATGTGCTTATATTAGTTAGTTAATTCTAGTGATTATGATTTCTGAATAAATTCTCAATATCTCTAGAGTCTTCTGATCAATTGTGTACCTCAGTTGGGGGAGCGACTTTAGCCTTTTGGACCTAAGGCCACTATAGGTGCTCCTGGGGCTATTGTCCCGTGTCATCTCTTCCCACTTCCTGACTTACTTCTTTGGACCCCGACTCGGCCTGATTGCAGCTTAATCAGGGGTGATTCTGGGGTGCCAAACACTGAGACCTCTCGTTTTTTCCATTTTTTCATTCGCTTTTTTTTGGTAATTGAGAGTCTTGTTATCATCAAGTACTGTATTCATGTTTTAAATTCTCAAAGAGTATCTTGACCATTTTCAACAATAACAATAGTAATAATAATTATGATAATAAATAGATTAAATAATAATATATTATTATATAATATGTGATAAATATATTATAATTCATAATATTGCATATTATATCCTCCTAGAATTAATAAATATGGAAGTATTAATTTTACAATTAATTTAACAATATAATTTAATTTGAAAATAAATGAATATTTAATTTTTTTCTTCTGATTATGTAAAATTTATCCCAAGTTCAGCTCGTTAATTGATTAAACTTTTGTAAAACTATATATTAGAGGTGGCCTCAGGACCCTCCATTTGGTTATATATAAGACATTTCATATAAATTTCTCAAAAAAATTTCTATAATTATATTATTTTTATAGTTATAAATATAATTCAATAAATGATAATTTCATATAAAATAGTGGACTTATTATGTTAATTACGGAGTGGGCTTGCTGGATTAGCTCACTAGATTTTGAAATATTTTACTTTTTAAATAATAGAATATCAATTAACCACCTAAACCTTTTTTATGTTTATATATTCATAAGATTAATAAGTAAAAATATTAATCTGAATTTTTGGATGCCAATTTTGTTAGATAATATACTATTAAAATATATATTTTAATATATAATATAGTATTTATTGTAAAAAACATAACTATTAAATTAGAAAGTTATAAGGATAGGGTGAACCACAGGGGCCCGAGGCTGGATACTTTCTAATAGAGCTTTCTACTACACTAAGGCTTGCTGAGGGTAGGCAGGGGGTTGCTGGGTTCACCGCATTAGGGGCCAGTCGGCGGGGTTCAATCTGTCAGATCCTAGACTCCTCGAGTCGTCTGCACGCTAAGGATTTCCCTGCATTAGATGAGCTTCCTGGCGTGAGTTCAGCTTCCTAGGTAATAGGGAGCAGGATGAAGGTGGTGCTCAACCTTCAAAAGTGAGAAGATGAGAACCATAGAAGCCAACGATAATGATTTTCCTCCCACACCAGGTCGGGTTAATTAGGCTACCACAGTGAAAGGACAGAGACTACTTTCTCATAAGCGGTGGAACCTGGTTAGCGTTTTCTCCTGACTCCCCTTTAATTGTTTACAAGGAGCAGATCTCTGCGAGCTATGCGGGGAATACTCCTAGTTCGCTAGGCTCTTATCTCGAATGCATCTTAATACAGGGAGAAGTAGAATGGGGGGCGAGGTGGTTTTTTGGAGTTTTTTAGTTCACAACTTGCCAAGTCATTGATTGCAACGTCAACTCACTTCAGATACGTCTACGTCACGACTAAAATTGATGGTTTGATTTTAGTATTAAACAGTGATATGTTAAATTTAATTTGAGATTACTCATTACTTATTGTAAAAACATTCAATAAATTGATTTCATAGAAAATATTAGAATAGAATATGTACAAAATTCTAATTTTAAATCTATTCACTCTATAAAAAAGAATAATAAATTATGTGGTTTGATTGCATTAATGATATTTGAAGTTAGATATTCTTCATCTTCGTTAGAGTGGATATGTACCCCAGCATACGATCATTTATAATTTAAAAAGGGAAGTATTAAATATATTTAAATATCTTAAGCAATTATACGAATCATAAAAATAAATTAACTTGTCTCATATCACTATGGTTAACAGTATCGTGGTCTTGAGTGGTAGCTTCTAGCGCACACTTATTAATATGACATTGGATTATATGTTGAGATATATTTTACTCTTAATCCTCTATTTAATAAAAGTAAATTAATTTATTCGTAAAATTAATTTATTATAAATTATAGAACAATTAATTCAATCTTAGAATCTAAGTATTTAAATTATATATCGAAGCCTATTTTTCTATTAAAAATAAAGAGAAAGAATTGAAATAATTCACAAACTATTTTATATTAAACAACCAAAGTTAATTATATCTAGTGTAATGTTAAAAATTTACTTATACTTAAAATTATGGTTTATATTTTAATGGATTATCATTTGAACATATTGATTCAATAATTAACCAAATTAAGATTAATTTTGATTAATTAAAATTAACCTATTTTAAGAGTTCAATGATTCCCATATTAATATTAATTTTCAAAATATTTACTGAATATAAAATTTTTTCAAGCTTTTAACTCTGTAATAGTTATCCAATTTAGATTTTGATAATTCTCCTATATTTAGATATTTGTATTTTTACTTTATATTTAAAAAAATACAAAACATTAATTATGATATAAAATTTAAGTTATTATTAGTTCGTTATAAGTGATAATAATTAAAAACTATCTACTTAAATATAAAATTGCTTAATATACAAAATATTAATTATATCGTTAAGAAAAATTCTGTAAATGAATGATTTTAAAGACTACCAATTAAGAAACATAAATATATCTATAATGAGCAATCTTCTTTTTTAATTATTAGAACTAAAATCTGACTAATTTAACTACTTTCTATATGTGTATAAAATTAATATTTTAAGTTAAATATACTTTAAATCTGGATTAGTAGGGATTTAAATTTTACATATTATTTTTTTCAAACTTTAAACACAGATTTACAAATTTAAACTCCATTAAATTATGAATTAATTACTATAGTTCCTTTGTTTATTTTTATTTTCTCCCAAAATTGTTTCACAAATATTATAATATAAATTATAGGGCCAGTTTAAAAATTAGCATGCTATCAAATAAGTAATACTCAAGATTTAATATTCGTATGTTAACGTCATATGATTAAGATATTACTAAAATTTATTTCATGATAACTTTGCATTATTTTAGTAGAGTAAATATTTGGTTAGTCATAAACAAACATTAATTTAAATAAAATTCAGTCAAATTTATAAACAATGTTAAAGTCTATTGTAAATTCCAAATTATATATAAAGTTTAAATTTTTAGTAATTTAAAACTTATTATAAAGGATAACGAATTAATCCTGGGAAGTGGCCTTGGTCATAGCAGTTTCCAATTCTTTGCGTCTTGTTTTTGTAAGTATCTCTGCTATTGTAAATAATATTTTTATTGGGGGAATAAATTATATTGTAAATTAAAAATTATTAAATGTCATCTATATTCCTTAAAAATTAAAATCCATTAAATGACAGAATGGTCTTAATATATACCACTAAATATTAAATTTTAAGTATCTTTTAAAGAAATTTGATAATAGTTTCAAAAATATATTGTTAAAACAGCTAAAAAATTTGGCTATACTAAATAAAGGGTATTATAATTATTATCAATAAAAATGTCCTTAATTTGTTTTGATTTTATTTAGCTTAGTTAATTTTTGATTCCAATATCAATTAAATTATATGTTATTATCAATATAATTATAAACAACTGCTTATTCATATTACTCACATGGCTTAGCTAATTCATCAAATTCTGATGCAATTCTTCGTACTAACTAACTGAGCTGCGCATTTTATTAAAAATATTAATTATTTCATCATTCATGAATTATTTTGACTGAATAATTTAAATTTTTATATTATTTGCATTAAATCTTGGTATGCGTGGAAAGGAGAGGTGTTTTAGAAGGGAGATGCGTATTATTACTAATGATTTTGAGGTGGTGTTTGTTAGAGACATTAAGTAGAATTTTATTAGTTATACAAACTTTGATTATTCAATACTTCTCCGATGTCATAATAATACTTATTGCTATGAAGTATATATTCGAAAATTATCTAATTAAAAGGATGTGATTGTTGATTTGGTAATTATTGAATCTTGGGATTTAGGGTTGCTGCATGATTGCCTATCTCTGTAAGAGAGCTTATTGGGCTTGCAATTGTGATAATTGCATTTACTATGCCTACAAGGCTGCCAAATTGTTTCTTTGCTATTAGTGAAGCCTAAAAGTATAATCAATGAAATATTACTTTAAAACAACTAATATCAAATACTTTCTTAATCTCTAAATTCAAAAAGCTATAAATTTACATTTTCCTTGAACTCAGTAAATTTGAGGGGGAAGTTTCCAACATTCAAATTTATATCAATTGGCAATAAAAATATTAGAAACATATAATTCCCAATTTTAATCACCATAATCATATACTAAAAATCTTTTTCAAATATATAATTATAATTAACAAGGTTTATGATTATTCTTTGTCTGATTAAATATTAAAAACAATGTTAATTGGTTTTATAAATAATTAATGCGATTTTCATTTAAATTTGAATCTTTATCAAGGAAGAAATGATATTGGTAGATTTTAAATAATTAAATCAAAATTAACGAATAAGATTTTGAGAAATTTGTAAATTTTTTTATTTTAATGTATGTGGCATGAAACTAACCCAACAAGGTGCATTTAAAATTTTGGGGTAGAAATTTTCCACTCCCTAAATTTTATTCTTTACAAGCCATATAATTTGATCTTGAATTTAAAATCTTGCAATATGCAAAAGTTTACATGTAATTATAATTAGCAGCTGCTTGTTAATTTGGTTGATGATTCTGCTGTTAGTTTACGGGAATCCAGGGAAAAGGAAGCTTTACCTGGGGTTGAGGCACGATGATTTTGGGATTCAACATATGCTGTGGGTGTCTGATGGGCGTCACAAGTTGAGGACGTATCACGCCACCCTAATTTTGCTAGAGAGAGGCCAAATTGTCGTCTGAAGAGATGTTTGTTTGTGTGTACATTCGATTAAGAGAGTAAAAATAATATATTATAATAATAAATTCAATAATTAAATTTATTAAAAGTAGAGAGTAATTAAATTATGTATTCCAAGAAATATTTTAATGATATATTACTAATTTGTAAATTCAATTAAAGTAGGAATACTTAAATTAAATTTTTTTTAGATTTTATGAAAAGGGATTATATACCCCCAAAATGAGTCACATTATAAGATAAATTTATTCAATCTAATTGAGATATTTTTTTAAAAATTCTTTTTATTTTCAAAATATAATTTTGATATTTAACTGTTAACATGATAATTTATTTATTAAATTAAATCTTTTTTTATTTATCATTAAAATAATTGATACTAAATTTAATTTAATAATTTTATCAATTTAATTTGGAAAGAGATGAAACTAATCCATTAATATTATTCCTTAGTTAATTGCTAACTTTTATTCTCTTTTGCCATTTAAAATAATCTTAAAACTTAACAATATTCTTTATTATAATTAATATTTAAGATTATATAGTATTCTAGAGTATATAACAACTTTCCATTTTATATACTAAATATTGATCATAATTTAATTGCTCAATTTCTTTTGTGCTTTATAATTGATATTCATAGAATTAAAATCCTCATTATCATAAAAAATTATATTCATATCTTCCCAGAGTTGATAGGTTTTAATTGCCTCACGTTTGCAATAATTGCATTTTTGCGTAAACTTTTCTTTAATTCAGTTTTTTCGCCTCATTTTTGTACCCAATATACCAGTTATAAATCCAAAAATAATATTGATTATAAGAATAATATGATTAGCGAAGTCTGATTGATTAAATTAGTAATTAAGCTACTTTATCATAAATTATAGAAATTCCTTTAAATTATGGAAATACTAAGCAATTTAAGTGAAAATAAGACGCCAAACATGCTAATTGACCAAGAAAATAGACTATAAAATCTTTCTGATTAATAAGAATAAGACTAGCTTGATAATCAATCTTTCTAGGTCAAGGAGATTGAAGGGTTAAACAATAAAGTGATTCAAGAGGAACTTGAAAAATAGCTAAAGTTAAAGTTGGAAAAAATAGATTATGATATAGAATCGTACTAGAGAAAGCTAGTGACAGCAAAAGAAAGCATTAAAGAGTTTGAGAAAAAACCAAACAATAAAAATTTCGCTGCAGTCAAGAAATTACAGAGTTCTGTTTAGTTTTATTAGAGCTATATCAAGTCCTTACAGAATAGGAAAGAAAGGATGTAAAGTGAGTTTGATCAAGCCATAAAAAGTGAGGGCCTACAAAATATGGAATTGCTTGATAACTTTTTCTCAAAGTAATAAGACGCAAAACATTCTGAGAAAAAAGTCAAAAGGAGTTTACTTGAAATTACAATAGATGGGGACAGATAATTCTACATTTCCGAACTTTTCTATAATTTACTGTTCAAGCATCAAGTCGAGGCATTAAACTGGTTGTTAAGTTAGCATTCTTAAAATAAGGGGTCTATTTTGGCTGACGAAATGGGACTTGGAAAGACAATATAAACTATAGCCTTAATAACTGCACTTTTTACCACTTATTATGAGACACTAAACAACAATCTGATAGAATAAAGTCAAAATTCCGTAGGTGCCATCCTCATTGTATGCCCTGCTACCGTAATAAACTAATGGGTGTAAGAATTGAAATTATGGACTACTGGATTGGAGCACTAATTAGAGATTTTTACTTTTACAAGCGGGAAACATAACGACGAAGAGGTCAAAGCTACAAAGAAAAATAAGGCTCAAATAATTTAAGAAGCTTTCAAAAAGAATGGGATAGTGATTGCATCTTACGAATTTCTTAGATCTGAGGTGGTTTTATTTCAACGAAGAACATGGTTTTATGTCATTTTAGATGAAGCTTAGAAAATTAAAAATAGCTTATCGTAAACTCATTAAGCTGCAATATCTATTTAAGCCAAACATAGACTAATATTATCAGGTACTCCAATGTAAAATAATTTGTAGGAATTATGGAGTCTATTTCATTTTGTGTAACCAGGCTTATTAGGTGAGCTTGACTACTTTGAGAATACTTTTTGTAAAGCTATTATTAAGGGTGGATACACAAACGCAACTAAAGTATAATAGTAGACTGCAAAAGAATGCGTCGATGAATTAAGAATGATAATTAAAAGACATATTTTGAGAAGGACCAAGAAATAACTAAAAATGGATTGCAAGCTACCAGATAGAAATGAATACATAGTTTTTTGTAATCTAACCTAAGCATAACTCAGTTTATATGAAAAGTATCTAGTTGGATCATAATAACACTTGGATAAGAGCTTCAATCATAATGAAGCACTAGCAATATTGAATTGTTTGAGAAAGATTTGCAATCATCCATTCCTATATTTCGCATTTCATGATGCACCAATGAGTACTTCTCATTCTTTCAGATTTCAGCAGTAGAGACTAATAAACATTCCAGAATACTAGCTATATACAAGAGCAAAATAATAACTATAAAAAGATTAAACAAACGATGATATATTAAAATAATTAAAATAATTTTTTTAATGAAAAATTGCTTGAATGTGAAGCTGCAGCCAAGTATTGGCAGCTCTCTGGGAAACTAAGAGTGCTCATGAATTTCTTAAAAGACTGGTATTCAAAAGATCCAACAACAAAAGTTTTGATTTTCAGTTAAACAAAGAAAATGCTAGATGTAATTGAAAAACTATCTTAAAGTAACAACTATTCCTATTTAAGAATGGATGGAAATGTAAACTTAAGATCTCGAATGGATATGATTGACTAGTTTAATACACAAGAATGTTTCTTGTTTTTATTAACAACAAGAGTTGGAGGGTTAGGTATAAACTTGACAAGTGCAAACAAAGTCATAATCTTTGATCCAGACTGGAATCCAATGGTTGATGTACAAGCAACAGATAGAGCTCTGAGGATAGGTTAAAAACGAGATGTAACTATTTATAGATTTATAGTCGATGACACTATCGAAGAGAAGATTTATCACAGATAGATTTTTAAGAAATTTATGGCTGATAAAATTCTTCAAGATCCCTCAAAGCAAAAGCTTTTCGAGAAGTCAACTATGAATGAACTTTTTGAATTGCCTTAAAGAACTATTAACGCAAATAAAGAAGAGATGTTAAGAGCATAACTAAAAAAGAGATATCTTGCCCCAGAGTCTATCATTAATTTAGAGGAAGAAGTTAAAGAGGGATAAGTCTCTTCAAAACGTTTGAAAAGAAATGATTAAGGAAATGACTCTGTAAATATTGACCAATAATAATTTAGTGATTTCGAAGAAGGGTAGTTAGATATTGAAGAAGAGTAAGACCATCATTTATCTCGAATGTATAAAGTAAGCAAGAAAAACATTAACAGAGATGAGAGATTATAAAATTATATAAACAAGACAAAAAATGAACTTTCAAAAGTTGATGATATTGCTAATAGATTAAAGAAAGATATTTAGAGTGATTTGATAACTGAAATTTTTAAGGAGGATAATTTTGAGAACAAAGACGCTAAAAAAGATAGCTTTAACTATAGCGATTTTTCAACAATTTCTTAACTAAAAATATAGACTGAGGCTAAATGTGAAGCAGCCAAACTCCTTTCAAAAATAGGGGGAGCCTCTTAAAACTAAAATCAATAAATGACATCCTCTTCTATTTTAGGCAATTTATTGAAGAAAAAAGCATAAGAAGAAAATTAAAATTAGATAGATACCACAAATTCTAGTGAAAATAAAAAGATTGATTTCTAAAATGAAATTAAGAATTATTTCTACGACTAGCAAGCTATTGAACTTAGTTCTGATTAGATTCTCAATAATTTTAAAGAATATGCCGAAGGTGCAGATTACTATTTATTAAAGTAAGCTCTTAAGGACGTTGCCTTTTTCGATAGAAATGATAAAATGTGGATCCTAAGAGATTGAATTAATTGAATTATATAATTATAAATGCAGCTATTAACTAATTTACAATTTCTTTAACAATTAATCATTTTATTATTTTCCTTGATCTTTGCTCTATTCATTTTTATTGTTTTGCCTCTTATGAGTTTAATTATACTCTAAACATAGGTTAGGTTACTCAACCTACTACCAATGGAACTTCGAATTCGACAAACACTAATTAAACTGGAACTAACACAACAACCCCAAATAACACAAACAATTAAAATAATACAGGTTCGAATTCTACGGGTAATTAAAATAATAGTTCAACAGGGAATAACCAATCGAGTAATGGCTCAGGAGGCAATACATCCACTGGTGGGGGTGTCACCAATAATGTTACTAATTCAAGTGGAAATTCTAATTAAACTTCCAATATATCTTCGAATTTCTAGAAAAATAGTGAAGATGGGGATTCTTAGTCTTCTATGATCATAATTATTGCGGCGTCTGCGGGAGGAGGGGTTTTAGTTATAGCAGTTGTGATTGTGGTATTTTGTATGATCAGGAAAAGAAAATTAGTTTCTTTTGTTCAAAAAATAGCACTATCTGATAGCACAAAAACTGGATAGTTAGATATCCCTATTTCATTTAATTTTAAAGTAACGAAGTAAAAATCATACTCAAATGTAAGGGTTTATATTTATTATTAGATACGTTCAATCACACTGTAAGATAGTTAAAAAAAGATGGCCCTGATGAGAGCTGCCCAACAACTACAAGACCTATAGACATTTCACCGGGACCTAAAAATTAATAAACAGATTACTATACAAATATGTCACATGGAAAAACTGAGGATATTATTATTTTATCTATTTCTTATACCAGCAATAAGCAACTTGTTGAGGATGTATTCGACGAAGACCAACAGTTGACATCAGAACGGAAAAATCAAAAGAATTCTGAAAACGGTATAAAATTCGCTTCATAAGACTAAAAATAGAATTAAACAAGAATGTCGATGATTGGAGCTAATTTTAATTAAAATAAATATCCAAATCCATTTTAGAACAAGTAAAATTTAAAGATTAATCAAGTAGCACCTGTACTACCAGAGATATACTCAAGCAATCATTTAAATAAGACAATTGATACTGTTAATGGGTAGGCATCATTTACAAATCAAGGCACAGGATCTAGTGCTAATTTTATGGCGAGTTCGTAGAGCTTTCTTGGAGATGGCAATGATAATAAATAAGGGGATCACAAGCACTAAACTTATTTATATAAGGACAATTATTATTTAATTTTCAATCGTTCAAGAATCATTAATTTAATAATATAGGTTTATAGTGTGAAAGTGCAGCTTTAATATAACTCATCAGCTTCTTAATAATTTAAGCCATCGTCGAACAATCTTTAATCTTTGACAAATACTAATAACACAACTCAAATTAACAATACGTTGACAAATAATTAGAAATGAAATTTTATGTATACATAATTATTATTTGTTATATTTTTTATATAATTAGTATCAAAATGGTATTTCACCAAATCAGTCAAATAACAACCTAAATTAAATTCAATTTAACAATGTAACTCGCAATAATAGCAATGATGTTTAAGGTGTACTTGGTTAAATTTATTTATGAACTTATTATATAAACATCAACTTTATGAATGATTTGAAAAACCTAAAATTTTGTATATGTTTATAGTTAGAATTAAGCATAGGGAGCAAGTTAAAGTCTATAAGTTTAAGGAAGCCAAACCAAGTTCTTGCTCCAGAATATCATTCAATATGACTAGGCCCTGGTTTCAAATTCAAGTTAGAAGCAAGTTAACTCATAGTAAAATTTACAACAGTAACCCCATTTAGCAGGCAGGATGAACTACATAATTGGACCATAGAATAACAATTTAGATAAGGGAGATAAAAGTATGTTTAATGATTCACAAGAGGATGGTGGTGGCTATGGAAACTATGATAGTGAAAACGACAATAATAATGATAACAGTTGGAATAACAAAAGTCCTCAGCCACAGAATAGATCTAAGAATTTAGTTTTATCCAAGCAGCCATCAGCCAATAATGGCATTAAATTATTCCTTACTATACGTTATTTAATGATTAATGGGAATGGGTTGTCTCTGAAGCATCAATTCATAAACAATAAAAACAGCCCAAACGGTAGCTCTTAAACTTTAGGAATGATTGCGAGTATGAAAGCAAAGCTCAGCAACTACAAGTTTAAATCTGGATAGCACCTGGGTGATGACGAGGATGATCTAAATACCAGTGCAGCCAAGAGAGAGAAGGTTAAGAGATCTGAAATGAGACGAGAAAAATACAATAAAACCCCAGAGAAGAGGTTTAGATTTAATAAAATAAATATATGTTCTATATGTATAAGAAAATAATAAAATATGACTTTTCAGATTCTGAAAGAATAGTAAATTACTTATGCTTAGAAGTATTAATTAAATTATAGAGACTATACATACTGAATTATAAATTAGGATTCCTAGTTATTTTTGGAATATTTTAGATAGGTATTTATTAATTATGTATTAAAAGTAAATCAAAGATGTAAATTCTGAATTCATTATAACATTATATCTATATATGATATATAGTCATAAATGTGCATGAATAATGTCAAAATATCAGGAATAAATGATTTTATTTATTTAAATTTCTTAATCATAATTATATTAACATAATAATTGTACATTTATTAAACTTATAATAATTAAAATAGTATATTAAAATATATGATAAATTTAAGTTTAGCAGAAATATTATAGTGGAAATTTATGAAAATTTACAAGCAATAAATATTTGCAATTTGTGCTGTACTATATGCACTTGCTTTAGCATTTTTATTTATATAAATAAGTAAAATGAGGAATTTTTTAATATTGTCTGTATAAATTTATTTTATTTTCATTTTAAAATTTATATATTAAATTAGCAAATGGAAACGAAGAATTCTTGAGTGATGAATAGAGAGAACTATTCTCAACAACAATAACAAGTGATCCGCGTTCTTGCAAACTCACGTGCATTGACTAAGGATAATAATTTTGTGCATCACCGTAATATGCACAGGGTTATTGCTGCGATAAAAACTATAATTGCAATCAAGGAGCTGAGTTCACATAATTATTTAATCAAATTTACGATAATTTTGGATTAAAAAGTGTTTAAGAAATTGAAATCATTTTGAGGAGGTAAAATCATTTGTTAAATTGGTCTTAGATTTATAGTTGATTTTTAATTTTTTACTGAGTGCTCGACTTAATTGCCAGCAGCGACAATAAACTCAAACCTTAAATACTTCCCATGTCCCTACGCTTCCAAATGCGGTGGCAGTAAATTAATAACCGTAACAAACAGCACTTCAACTCTTCAGTATAACCGTGCAGCAGGGTCTATGACAACTGGTGATGTTTGTGGTTTCCGTCTGACTGCTTCAAATACATCGGCAGCCAACACAATAATAATCACTTTTAAAACGCTGTCCGGTGCTTAAGCTTTCCTCTACAGTGGAGGCAGTACTTACGAAACCGCGACTAAACAGCAACTTGTAGATCTTAATAGCAATGGTGGAAGATATGAATTACAAAAATATACACATAAAACCATCATATCTCAAGTTATTTGGAGTTAGGGTATAAATATTGTAAAATTTGTAATAAATTCCAAGGTAATACCTAAGTTTACGCTATTATCACAACAACATTAACAGGATACACCACAGCCTCTTATGAGTTTTTTTCCTTATTTTTTCCAGATAAAATATTCATTTTTGAATTTTAGGATTATTTCCTTTGTCCATATTCCAATTTATGTATTTTATATGATACACATTAATACAAACTGTTTTGTTTCAAATATATTTGTGGAAGGTATGAATTCACTGGACAAAATTATGTTTACTTAATTCTTATGGGCTTTGAAAACTAAATTCCGGTTCAGTACTCTTTAAATTACGAGCTAATTATAACGCCTCCGGTAGTTACTCCCCCACCATCTTATAATAATTAAACTCAGGCTACTGTTTATAAATTCAAATGTGTTATTATATTTATGATACTGATTAAAAAAAGAAGCAAGAAAATGGTGAGAGCAGTCTTCCAATTATTATAGGAATTGCTATAGGGGCTGTTGTTTTAATTATTGCACTAGTCATTCTAGTGGTTATATTCACTATTTTGAGTTAAGAATTGCATTTCATATTATAATTATATTTAGGGATTGGTAAGAAGAAAAATGAGACAGAATAGGGTAATTGAGATAAGCAAGGACCAAACAGGCCAAAATTCAAATTAAAATAATATAAATACCAAATAATCGTTATGGAGTTTGATATGTTGTTGTTGCAAATAAAGCAATAGTAATGACCAATATATTTTTTACATTTCAAGGGAAAAAAACCTTTAATATATCTATAACAGTGAATAGAAACTCATAAACATCAATAAGTCTCAGTCTTAAATAGAGGAGGAGACCACAACAAGGCCGATACTAAGAAATAACCACTTAGACGACGAGAATATATTTAAAAGGGTTTAATATGATCGTGATGTTGACTAGAATTTGGAGTAAATTGAATTAAATAATGATTCAAAAAAGGAAAGTCCCAGTAAACTAGATTGACCCATAGATCTTGAGAGTAGTCAGACTAATTCACAATACACCACTAGTGGTGCAGTATTGCTCTAAACTAATCCTTATAAATTTTTACTTTAATTGAATTTACTCAATAATAATAGGAACGTCCTCCTCAAGGATGATGTTTCAAAGTTAATAGTCATAGCGAACAACAGATACTAGCAATACCAATGCCGCAGAGAAAAACTTAGGGTTCACAGCTGCAGCTTTGAATATGCAGACATCAAACAGTCAAGGGTCGACAGCAGGTCTCAACAATTAACAATTTGAAAAACAAACAGTACCAAGATCAACAAACAATCAGTCAAAATATGTTAAAAATTTGTAATAGATAAATCCTAAAATACAAAGAAATATTTAATTAAAACATACTTGAATCATTATTATAATTATTTTTATAAAATTGATTGATTTTTTTAATTATTATATATGTTTGGGACCAAGTAGCAAAAGTTATATATTTTTACCACTTGATCCCAATCCTTATATGTATAATTATTATTTTAATTTAAAATACAATTAATTAAAAAATGTAAATTAGAAATGAAATTACTTTTATGAACATATGAAATTTAATTTATTCAAATTATTTAATTTATATCACTTTGGTAGTTAAATACTTACAAAATTGTTATATTTTAATTTATGTTACTAAATACAGAACTATTTTTATTATTTATTCATGTTTTAATTTATTAGTAATCTACACGTAATTTTATTAGAGAAATCATTTAATTTTGAATAATTTCTCTTTTCTTTTATATTTCAACATTTGTAATAATATTATTAATATATAGACTGGGACCAAGTAGCAAAATTAAATGGCTTTTACTACTTGGTCCCAATAAATAAATATAAATCAAACAAATTTATAAAAAATAATTATAAAAAGTTCTCAAACAAAATATTTATATACCATTCTATATTTTAAGGTTTTCTCTATTTCAGATTTTTATCATATTTTGACTTAATGTGACCAATGCACTTAATGCATCACAGAATAATATCTCCGCTTATCAGTACACTCAAAATGCCTTCAATGGCAGTATGATTGGCAGGGAGAACCTAATAGATACTATTTAGGAAGATGTAGAGGCTCAAGATGATTATGAAGAAAGTGATCACGACTTAAAGAAGCATGCTAAAAACAGCAAAAACTTATATGATGAAGCTGTTCTGTAATTCAATCATAGCAGCAGTATAGCTGATGAGGAGTATAAAAACAGTGCACGACGAAAATCAAATGAAGATGTTATATAAGACAGTAGTGACGATGAAGACGGTACTGTTGAGGTACAGGTAGTTCCTTAGGATTTATCAAATGTTTATGAGCAAAATGATTCTGAAGACGATTAGGCAGAGGTAAGTTTCCGTCCAAGCCATAAAAGTAAGGACAATTCTTTGACTAAAGTGGACAAAAGCCTAAGCAAGCAATCTATAATAGAGATTATAATTCAGTTAATTTTTATCTAATTGGATGAGCAGCAACAAAAAGAGCTTCATGCTGTTTGAAGGGGATGATAAAATAAATTAAACTATAAGAAACGATGAACCATTAGAATCAGGGAAACATACAGCCAGAAATAATAATTAAGATGATAGTCATGAAGTGAACCACATGCCATATGGTGCTTCAACTATCGTGACTCCTAGAGATAATGTAGTTAAGTCCCGAAATGAACAATAAGTCAATAAAATTTGTTAATATTTTATAGTTTATTTAAGCTAAACTACCTGTTTTCACATAAGATGAGAGCCACTTACATTAAAAAGGCCTAGTGGGAGCAAACATAAATGATTTAACTGCAAGTTACAAGAAAAGTCAAAATTAAACTTAACAAAATGTAACTTAGCAAGACCATGATTCAACACCCACACATTTATTGCAAAAGAAGCATAAACCCCCTGCATAGTCAGTCTTATAAACTATCAAACAAAACGATACTTTGAGTCAATTCGTTAATGACCAGCAGGTGGCCACAAGCTAGAATGATCAAGACGATGATGAAGAGTTTCTAAAAAGAAAGGTTTAAGATGCACAGCCATTCAGTGATTTTGGATTTGACATGGATGAAGACGACGATGAAAATAATCCAGATGACAATGAAGACTTCATGGTGGTCAGGAAGGTAAAGCTTGAATAGAATTAGCCAAATTTTTATTAATTATGTCCCGTACAAATAAATATATATACTTTATAATTTAAAATCGATTAATCTAATAATTAAAAGTAAGGAAAAATGAAATAAAAGTAATATTAATCTTTTAATTTTCACGATTTTCTTCGCTCTAATTAATCTTAAAATTTTCATAAGCTTTTGTTTTGATTTGATAAAAACACATGAATCCATAATAATATATAAAACTTTTATTCTTATATTTATATACATTTTTCTTAATAAGGATACTAGTGGCTTCGCAGATGATTATAGTGGAAGTGGTCCTAATGATTCCATAATTTTTCCATTATTTCCCTAATATTTCAAGTTTTCCACCTAAAACATAATATTATTTCACTATAATAGATTCAGATATCTTTACTCCAAATTACTCACTAAATCAATCAAGGCAGCTACAGCAATAAAGAAAAATAAAACCAAAGAAAACCATAAAAAGCAAACCCAAAGAAATACCTAAAGCAGAGAAATGGGTGAAACAAAGAACAGGATCAATTATGAGCTTCTTATGAGGAATATTAAAAAATTATCAGATAATTTAAATTATAGTAGGAAATTAAGAAAATATATTTATAAATAAGCAACATAAGCTTAAGAAATGTAAATTTGGAATTAGTCAATTAACTTATATTTTGAATTTTTTGGGAGGTAAAAAAATTATATTACTTATGATTGTTATTATGAGAATTTGAATTTTACATATACAAAGATATATTATTAAATTTTAATAATTATATTTTTCCGTTTATTTATAAGTTATATTTTATTTTTGACAAAGTTTCAGTATATTTTCAGGTTAATTTTAATTAATTATTTGACTTCTAGCTCCCTTTGAATTACTTAAATAGTAATTATTGAATATATTTTTAATATTTTTTTATATTTTTACTCTTATTTTAGCTAATCTTCTATGCTGTGTTTTACATTATATTTTTTTGAGATGGTGGAAGGTATGAATTTAATGCCAACTTTTTCGTATACATCATAATAGTAAACTTTGACCCAATAATCTCACCAAATTATGTGATAACCCATGAACTAAACAAGTAATTAGAAGAGCCTGTTACACCTCCACCCCCCAAAACCGACATAGGACTGGTTCAATATGTTAAAGATTCAGATTCAGCACCAATAATTATTGGAATTGCTGTGGGTTTAGTTATAGTTCTGGTAGCTATAATAATAATATTGATCATATTAGTAAGACGCTATGTCAGGAAAAATAGAATGGTCCCTATGAAAAAAGCAGGATTTAATAATCAGTAGAAATCTACAGGCAATAATGATAGTACTCTGGATTCATCTTAAATTGAGTAGTAACAGAAGCAACCTAAAATCAATATCCCTAATATTTATTATAAGTAATATTCTAAACTTTGAGTGTTATTAGTTCTATAAAACTTAATATGAAACAAAAATTATTCTTAAGTAAATTAAAAGTATTGTCAGTTGACAAAACAAAACAAAAAAAATTTCTGGGGGTATTGAATGCTATAGTGTATACTTTGTGTTTGCGTTTGCTTTGTTCCCAAAATGCCAATTTATGATGATAGTCAAAATTAGAAAGAAATTGACTCTAGTCGAATTGGTCTTCAAGAAGGGGTTCCTGTTGAAGATAAATATTCCTTTCCCCAAGGTCCAAACGACTAAGATTAATTATTTCAGGCAAATAGACATTCGATTATCAATCCAAATTTTAGCAAAGAAAATGACTTAAATGAGGATGATTAGATAGCTATCGAACCAAGCACAAGAACTAGTAATCAAATCGGCTAGTCCCTTAAAATTAATGCAATTGTTTGTATGTATTTTATAGGATCAGATATGCAAGAAAATTATCCCCATAAATAGCGAATACAAACATCAAAATTTTGCAATCAAGTCAGTAGTCAGATCGGACTGCAGATTCAGCTTCAGCTACCTTGGGTAGAGTCGGTTCTTAAATTGATGGTTTGACTCCTTTAGTCACCCTTAACATTTTCAGCCCCAGTATCGTTTCAAGCAATGCTGGTGGAGGTTAGTAATAGCACTTCTCTAAAGGTATAGATCCAATTCTGGAGGACATCGAAACTATCAGTTAAGGGGATGAAATCTTAAAAGATTTGAAAAATCATTAAACTATTAATCAGGATGATTAAAGAACACTCAGTATGACTGGTAAAGTTGAAGGCAACTCCAGTAAAATGCTGTAGTATGACCCTGGGTCTGTTAGAAATCAAAACTAAAAAGTAAACTTTGGAGGCTTCATAAATGGGCTAATGGAATAGGAGAACCTAAATGAGAGAATGAACTCGAATAGCTAGATGGGAGTCATATCTGATAATAGAACCAGGAGTAAAAAGTTTAATGAAGATAATCCAAATATGCTCCACTCTCTAAGCGATGAAGAATTTGATAGGAGTGAAGAACTTAAAGATGCCATCAATGACTTTATTAAAAGTAACACTCACGTTTTTCTATTAGATAATTATGCATTATCATATTTTTAACTTTGATTAATCAGATAGAATGGTAAATTAAAGCAATATGCGAAATCTGGTATCCTACTCTTTAGTAGAAAAAAGCTATAACACTAACCTAATTTTGGAAGATGAAAATGGAAGTAGTCAGGATGATGGTTCTGCTACAAACAAACACCTTAGAAAAAGTGGGCATGAGTATTAAGAGTATGACGACTATGGAAATCAGGTTGATATTGATAACAGCAGCAGAGGTGGCCAAAATTTAGATAGTAGTTTGGATTTTAGAATGAGAAACACGTAAACTATGAATCTTTTGTAGAAAATGTCCAAGGGAGTTAAGAAATAGCTTAAGAAACTATTAATTATTCATTTATTAGTCATTTAAGTAGAAATGAAATTTAAGCTTTATTTGGAAAAAATTTATCCAAAATCTTTTACTGTTTTTAAAACAAGTTACTTAATCAATACCTAAGGAACTGCCTAAATCCTAAAAATGGATTAAAAACGGGGCAGGTAGTAAAATGTTTTGAGACTTAACTCAAAATAAAACATCAAGTAATCTTTGAAATATCATAATAATAATAATTGAAATGGTATCCACGTGCAATCAATTTTTTGTAAGGATAGCATTTTAATGTATATTTTCATGCTCCGTGCAGAATTAAAGATACTGAATATTTTCTTGAATATATATTGCTAAAAAGCATAATTTAAATTTATAAATGGTTTTTTAAATTAGTAATAAAATCATTTCTATTTATAGAATATCAGACTATTAAAATAACATGTACATTTGACTTTAAGATAATATTTTTCATATATTTAATAATTAACTTAATCGTAAGAAAAACATTTTTCAAATTTAAATCTAAACTTTGTTAAACTCCAAATAAATGTTACTTAAATTTATTGAATTACAATATATGTATTTTTATTTCTATAATAATACCAAAATATTAATACTGATTTTCTTTTATGGTGGAAGGTATGAATTCCAAGGTGATACTGATGTCTTTATTATATTTGGGGACTAAGTTTCTTTATCTATTTATATTGCATTTTTGTGATAAAAATTTAAAGAATATTTTTCTTAAATCTTATAAAGAGATAAAATTGTATAAAGTTTTGTAATAAAAAGTATCCCCTATAAATATTTGTAGCGAATTCAGGTCTGACAGCTTATTACGATCTGTAATACAGACTATCTGTACCGATCGTTACAACACCCCCAACACCATCTCCTACTCCAAGCCCACCCATTCCCGAAGTCATTGTCACCACTATATTTAAAGTTGAATTCATTATTAAGTATTTGAGTTAACTTTCATTTTAATTCAATTAATACAGAGGAGTTAGACAAAGGCTAGAGAGCTGGAATAATAATTGGAAGTATAGTAGGGGGTTTAGTTTTATTAATGATATCTCTGTACGGCTGCTTCATGCTGCTCAACAGAAAAAGAAAGCCAATCGTAAATATAGATAATGAATAGAACGGTTATGATGTATCAAATACTCCAGGATTCACTAGTAAATTAAAATAAAATGAAAATGTACATCAAGATACACCTGAGGGTGACTAATCACTTTTGAGGAAGATATTTTGTTGCTAGTGTTTCAAGAAAAAACAAGAAGATTCTCCCAATAAGTAAGGTTATCAACATCACAGATTTGCTACTGATATGAATGCCACAAATATTTACTATAAATTGATGAATGCTAATAATTTGGATAATTTCAACTTTTATGTATAAATATGGATAACGCTTATACAGGTGGTTTGGATATAACAACCAGAAGAGGTTATCAAGATGCATCTATGCTTAACTACACTCAAAATAACAGCAACTTAAATTCACAAAGAGACTTGTAAAATTACACTCATGTTAACATGCTCACTCCCCATGACGATGATAGTCATATGTCCCCTATCAATGACTAAGTTTTACTTTAATAAATAAGATTTAGCTAATATTACGAGGTTACTCAAATTAATATAATTTAAAGTAACTCCTACACCCCATGTTGATCCGTTACACGTTTAAGCCCCAAATCCCTTCCTTGGCTAAAACGTAATAACTGAAGTAGAAAACCATTAAATATTTATGTTATTTATTACCCTCAATCCTTGAACAGGTATGTAAGTTTAAATATATTAATTTAATTTTTTTATGAACAGGTATAGTTCCTCTCGCACTGACATAGCTCTAACTGGAAGAGACTTTGAAACTTAGGGTATGCTGCTTCAAACCTAAGATCCTCCCACTATCGACGGCAGACCAAAAATAAATCTTAGGAGCAATAACCCAATCGAGGATCAAGGCAGCAATAGCAAATTGATAGATTCTAAAATTCATCCAGAAACAAAGGTTAATTAAAAAGAGAGGTTTAAGGATAGAAAGGTTAATGATTAAAAGTAAAACAAAAAGAAAGTATAAGAGAAAGGAGAGAGGAAAAATGTATAGGTAGTTGATTTTCATCACACTCTTGGGAATTAATAGCTTCAAATGAGTCATGATTCTATTAAGGACTTTTAGGATAATAAAAAAAAGTTAATAGTTTTATGTCACTCTAAATTAATAAATTTTTTGTTGAATATTGACTCGCATTCTATTTAACAAGAAATAATTCCAACTGCTATAGATAAAAATTCACATTTGGTCAGCTTAAACAGCAGCTAAATAATGAACTAACAATCTGCTGTAGAGCTAGATCGAACTCTTAACTAACAAAAATTATAGCCCAACATAATTTATCAAGAAAGTTAGCCAAATCAAGAACCCATGCCTCCATTATTTGTAAATTCAAGCAATATTACTATAGACAGTTAATTCAAGTAAAATGATAAGTCCAATAATAGCAATTCACAAGAATAAGAGCATCCTTATTTGATTGAATAGTAAAAGCACGAGAAATAATAAAAACAACCATAGCCGAGATCTACATAGGAACTAAAAATGTTCCAAGCGAAAGATGTAAATACCAAAAAGCCAGCTAATTAATATAATTAACAGAGGACTTTGCCCTCATAACTGTAACAAAGAGCTAAAAGTACTGATCAAAACAATAGAACAACAATGAATTTTTATAATAGCAAAACACAGAAAAATATGCATCCCATGGTATCAGTTGACAATAGTATGAATGATTAGGGGAAATTATTCAATTAAGAATATGGAATGCAAGGTCAGAATAATCGTAGTTTTAATTATCAATTTATATAATCGTCCGTTCTCTTCAATGTAGCAGTTCTCAAATGAAAAAGAAAGAGCTATGCGTGGATATAGTCAGGACAAGGCCTATAGGTAAACTTTGACAGAAATTTACAAGCCAATAACCATGACTATAAATCAAAATGTAAAGATTTATGACAAATTTGTATAAGAGCACTAATGGCTCAGGCATGTATCAAAGATCTAGCTTTACAATAAAAATGACAACAAATTTGATCAAAATTAAAGCCAAAATCATCAATCAAATCTAAGTCAAAATCCTAGTTAAAGTCAATTTAATAGCTAAAGTTAATTAAATGATCAGTAGTGATTTTAATGAAACGTCCATAGAAACATATTTATACACAACTTTGTTTATTTAATTTTATTTTTAGAATCTTTAATTTTTATATGACTATCAGGGTTAGTGAGATATAACTTTTTATATGAATTCCAAGGTAATGAAAGGCCTTTTTTAATAATTTAAGCAACGAAAACCACTTCTTCAGAGGATTTTTTCTAGTTGACTTATTAATTAAAACTCAAAGTGATTATAACTGGATCAGAGACTTCAACGTCACTTGTTAATAAAATATTCAATACTGAAAGTGCAGGGACGCCTTTTATGATTATTTCGGATATTTAATTGGTTTGTGAGTTTATTATATAATATATAATGGTTTAAATTTGTTCATAATGAACTTTTTTTAGGATAAAGTTAACTAAAATTTTTTTAATTTTTTAAAATATTTATAACATTATAAATCAAGCTCAATAGTTTTTATTGATTTTGATTTAAATTTGAAATCTTTGATTTAATCATTGTGATCTAATTTTTCCAATTAAATTGATTTTATTAATATTATCATAATTATCAGCTGCATAGCTTTCAGCATAATAGGTATGATAATTGGGGCATTCTTCATGTACAAATATCTCACTCGAAATCGCGTGAGCAGTCTTTAAGAAAAAGGTTGTTTTATAAGGTTTATGGATCGCACTCTTTTTAGAATGTTTCGCAAATCTGGTGAAAATCTTCAATAAAATGCTTCAAACAGTATCATATAAGACTCTGCAAGAGAAAAGATTCACATAGGGGAAAGTGAGCTGCCAATGAAAGCTGCACATAATTTAGTCATGATACCTTTCAATAATCAGTTTGATAGTAGTGTGAAATAAAATAATGAAAGTGGTGTGACTCCCTAAAATGGACCACAAGAATCTGTCAAATTAGTGATTGATCCAAGACAGCTTTAAATTGGAAATGTATCCCCATTTACTGTGAAAAATTCTAATAAAAATATTACACCAATTACCTCAAGGACTTTAGATACTGTAACTAATGTATCTGATATAGGCAAGAGACAAGTTAGAAACAATTAATACCGAAATTTATTGATAATTTTTAAGTTTTTAAAATATAATTCAGCTGAAATTTTCATGAATATATTGTTTCTACATTAATCTTATTTTATATAAAACTTATATATTCTAAATATAGAAATAAATTACAAAAATTATTTTATTGATCACCCCTACAATTCCTTTTATTTTAAAGATTATGCTTCTTATAATAATAATTTTTACTTATTAAACTATCAATTAGTTATTTACAGAGGGTCAATTACAAAATTACCATTAACAATTAATGCTCACTTTATTTAGAATTTATTTAATTATTTTCTTCAAAATTGATATAACAAATAATAAAAATTGAGAATTAACTTGTAGCAAGTTTTGAATTTTAATGTTTTACCTCCACTAGTTAATGCCAAATCGAGATAAGTTGTTCCAATAAACTATTTACGTTGGATTATAAAAAATGTAAGAACTTATTTATATTTACTAGAGACAATTGAAAGAGCAAGTTTAGAAGATCTCACAGTAAAAGAAAATAGCGTTTAAATTCCAGACAATAAATCTGCATTCTTGGAATATTAATCGAATCAAAATCTACTTAACAACTAGGAAGATTAAACAGCCCGTTTCTCAAATAAATCAAATTTTAAACTTGATGCATTTGGAAATTATGTAGTCAGTAATAATATAAACCTCTTAATGAGGTTTATAATTGCTATGATTTGAAGGGAATTTTTTAGGAGTTGGGTTATTAATTAAATGCAAGTCAAAGCTGCTAGGTTCTATTTTATGATGAAGTGAATTTTGTTTTAATGTTTTACTGAACTATTGATGTGATAAATAAATTGAATAAATCAAATCATTATTTAGCTATAACTAACTGTGTAGTTAAAGCAATAATACCTAAATCTTAAGACTAAGAAAAAGAAACTCTTTTATAAACTTATACTAACAATCATTGAATAACTTTGAAAAATTGAGCACTTCTATCTAGACCTTCGAGCTCCCTTAGTAAAGGCTCTTAAATTTATAAATGAAATGGCATATATCTTGCAAATTGCAGATCATATTAAGATAGTAGTTCATTTAGATTTTGTCAATTTAAACAATATCTAATTATATAATGATTATATTCAGAAGGTAGTTGAGTGAATAAAGTAAAGACCTTTACAACATCAACCAAAAATGCTCTTTGAGTAATATAATAAAATACATTTATATAAACCCTAAAAAATCATGGCCTTTACAAACCTTAATATGAGATTTATTTAAGGTTTTTAATGTGAATTAATTTTAGAATTCGTTCTAAGTAAAGAAATTTGAGAAACCTTAATTAAGAAATAGCAAAACTTATTAAGAAGGAGGTTTAAAGGCAATATTAAGGAATTTCAAGGATGATAATTTTGAAGAAGACAAGTCATATTTGTCTAATAATAACCCTAATAATTTTAATTAAGATGTTTTGAAGACGATTAACTATTAGAGCCGGAAACCTTTCAATAAAATCTAGACAGCTGAAGTTGACAATTCTATGAAGGCAAATAATTATGACAAAAGTAGTAATCTGGCATTAAACTTAAAGACTAGAAGTATAGGAGAAATTAATTATGATATAATGACGCCTATTTCAAGTACAAAAAATTACAATATCATAGGGGCAAACCAAGTTGATCAGGAAAAAGCTACTATTGATGATTATAATTACATTCCACAAAATGACTTTAATGGCGGGAATATAAAAACCAACTTCATAGGTAATTAGCAAAAGAAAAAAAAGAAAGTAAAGAAAATGGGAACCAGTAATGTTGTTATTCCGAAAACTTCTTCTTGGATGTACGATTAGTAAAATAGTGGGCAAAATGAGAGTAAAAATAATTTAAAAATTACAGGCTTTGATGTTTAGAGCTCTTTCGAAGAGAAGGGACTAAAGAATAATAATAGTAAGATCGATGATTTTAATGATAGAGACTACTATTGAAATCTTGAGCATTTAATTTTATAACTTAAATTTATTTCAGTATTTCATTATAAAGACTTGAAACATTAATCTAAATAGATCGGTAAATTACAAAATTAATAGTGTTGTTACAAATATTATAATGCTAATAATTATTATAGTTAAGAATGAAAGTGATATAGAATTAAAAGAAGGATTTTAGAAAATAACTAGCAATATAACTATTAGTCCTCTGTCTGTGTTAACTTATTGTATGATCCCATACTCAACCATTTTTGAATAATAATTTAAGAGATTTGACATTGATAACCATGTTAAATTCCACTCAATGTAAAACTGATTGCCTCGACACCGGTTAAAAGTTTTGTCCTAATGCTGATTTCACTTTAGGAAACTGCTGTTAATAAAGTGAAAATTGTTAGATAACTTACTTATGTTCCGATTAAGCTCCCTTAACAAGTGCTTTGAGATATTTCACTTGCCCTATTCAAATTAAATGTGGTAATGGCAATTCAAAGTATGTAGATACTACCTCCTACACAGTGAATAAAGTAGTTACCTATAACAAATCAATAGGAAATTTGGTGACTGGTGATGTGTGCAGTTTTCAATACTACTCAAGTAAGTACAACTTGAATGAGAAAATTAGGATTACAACTACTAAGCTGAATGGTGCAAACGCTTATATTTTTAGTGGGGGTTTTGGACTTGACACTTCACTTACACAAACTAAAGTGGAAATGGGCATAAACTATCAATTTCCAGCAGATCAAAGAATATACTATGTGGTCGTGCCCAACCTTCGCACAACAGCTGATTACATTATAGACTCAATCTTAATAAAGGCTAATCAGACCTCAAATTCATCCAACACCATAAACGTTGATGGCTAGAAGAATGAAACAAATACCACAATACCTGAGGTGAGTGAAGGTGAAAGTCAAACTTTGACAATAGGAATGGTTGCTATTATAATAGTATGTGTGAGCTTATTTGGATGTCTTTTCACTATCATGGTGGTGTATTGCTGTATTAGGGCAAGACGAAATAACGAGAATAAAATATTAGACATAAAACATGTTAATAGGAGTATGAGTTAGAATAGCGGAGATATCTTCAAGAAAAAGAAGACTATGCTCATGTAACAAGAGGAAGAAATCAAATAATCAGTTAAATTTGGATGAAATAGAGAAAATTACAAATTCATATACAGTTGGAAATAAATACGTAAAACTAATTTTAATCATTCTAATAAATTATTTATAAACTGATTTATTTTTAGATAAAAATGATTAAGATAACTCTTTAATTTTGAGATTACTATTTCAATTATTTGTCTTTTTTTACCTGAATTATAAAAAGATAAAGCTTCTGGCAAGACATAAACTGATGAAGCGGATAAGGAATCTAAAAGCTCTTAGAGCGTGACAAAAGCTGGGAATACAGACGCAGGAAATGCCACTGACAAAAAGCCCTCATTATTTGGAGTTTTCAGTTAATTAAAAAAGCAATAAACAATATCTTAATACAACAAGCTTTCGACAATAGGTGGGGCTTCTGGCAGAAAAAGTATCATGGTTGACATTAAAAACAGCTTGAATAGCAGCCACAAGCCAACTAAGAGTGAGCAAAATTTGACCAAATTTACAAGTAATCAATCACAACACAATAAAAGCGCAAACAACGCCTTCGGTAAAGTTGCTATGAATGTAATGAATGTTAAGAAATTTGCCTCTTCAAAAACCCAAAAGGAATAGTCTCCTCAAACTAAGGGAGAAGATTAAGCAAACTCAACAGGTTTTAAATTGAAGAAGATTAAACTGCCTCCCTTGAAAAATCTGAAGGGACAGAAGAACCAAGATCATAGTAAGTCTATTAATAACATGGAATACTCATAGATGAATAATGAAAATGGACCAGACATCGATCATGAACAACCCCAACACACAGCAAGCCCTAATCATGAAAAAAATCAAGATAAACTTAGAAATTAACACGACAAAGTGGATAATAACTCTAAAACCCCTTAAAATAACCCATTTCTTAGTGATTATAAAATTGACACTAACATAGCTGATTAAAGAACTTTAAAATCTAATAATTCAGATAACAAACATCAAAATTAATCTCAGCAACTTTAAAATGATAATAAATTTAGTTTGCCACCAATATCACTATCAAAACTAAACATTATGGATGATAAAAAGCCATAAAACAATGACAAAAAACTTACACTTTAAGGTGTATTTTCAGTTGCTGATAAGGCAAGCAAGTTAATTGGCAAGAAAAAGAAGAAGAAAAAGAAATCTCTAGGAGTTGGGGGTAGAGATGAAACATACCTAGAAAATACAATTGAGGACTAATAAAATGATAAGTAAAAGGATGATTAAGTTTGTGATAGTGATAGCAATAACTACTGTAAGAGAAGGGTTATATTTGGAAAAAAATACAATTAAAATAAATCAATTAAAAAATATAAATATATAAAGATATATTTAAGAAAAATTATAAAAAGCATATTTCTAGAGAAGGTTTATTATTTTTAATTATTTTATTTAATTATGATAAGAAATCAATTTTAATATAATATAAATCTTATAATAAAATTAACAAGACTAATTTATAATGCAAAGCAATATTTTCACATTTAAATCATGAAAAATAAGAACACTTCTAAAATATAAGAAAAAAAACTTAATATTTTAAAAATATATTCCAAATAATTTCTCTATATGCATTAATGATAATTAAAATAGCTTCCACTTTATTTAATAAATTTCGTTTTAATTGGACAAATTTTGGCATAAATAGAGTCAGATATTAGTTCATTTGATACTACTAATCATTTCTAGTTGATTAAATTGTTTTCAAAAGCATTTAGTTTACCGTGATTGAATTTAAATTTAAAAGTTTCTGCAAAGATAGGTTTGTTACCTCAATTTATAGAGATAAATAGGAGGCAGTTCTCTCTCCAAATAAATGGATTATAATTAAATGATAAAACAGTTATGACGAACAATAATCTTTTTTACAAGCTGATATAAATTGAAGCTCTGCAACTATTAAATTTATAAAATTCATATAATTGCTTCTCTCACAAAGGTTTTCGATGAAACAAATAAGCTTATTTATAAAAAAAACTATAGAAGTTATTTCATGATATATTTTTAATGAAATAAAATTAGGTTGCTGACTTGACTTTGTGTTAAGTAGTGAAATTATAATATAAATTTGGGTTAAATGAGCAACAGCACTTTAACAAAAACAAAAGATTTTCATAAAAAGAAAAATTCTATAATTAGAGCAAATTGAAATACTGATTTTCTTGAAATATTTTAATGATTAATTTTCGAACAATAAATGAATGCAATGAAACTCAGTTGTAAATTGTCTAAATATCATAAATTAACCTTTCCTTTACTTATTATTCTAATTTTTCTACTCAGCAACTCACTTGAATACTCTGTAATAACAACTTCATCTCCTTGCAAAACTGATTGCCTAGATCGCTCTAAGATATTTTGTCCCACTGCCGATAAGAAATCAGGGTACTGCTGTGATCTGGGTGAGAAATGCCCCAAAGGCTTTGGCTTTTGCAGCAATGAAATGGGGAATATACCGAGTATGATGTAATTTATGTGTCCTTATGAGCAATCAACATGTGGACCAAGCACTTATGTAATTAATGCTACTGCTAATTCATAGATCATATCAGTCAATATTACAGAAAAAGATGTTAATGGGTTAAAAATTCTTTTTAAATCAAGTCGTTATGTTTTATATAATTTATTATCTATAAAACAAATATGCTTTATTTATGCCAAAATTTAATTTATTTTACTTCAGATGTTTTAATAATTTATAATAAGCAATAAAGATTTAAAGAATTTGCATGATCTTTAGTAATATTTAACTATATTTTGAAAATTTTTTCGTAAACAATAACAGACTATTCATAAATTCATTCAGTTGTCAGTATTAAGTTGCTCCTCCAACCACTGCAGCAGCAGGAGACAGCGTAATAATTTTTTATGCTTTTTTCTAGAAAATTGTATCAATTTGGCATTAAATTATCTTTTAGTAATAGTTAAGTTAGAACAATTAGTAAATGGATAAGTATTGATAAACCAATCCCAGAACTTGACAGTATTTGGCACAACTTACTCCATGAAAATAGGAAATTAAGTTGAGGTGATTTGGCCTAATAAGGCTTATCTTACTATCAGTGGCACCAGCACGGTGGCTGGTTAGTTTGCCCTCAGCTACTACTATGTGAAAAAGGGCACTTCAGTGACTGGTGGGTCAACTGCCACAACTGTTAATGATTAAAGCAGTAGTAGTAATGACTCAGTTTTATCTAAGAATAATACGCTTTTGTACATTATCATTGCTATTGTAGTGATTGCATTCCTGGTCATACTGTCATTGGTTTTAGTTTGTATTTTCAGAAGAATAAGAAGCAAATAAATCACGCCTGAAGAGGCAGAAGACGAGCTTAAGAAACTGAAGTCCAAAACAATAGGAGAAGATCCTGAAGAAGGGCAAAGTTTTCGTTAAGAAAGTGGCTAGTAGGAGACGTTATAGCAACTTGACCCAGAGAAAGCTTACATGATGGACGAGTATTACAATCGAACAAACAATCACAATCCTATAAAAGATAATTAAAACAGTGGTATTGATACTCCTAATCAATTGAAGAAGAAATACTTTCAGAGTGATTATGAGGACATGGAGGATGGGCCGATGGGCAGTGGAAAGCCAAGCAATATGTCATTGTCTAAAGTACGGGCTCCAAAGATTAAAACTGATTATAAATCTGACAAAGAAAGTACTACAATGGCTGCTGGAAGTATTTAAATTAAGAGCTTAACTAATATTTGTTATGAATATGTCCAAAATTATTTGGACTACAAAAAAATGATAATTTATAAATAAAATAATATTTATAGTTCAAGAATTTTCACTATATCTTGAAATCATAATTTATTTTCTAATTATAGTATTTTAAGTAGGTTGATAGCCACAGACACAGAGGGTATGCCATCAGTCTTAGGCTCAAATTAGAAACTAAATTACAAAGAGAGACACATCAAAGAATCCAATCTGCTCCCACCTATTTAAGATAAGAATAGAAGGATACTTGAAGAATTTTATGAAGAATCAATCAGAAAAAATAATCCTAAATATAAACATTAGAATTTGTCTGATGATGATGAGGATTAATACAATTAAAAATAAAATGGAAAATAAAACAGATTTTATAGGGAGTTAAAAAATTTCTGATATTGCTAATTCTATTTCTATGGTATAAATTAGCGTTAGGCTCAAAATTAACATACAAATCATAAATTGCCAAATTAAAATTTAAACATATTTAAGAAAACAAATAAGAATTTCTTAATAATTTCTCTTTATTGATTTAATTTTCTAACTACCTCCATAAGCTAGTGCTAAAACAAAACTACAAGTCTAACCATTAAAATAGCAATAAATAAAAAAGAGACAATTAACAGCTTAATTATAATAGATAAGATCAGGATAATATTAAGAAAGACTTAAAAACAAGAAAATATAAATAATTACGACCCCAAAAACCCTTAAACGACAGAGATAAATCACGAAGATCTAAGAAAATCACTCTGCAAAGAGTAAATCTAAGAGGAGAAACAGTCAAGCTGAATACACTGATGAGGAATTACAAGATGAAAGTTCCAAAGTTAAACCTAAAAAGATTAGCTATAATTAAAAAAGAGATTCAATTGATCAAGAGAAATATGAATAATTAAAAAGATAAGAAAGCTATGATAAATATATGTTCTGACCGAGACCCCCCCTCCCCTCAGCCAAGACCTTCCCCCTAAACCGAGACCCCCCTCCCCCCCTCAAACCGAGAATCCCCTTTTATTATAGTTTTTTTATGAATTTATTTTTTACTCAGAATAAATTTCTTGCCCTTCGGGCAGATATTACTATTAAAAATATATTTTGATAAGTTACACTACGTCCGTCGACTTTTTTTTAGAACATACTCCCATAGGGAAATATTTATAATAAGGTTTAATTTTGACTATCATGATTAATAATATGATTTAATTGATAGACATAAATTTGAATTCAAGATTTTTTATTACTAAAATCACTTACATTATACTATATAGTAAAATTAATATAAAATTTTTTACTATTATTTTTAACTTCATTTAAATATAACAACTTTTATTATTAATACTTATTTAGTTAATTACTATTAAAATCTTAATTCATTTAGATATATATTTAAATGGTAATTCTAAACATAAAAAATTGTCTTTAATTTTTCAATAAACTATGTTAAGGAATAAGATTTTAATAGTAATTAACTAAATAAGTATTAATAATAAAAGTTGTTATATTTAAATGAAGTTAAAAATAATAGTAAAAAATTTTATATTAATTTTACTATATAGTATAATGTAAGTGATTTTAGTAATAAAAAATTTTGAATTCAAATTTATGTCTATCAATTAAATCATATTATTAATCATGATAGTCAAAATTAAACCTTATTATAAATATTTCCCTAAGGGGAGTATGTTCTAAACAAAAGTCGACGGACGTAGAGGAACTTATCAAAATTTATTTTTGATAGTAATATCAGCCCGAAGGGCAAGAAATTTATTCTGAGTAAAAAAAAAATTCATAAAAAGACTATAATAAAAGGGGATTCTCGGTTTGAGGGGGGGAGGGGGTCTCGGTTGATGAAGGGGTCTCGGCTGAGGGGGGAGGGGGGTAGGAGGGGGGGGTCTCGGTCAGAACAGATATCAAGCATAGATTTAGGATGATAAACCGAAAAGGACAAAAATTTAATGGCATTAGTTATGCACATCAGTTCGAATAAAACAACGTTTGTTAAAAGTAGAAAGTAAAATACAATTTATGTATTATTAGTTCATTGCTAAACCTAACCAACTAAGAAAAGGAGAAAAAGCAGGCAAGAAGAAACAAATTATGATTAAAAAGCCAAGCTTCCTCCAATGGGAAACAAAAAGGTTAAAGTCCCACAAATACCTTTAAACGAAGTATTCGGTGATATAACACAGCTTGAACCTGTAAATTTCTACAAGACTTCTAGTGGATTTCATTAAGTAGTATACCAGAACCAAAAAGAAAAGCAATCCTTACGAGAAATAGTTAGAGCAGCGGATACTACATATAATCAAGCCAGGCAATATAATAGAGAATAAAATAATTCAAACTATGAAAATGAAGAGAGCTAAGGGATGTCAAGAGCTACAAGCAAGAAAAAGAAAAAGAAGAAGAAGAAAAAGGGGATAAAAGCTTAATAGAAGTAGAATAATTTCATAATTGAAGGTGATAATAGTGATGACTTTGATAAGGAATACTGATTTTAATTTTATAATATTAATAACTTATCATTATAAATTTAATTTGAAAATGACTTGAATAAAATCAAAGAAATACAATTAAAAATTAAATAATAATAATTTTAATTAAGTGATAGCATCTATGATTAATTAGATTAGGTTGTTAATTATTTGTTGTCAGGCAAATCCAAATGTTTTACCTTCTTTTATAGCTGTGTATAATCTATCTTTCAACTGTTCTTTGGTTGTGTATTCTGGTAACTCCAGTTGTTTGAAACTAAAAATATAATTATTAATTGAAGTTCAAACTTACCAGGTATGTGCTTGGGGAAGTCTATTTGTATCGTTTGTGAAGTATTTGACAATTTGGAACTTTTGGAAGCCTCTGCTGCCCCTGAGACCCTTAAATCCTTCTACGGGGACTTTACTACTGCCTGTTACAAATTGAATAAACTCTGCTCTTTCAGAGTTGTCAAATTCTTCTAAGGCTTCAAAGAGCCATTTCACTACTGAAGACTCAGCTGAGTAGTTTGTGTAAATTGTGTTTTCCCTCAAATCAGCAACTAAAAAAGAGGATTATAAAAATACCTTAACTTACTGTCAATTGTTGGAAGACCACTAATGAGCAGTTCTAACTCTCTATTATCGAAGATCTGAATCAAATTTCTTGGAATAACATCATAAAATCCTTATAAGAAAGAATCTACTTGATTCTTGATTGAGCCATAGAGCTTATGATATGCCATCTATTTAACATATTCGATTTTATTTTCATCAGTGACATCAGTCTTAGCACCATTTGGAATGATTTCAATTTCCTCGTTCTTGCCGAAGTATTCAATAGTCTCTGTAAAAGTGATGCCTAAATTGTCTACTGAATTGGAAAGACACCATTTAAGATTGTTATATAGTTGATCATCAAAGTCTTCTACATCATGATAGTTTAAGGGGAGGCCTAGCATAAGTTTATAGAGAGCTTTGACGAAATAACAGTCTAAAAGTTGCTGCTCATATATTGCTTTACCTACTATTCTTCCTACAAATCTGAAAAGAGACTGGAAATCTGGTTAAATGTTTGACTTTGGATTTGGATAATAGGTAGAGCCAGCGTTTGATTGTAAGAATAAGGCTAAATCTGCATTGAAAATCTATTGACTTAATAGAATGAACCATTCCTTAGTAAGTCCTCCCTCATCGATTCCTTGTTCATCAGCAAATTCAACATTTAGCTGCCCTCTATATCTCTCGGCATTTATGTTTCTCAATTGTTCATAAGAGTCGTCGAATACTTTATCTCTTCTTACATTAAGATCGATGTATTTTAATCTGTATTTTCTTTGGATCTTTTTAATTTAAGATCTGAATAAGAGTCTCTTATTATCAAAGTCAAGAAGTTATGGGACTTTCATTATAACGTTTCTCAAGGAGTCATTCAGTACTTGTTAATTTGCTCTAATAAAGCTATTAATGATCTTCTTGTGCTATAAGCAAAACTTAATAAAGATTCTAAGTCTCTTGTCTTCTCTTGCTTTCTCGTCCTTAATTTTAAGTTTCAAGTGTTCATCAATTTACGTCATAAGATCTGGCTTCTCTTTGGATACGTTTTTATCTTGACTCATTGCTATTTCTTCCATAACCACATCTTATGAGGTTTTAACTTAATTAGGGTTGTTACCTAATTACCCAGCGACTGGAGCTATAATTTGTGGGACGTTAATTGGATTTGCAACTTAAGCCTAAATTTAATCTGCATTTTGGATTGGTTCTTGCTAATCTTAAATATTGATGGCTGCAGCGTCTAATGCTTAATTTTACACCTACTAACCACCTTATCTTCTCTATTAAGCAGCATTTTAATTCCTTCTCCTGTTGTTACTTTAATTATTGGCATATTATATTTTATCCTCCTGAGTCTCGAGAAAGATAAACTTCAGATTATACTCAAACACTATGAATAGAGCTATCATGATTGTTCTGAATTCGTCCTTGAAAACGAAGGATAGTTGAGAGCTGGTGGAAGAGGATTTAGAGTCCTGTTTCTTATCAATAAAATCTGAGATTTCCTTCACTATCCTGAAGAATAGCTCTTCATCACAAATATGCGATAAAATATTTATGTACAGAAAGTATTTTAACGAAATTAACAAAACTAAATATTATATCATATTTTGCTAAAGAAACTTTTTCTTTTCTAATCCATTTAAAGATAACTATTTCCACTTATTATGGTATCTCTTGGTGAAATTTAAGTTTTTATGCTATTTGTATTTGGAGAGCGATTATTAAAAAATAAATTAAATTTAGTAATAGTTAATATATTACATTAATTTTATTTATCATAATATTACTGCTTCTCTTAATAATTTTGCTTTGTCTGCTATTATTAAACTAACCGCTGCCCACTCCAGTATTAGCACTGAAGTTTGTTACATTACTAGATTGTACAAAACTATTTGCAAGTATTTTCATAACATCATTTTATTTCGTTTAATGTCGACCGATTTCATTCTTTAAACCCTAAATTATATCATTGTATTAATATTCTCGCTTTTCCAATTCTTCAATTTATGTTTTTTGTTACTGTTTCAAATTCTAAGTCATTTATAATATATTGGTATCTTTCTACTAATTTTTTAAGTTTTACTAGAAAGATTGCTTGTTTGAGTGGCTTTGTGAGACCTCAAATTTATAGTAGTCAATTTTCTCTTATTATTTATCATAAACTTCATCTACTGCCTAAGTTAGAGAAGAAATGTGATCTTTTAGGTTTTGTTGTTTATGTAAGAGATCGCTAATTTGTTTCTGGAAAATTGCATTCTCCTTATTTATCACAGTTAAACTTTTGATAATAAATTATTATGATAACTAAATGTTTTGTATAGTCCAAGTTTATGGATTAATTTGAATCTTATACCTGAATCTTCCCAAGTTCAATCTTTTTCAAAATCGCTTCTTTAGCTGCTTATAACTTAAGCAAAGCTTTATCAGCCATTAAAGTAAAATCTTTTGTAGTTTGTACCAAAGAGTCTTGTTTATAGGAAGCTGCTGCATTTGGGCTTAGAATTCTACTATTAATATCTAATTATTTCAATAGAACATTTGAATACGGAAACCGAATAAATTGTAAATAATTAAAAAGTCAATGGCTATTAAAGTTGGAAATTTTTATGTTAAGCTTATCAGATTTTTGATAAATATAGATGCAATAGTAATAAACCATTCTATCTCAATTTCAAAGTTATTCCTGCAATAATAGTTTACTTTTAAGAGGCTGTCTCTACTCATAGCCTAACTCATGTTAGGACTCTAAATATCCGAAAAATTGAGATTAGTGGTTTTAATTGTTGGACTGAAAAGTTAAAAAGGAGCTTTTTAAGTATTTCTCATATGTTTCTTCTCGCCTGGTGAAAGAATTGATTGCTAAAGTTTGTTATAGGCGTTAACCTTTGTGGTTATACCTTGCTATAGGTTTTCATACTCACTTTGATTTGGTATTTCATCTGCAACATCATCGCTCATATGGTTCATAGTAAGAAAAATGTCATCTTTTCTACGTTTTTAAGCTGTACTACTTTGTCTTGTTTTTGAACTGTCTTTAATCACAAATTAAGCTCTTTCTCTATTAACTTAAGTTCTCTGAGGGGATTTTGACTTAAATTTCTCAATTAAGATTGTATCTTTTTATTTATGAGTCCACACCACTTCATCACTACTATCTGTATTTCCCTATGTAATAATACCTAAAACACTTTGCCTGAAATAATTATCTACTTAATGCTGCTTTGGTGAGGCCATATTGATTTACTTTAAATTAGATTTTCTCGATTAATTTTACTACGAATTTTTTGAAATGATTTTACTTTTGGGTTCTTGAATTTTCTTCGTTGCGTAATTAAGGCTATAATTCAAAGTTTGAATTTAGGGATTTGCTAAGGAATTTCTTTGAACTCCGAAAGTAGGACTTTTTTCTGTTTCATTTGTGTTACTACTGTTAGAGTGCAAGCTTTCAGTATTAAAGAGTTAAATTGTGCAATTGGGAACTTAAGCTTTGATATTTTAGATTGATGTTTTTTCAGTAATTTACCTATCCACCGATTTTAGAGTCCCAATTTTGGAATTTGTAGAGGCTTTATTTGAATCCTTATTTTTAGTAGTTTATGACTACTAAATTGATATATTGGTTGAGTTTTTGAAGGATTAAGAAGTAAGTGATGTCTGTCTTCTATTATGTTATCTTGAGTTTTGCCCAATATTAAAGCCTATTTTATTATGTAGTTGTTTGCTTATCTTTTTGGCTAAAGTAAATTGAGTTGAAGTATTTTCAATTTCAGATCCATTCTATCTTGAACTATTTCCAATGAAAGATTACGCAAAAAGTGTGTTTTAAGGCGAGACCTATCTTGTAAAGGGTTTCATGCGAGTTTAATTGGGCTTCATTTGTTTATTATATTTAAGAATTAACGATAATTACTATTTTATAATTTAGAAATGAAATTTCTAATGATATAGCAATGACATTCATCACAAATATTGACTTCCTATTTCTTATTAGATTTGGCAATCTTGAGGATTTAGCTCAATATGATGACTTCCTTATTAAGCTTTTCATTATCAATTCTTATGTGTGAATTTTTGGCATTAATAATCTCAATTATTCTTAACAAAGAGTTAGAGAGACTTTGCTTAAAGAATCTTTGAACTGATTAACTCCCTTCGTTTATCTTGTTAATGTCTGAGAATATACCCTTGATTTATTTCTATAGGTCTTTAGACTTAAACTCCTTGGTAAGTAGTAACTCACCAATGTAGTTTATGAGTTGCTCTGAAATACCGAATTTAATGTTCTTTAAGTTCTCTGGGAGCGCTTGTTGTTTATTAAGGGAGTGATATTTCTCTGCGGCTTAGGCTAGTTGCTGGAATATATTCACTAAAGTGCTGATGATATCTTCCATCCAAACTTCTTTCCCTTCAATCATATATGACTAAAGGGCTAGAAATTTATTTTCATATATATATATGTATTATTATTTATTAAATTCATTTAAAGTTTACTGGTTCACTAAGTCTGTTTAAATATAAATTTTTTATATAATAATTTTAAATTAATTAATTTTAAATGATAGAACAATGGTAAATTATAAGTTATGAACCAATTCTTTAGATAATTAAGAAGAATTATAAATAACATTTTATATTTTTATATTGTAAATTAGATAATTTCTAATTATTTTGGGAATGAATCTTAATATAAGCTTAAAAAATCTTTTTAATTCTAAACAAAAAATACATATATTCTATTAATTCAAATTCAAATCGATATAAGGTACTTCTTTAATAAATTTAAAAATATATTATACATTTTCACTATTTGAAAGTTAAATCCTCCTACTATTTATTAATATTAATTTAAAATAAAAAGTCTGGTCTTTCTTCTACAAGTCTAACAAACATGACAACTTATTCAAAGATCTGCTCAATCAGCTATTTATTCTTATCAATATTTTATTCTTTGCTGCTCCCAATCAAATATGACATAATAGCATCGCTACTGGGGTACTTAATTAAATCTAGACTAGCATTAGTGCTGATTTTATTGCATTCTTAGGCAAGTTGTTTAATGCATCTCAAACTGTGAAGCACAAAATCTATCACTTCAATTCTTCCAGGCATTCCATAGCCTCGCTCCACTTTGAAGCCTTTGTTGTCTTACTTCAGAGAAACTATTTAATGAGTTTGAGAAGACAAATCTCTCACATGATTGCTGAAAGCTTCAACACCATCGTGGATCCATTGATAGAGTCTAATGAATACGCCTTGTCTTATAAGAGTCACTCTAAAGAGTAGTCTCATTAAGTTTTGTTCACGAACCATAAAGAACTAGCCATTAGTTAGGAGTTAGATCCAGACCATGATCATGTCAATCATCCCTTAGACTTTTTGATAACTTTATTCCAGGTTATCTTATTAGAGAGCTAAACTATTGTGAACTACTTGCTCACTCTATTTGTTAATATCATTGCCTTTGCTATCATAGATTGGTGACGAAGACATCTCTGCAATGAGATCTTTCAAGTAGTTTAGGAAGCTATTAAAAATCAAGTTAGCGTTAATCGGCATGTCAGATTTCAAAGCTTGGACACTAGGGTTTTTAAAGTAAGGATCATTCGCACCTCTAGAAAAGTCTACCATGTCATTAAGCTAAGAGTCTAGAGACATTAATCTTTCTCTCGCTGGTGTAGGTCTATTTCTTCTTCTGCCAGCTGCAACAGGAGCTAAAAAATCAGCAGGTCTCAAATTGTTAATTGGAATTGCCACTTGTTGGCCTTAAACTCCAACCTAGTTTGGCTATTCTTGCTATTACAAAGGGTCTTAAGCTTAAGATTAAGCTTGCTAAAGTTGAGCTCTTTAAGCTTAAGCGTGTTGTTAATTTCTAGAAGGAGCTCTTTAAGAGAGGCCCTCATTGAATAATCTTGGTGGGAGTTGATTGAACACATCTTCAGGCATATTTCTAAATATTTCATTTCTTTGATCTTGATTGGTAATTGTTTCAAGGAGCTGCAATGTATTTGTGACTGTTTTTTAATGATCGAATTGATGAGTCTGATTGAATATTCTATTCATTACATCCTAAGTGTCAGCTAAATTTTGAAGACCAGTATCATCTAAGCTTTCCAAAAATTCTGGATCTAGTTCTTCCTCTAATCCTCCAAGATTCTATCTGTTCAGACTAGTGGTTATTATTTATACACCCTGCTATTAAGCAGACTGGTTCCTGCTTTGGTATTGATTAGATCTAGAAGTTGATGGTGCTAAACTTTATTGAGCTCCAGTTCTAATAAGTATGTCATCAGACTTCTTCTCCTCTTATTAAGTGTTGTGATTAAGATCTTCAGAAAACTGCTTGGACTGTTAATTAATCTAGTTAGACAAATGCTAAGCTTCATGCTCTTTAATATATTGCTGGTAAAGTTCTGGCATTTCCTGTACTTCTCTAATTAAGTCATAAATTGTTTGTAGAGTCTCTAGTGGACTATGAATAACGGTGTTTTGATTAAGCTTCTCTTCAATCAAATTTTGAATGCTTTACTGGAAGCTCTGGCCACTTCTCCCTCTTCTGTTTCCTAGGAGCATTCCAACTATGCTATTAATTACATTGCCTAAGTTTTCTCCGCTTTAAATTTGAGGGATTCTTTGCTGAATACGACCACCAGCTCCAACCAATGCACCCAGTTCTTACTAAGCTATGTGTTACCCAGCTCCATTCTGATCATTGAAGTCATCTTCAGAGAAATTCATGCTTTCTGACTACTCTTCACGGATAGCGTCAAGTCTATCACCACCTTGGCCAAGATGCTGCATATTAAACATATCAATACTCATGTTATTCATGCTTAAGACATCGTCTCTTCTCTACAAACCACCTAATCTTTAACCAAAGTCTGCATTACTTAGGCGATCTTAATTATACACCCCTTTTTTTATAATCATAAAAGTATAAAATATGTCCTTCTATTAATAATTTCGAAACAGAATTAATCATTTTGATGTTATAATGTTTTTAAATTACTTAATAAAAACAAACATTAAGTTAGGATTTAAATTGTTGGCACCTCTTCCAATGTAGATTTCAATTTGATTCAATTATAAAGATTAATTTAAAAGATTAATTATGATTTATGCATGATTTAAATTAGAAAATATTTTGATTGTCATCATCTTCAAGTTCATCATCATAAAACTAATCAGTTCCTTCATCTTCATCATCATAATCGTCTTCTTAACTAGCATCTTCTATATCTTCACCATCTTCAAATTCATCGTCATCTCCTTAATCGTCCTCATCTTGTCCTCTAGCTTAATCTTGGTTCTGTTATTAATTGGGAGAGCCAGCTCTTTGATTGCTTTATGAAAGTCTCGCTGGTCCCCCAAAGCTTTCGCTGCTACCGTCTTCATCCATAAAGTCATCTTCATCTCCATAGTCTCCAATATTGTCAAAAATGGGGGCAGGTCCTCCATCCTCCATAGAGCCAGATACGTCTCCTGATATTTGAAGTTCCAACTCTCCTTCTTCATCATCATCATCGTCATCATCATCATCGTCGATATCAATTCCTTGGTCTCCATACTCATCATCAAACTCTTCGGCCTCACTGAATCTGAAATTTCTTTGAGATCTTTCACTGTCTAAGAGATCATCATCGTTATCCTCACTGCTGCTGCTGTCATCATCGTCTTCTTCATCTTCCTCTTCATCATCATCTTCATCTTCTTCATCCTCGTTTTCTTATTCTTCAATCATTTCTTGATCTCTATCTCCTCTATTTGCCAATGAATTTGTACTTTAACCGCCAACAAAGCCTAAGTTGCTTTCATTGAGCAAGCTGTTTTTATCTGCATCTTTTTCACCCCAGGTTGACTTGTTAAACTACAATCATTCAATTTAATCATAAAACTTATGTCCAATTCATAAAACTTTACTATCAAATGGCTTCAAAATGCAGGATATAGCAGAGAGGCAAAGCTATATTTAATCTTTGCCATTAGTCAATTGATTTAGACCGCTCACTATCTCGCTCTAAACTCTTTAGATTTGCTTAATAAGCTAGAAATGATTGGCTAGAGACATCGATGACTGGTTCTGTTAATCATGCAACTATTGCTGTTGGTTTTTGCTTTGGTTATGATGCTAATGCTAATGCTGAATTTCATGTATGAGCTGCTTTATCATGTTGACTCTTATCTAATTTCTGTACTTTTACATGTTTTATACTAATTACTCAAATGACTTTTCTTTGCTCTGCTCTTCTTTGTCCTCTTCCTTGAGGATTGCTTGAATAAGCCAGACTGCTCCAACATTGTAGATTACTCCCAAAACTGGCCACTGTGGGTATTGCTTGTTGTATTAACCCTCTTGTAAATTCTTCAACACTTCCTTTATGAAAATACCTCGAGCTTCATGCTTTAATCTCTTCTCTTGGTTCGTCAGATGTGGGTTGTCAAGCATCACTCTCTTGAAAAATTCAACGATTACTTCAGTCTTTTTAGCATTAAGTTATGAATCATTGATGGAAATGGTATAAGAGTTGAGTTAGTCACTTTCTTCAACGTTTACTGGTGCTGAATCCTTATCAATTTAAAGCACCATAAGATAGTAGATGTTTCTAATGATAAACTTATAGGTCTTTTGCTCTTTATGTTTGAGTAGACTCTGCACCAAAATGGGTGAGTGAGTCATGATATAAGTCAAGTGACTTAATATACTCAAAATGTCGAAGAAGTATCTCTGACTTTTTATCTTCGACTCAGAGTCTTTGATTTTAATAGATTTCTCAGTTTGTGAAATTTCAAAGCCCATCTGCATGTTGCTTTGCTTGCACTACTGCTAGATTATCATTTTATCGTCTCTGATTTGGTCTATGAATAAGTCGAGGAAAGTGAAGACTATTTATTCTTGGAAGTTTTGGATGTTCTTGGCTTACTGCTGCTTTTCAGTCTCGAATTATAAACCAAGTTGAACTCCAGTTTGATGTTGGAGTTGCTGTCCATATTAAAGTACCATTTCTTTCAGTTGGTTATTTGTCAGAGTTATGTAATTCAAACCATAAATTACCTTGATTTACAATATTAATTATTTTAAGTTAAGAAATTTAAATAATAAATTGCTATTTTATATTTTCCTTTAAAATCTATACTATATTAGGCGATTATCTAGTAAAACTAAAGAAATAGTCTAATAAAAAATGGATCAAGTTATTAAAAATGATTAAATTTTCGAAATTACTTAGATATGTAAAATATCATAGTGTAATTGATTTTTAATTTATAAAGACTATTCTTGCATTGATTATGTTAACATTTCTATCAGCAAAATATTCTTTAAAGTCAAAATTAATTTCTTTACTTTATCACATTAGGAATTTTTGTAATCATGATAGATTTTTAAAAAAATCTATTTAACTTTTAACCTTTAATTTTTGCATTATGATACTATTAAATACAAGTATTATATAGTTATGGCGTTTAAATTTTGATAAACTGGCTTTTGCTCTTCATCTTACTGCTTCTTCTCCTATTCCTCCTTATTCTTATGCAGTCTCTTGGACCTCCTCAAGTGATGTTCCTCCAGCTTCTCATCTGCTGTCAATTACGGTTTATCCTCCTTTTTATCTCTATCTTCAGGCTTTTTATCTTCTTCAAACCTCAATTTCTGCTCTACAACCTGAGTTTTCTCATCAACTTGCTTCTTTTTAATTATGCACACGTTCTGGCAGGCTTGCAGGAAAGATTTCAAGTCTTGAATTTGCATTACATTGCTGAAAAAGTTTATGAATTCTTCGAGTGTGACTTCGCAGTACTCTGCCTTCTTGAAGATTTACTGCTTTAAACTCTTCGAGCTATTTACCTTCTGGCCAGTGTTTATGTTTAGAAATTATTAATTAGCAGGTTTATATGGGAATGCCACAAAATGATATAATATGGGAAATTACTAGAAAACGAATCAATAAAGATAGATAAATTGTGAATTACAGGAATTAATGTAAAAAGAAGGGTTTTGTATTTTAAATTAAAAGAACCCCAAAGTCTATTAATATATAATGAATGATAGTAATCTAAATGTTTCTATCTTCATTTTGTTGGTTTAATTGACTCTGTCCTTAAAACTTGACAGGAGTAGAACTCTTTTTCTTCTTAGATTACGTTTATTGAATTTTAGGCTACTACTGCTTCAACTCCTCAAAATTGAATAGTGTTTTGATATCTTAGCCCTCTTGCTGCTTATACTTTTCTTAGAAATTTATGAATAACGCACTTTTGATTAGATTTTCATATACTTTTACTTATAATGCATCATTCTAGGATAATTACTGCAGTAGAATCTTAGACTGAAGTTAGATATCATTGAAGAGTTTTTAATCAAACATTTGGTAGGTTTTTTGAGCTGGAGTACCATTTTGCAAGAATTTTATTCCAAAAAGAGCCTTTAAACCCTCATTCTTTAAGAAGCAACTTTGACAATCGAAGTCTCCGTACCCCTTGATAAAAATGAATATAAACTTGTAAATTGATATTCAAGAGGAAGTTAAGATTTTCCAAGCATTTCTTTAAGAAATTTTGCAAACAGTATCCATCGAGTTGGATTGCCTTTATATCCATATTTTGCAAGTTTTTGAACAAGTCTATGCTTAGAATTGTAACCTTTTTGAAGATTTCAGAGGACTATTCTTTGTTCATGCTAAACATATTGTTCTCATTAAGTGATTAAATTTTCTCAATTTAAGCCTAAACTTCTTCAATGGAATTTACAAATCCAGTTTAAGGTTTGACAAGGTGATCTAATTTTGTCAAATCACTTGAAATTTTAGCTTCTTCTGAAATGTATAAGAATAGTGACATAACCTAGTCAAGCTACTTTATTAAGTTTACAACAAGTTTGGCAGTGAAATCTTTGTCGGTTTTTTAGATTTAGACTTGAAGTTCTTTTATAGTGAGTTAAGAAAGATCAATCAATTCAAAAATAGCCTGGAATGCGCTCTTATGCTTCAAGAGATCTCCTCTTCTGTAACTCAGTAAAACAGCAACTGAGTAAGCCATGTATCCGATTTGTCTAAAGTTCTTCTCTTAATGGAAATCTGTTAATAACTCTAAGATTTGTTTAGTGCAACTTTCGAGCATATCTCTAACAAGTTTATCGTCATGTTTCTTGCCTATATGGTAAAATATGTTCTCAATTACAGCTTGCTTTTTCAACAATTCATCACCTTGTGGAACGAATTTCAAATAGTCTTTCAGAGTTTTAACGATGATATAGTATAAGTCTGATTGATTAAAAGTACCATAAGTATTATATTCATCAAATTTTTCGAAAACTAAAGGATCCTCATCTTTTGCATCTTCTTTTTTCTCTGATTTTTATTTCACTTAAAGTGGAACATTATTACTTAATAGCTCAATTGCGAATTCTATGTCATTAGCTGTTTCTTCCAGTGCTGCAAGAGATTGGTCTTCTGGGAATCCCATTTCTAGAAGAGTTTATTTGTTTGCATCATAAGGTGAAACTTTAGGAATTGTAGGGTCATTGGCTGTTTTAATTTGTTGAAGATGGTTTTCATTGAAAATTTTAATGTGAGTCAGTCCCTCAGACACGTATTAGTAAATCTCAATAAAAGAGAAGAAGAAAAGTTCACTTGACAAGTCAAAGTACTCAAAAACATTCAGTCTTCTATTTGGCAATAATTCATTGATAAATTTGTTCTCATTTAGCTCTACAAACAGGAAATGCAAGCTTTCTCCAAATAGTCCCATAAAATATTTCTGCATTCTTTTAATTGCCAAGTCATACTCTTTCTAATTATCTGTGGTTTAAATTTTCTGAGTAGGATTGGTTTTAAAAGAAATCAAGAACTAGGTAAATTATAAGTCAAGGTACTTTGCTTCAATTAACTGAACAAAGAAATCCACTAAATGACTCCAGAGTAATTACAGACTTCTGCATAGTACTAGTGGAAAAGGCTTATTTTACTTTTATAGTTTGTATTAGTACTCTGCCAAGAATAAAATAAGCTGCTTGACTATGTTTATACCGCCATTATGCACAAAACTTAATAGTAAAGAACCATGAGCCATATTTTAAAATAGAAGCTTTGTGAATTCTCCAAATACAGCAGAGTATTCACAACAATATTTCATAATGTTTGCATAATCATCTTAGCCAACTTCCATTATCAAGCTAAAGTCATTATTGAACTAATCAGCAATTTATTTCCCAATTTCTCTATTGAACTCTAAAACTCTTATATCCACTCTTTCCGAGAAGTGCTGCTTCTTTTTATTCATTAATCTCAATATACTTTGAATAAGTTTTCTGATAGCTGTTTGGCATAAATTTGAGGTATGGCTTAAGTTTTCATCTAATTATAACTCCACGATAGTCTTTTCATTTTTTCTAGCATTTAAATCAGTAATATCTGTTATAAGTGCGTATTCAAAATTGTAGTAAAGATTTTTGAAGAGTTCTTCTTCGTCCTTAGCTTCCAGATTTACTTTATGATTTTTCCAATCATAAGTTGGTATTAAGTCTTAATAAACTATTTAAATACTTAAAATGATCTTAAAGTATCTGTTTCACATTATAATTACTTTTGTTTACTTAACTTTTAATTATTCGAGCTACTTCTTCGAAGTAAAATATTTATAATTAAATTAATTATTATCACTTATTATAATCATATCTCTGCTATACTTAGATGCATGGAATCTGTTAACTAAGCTTTAGACTTTGTATAACTTAATCATTACTTCACATAGTTAATGGTCATTAATCAATCTCTATTTGACTGGTCCATAGCATAATTTGGTTAAATTACAATAAAAGCTTATCTTTGCAAAAACAACTGAGAGTTGATCTTCTCCAGATAACTTCTTAGCAAGTTCTTTGTTTCTTTCTAAGAATTCCATTTCCTACTAATTTTGTAAACCCTCGCCTTAAATTTGAAGCTTTTCATCTAGAATCATATTTGGGTTAGATTTTAAGCCAATCAAGTCATCTATATCATCTAAGTTTGTAGTCCCGCAAGCTATATACACATTCTCTACTTAAATGTTCAAATCTTTAATGACTTGAGCCATAAATTAAGTGACTGTGTCTTCTCCATAGATTGCTAAGAGCTATCTCATTACTTCTGTAAAGATTGGAAACATATTTGGACAACCAGAGGAAATAATGGGGGTGCAAATTACTCTTCTAAAGATCTCTAATATCTCAGATTTGTAATGTACTAAAGCTTCTCTTATTAAGTTGTCATCTCTATATACTTGCTCATCGATTGCATAGTACCAAAGTACATGAGAGACCATCTCGCAACAATTTTCTAATGCAAGTTGATCTTTCTCATATAATTGCTTAAGTCTGTTTTTCTCATCTTCTGATAAACTTTTGTCTTCTCTGCATTTCTCTTCCATCTGTATGTAATCAATAATTCCAAATATTAATAAATTGTTTTATGAATTTTATGAAATAAAGATTGAGAGTAGTATCCCAGGCCATTTTGATCACATCACTAAACTTTTCGATAATAGATTTGCATATTATTTTAGAAATATCTGGGTTGCTCAGTGCAATTTGTTGCAGTAGTTCTTTATACTGCATTGCTTTCATCTAGCTTACTATATGTTTGTACGCTCTTTTATCTAAGCATAAATCTGTAAATTTATTGAAGATTTCTGAAGTAATTAGAAGCTTCATTGAGACTTCTTGCAAGCAAAGAGTCTGGAAAAACTTGAGAATTATAATAAAGACGTCTGCTTAAATTGGGATATGTTCGTTTAAGTATTTCAAAATATTCTTTATCAAGTCCTCATACTATGGAATCTTGGATGGTAAGTCATTGAAAACATAAGATACAAGTTAATCTAAGTATTAATATAAGAAAAAGGTTAAAAAGTAATAGTTTAAGTTTATAGACCTATATTAAAATCAAATGTATATGAAAGAATTACATTAAAGGGCAACAGGGTCAATATTTTGGTTGACATGCTTTATATCGTTCAGGTCTTAAACATTGAAAATATTGTTCATAATATCCTCTTGAATCAAGTTGCTTTCTAATATCTTTCTTGAATTTGATACAAAGTTTTGCTGGAAGTTTATGGCATCTACAATTAAGTCTTAAATATTTCTTAAACTTACTTGGATCATTCCTAATAATAGAATATGACAAAAATCTTAAGAGAGTTCTGATGAAATCTTATCTATAGACTTGTGTGATATTATTCTCGGTATCATCATCTTCAGGTACCGTCCATGAAATATGTGTGGCATTCAAGGCATAAATTTCTTGTTTAGTTCTCTCTATAACTCTTTCCACAGCCCCAGGGTCGTCTATTGTACTAAGCTTAACGACATCTTTCAGAAGTTTAGCTGCTTTAACCTAGCAATTTATATTGATCGGATAAATATGCCCTATCGGTTAAACTGATACTATTGCCAGGAGTGGCTTCAAAAATTGGGGATAGAGTTAATTCTACAAAGTTCTATTCTTGATATTAAGCAAGTTTAGTACTAAGTTGACAAACTAGTTCATATACTTTTGACTCTTAATTGTTTCATTGATTTAGAAGGGGTTAATCGATTCTGATCGTTAGCGTTGAACTGGCACTTAGTTCATTTGATTGTCTAATTGCTCATCTTATAAGATTTCTTCTGACACCAGAGTCTTCTATTCTTGAATAAATTGCTAAAGCTTTAAGTCATCAGTCATAAAAGAGGAAGTCATGTCTTGAAGTTTTTAATAGGCGTGATGATATGCTAAGCTCTATATCGTAAGTATGTAGAAGTCGTGATAGTTGCAAGCTTCTTGGTAATATTGATTGTCAGTGGGCTCTTCAAGGTTGAACAATGAATTTAAATCCAAAATCACAAATAAGAAGAGTATATTGACAACTTAGATGTGCACTTTCTAAAGTAATTCGAATTATTTGACTAAAAGTAGATTACCTTTCCAATGTTGGTGTTTTGTTAGAGCTTTATCAATCTTTCAATTGTTTACTTTGGAGGGAATAGTTGCTCTAATCTAACTTATTATTAAAAAGATAGAGTGATATAATAAATAGGGAAGACATCGTTGATTAATATAGATCATAAATTTTTGAAATTAAATTTTTGTAATCAATAATAAAGTAACAGATTTTAATTATATATTTTAATATTTTTCTTTAAATGAAGCATTTGTTAAATGGCCTTGCAAAAACCTCTCTGATCTTCTTGAATAGTAACTTTTAAATCAGCAAGTAAGTACCAAGAATTCTCATAAATTTTACTTTATTTGAACTATATACCTAATAAATTACAAAAAAGCTTATTATATTTCAAGATATCAAAATCAGTATAAAATTAGGATTTTTTTGTGCGATATTTTCAATTCATCATAATTTGCTATACTTACACAAAAAATCAGAAAACAATATAGAAATACTATAGACTATACTATATCCATCTATCAAATTAGTTAGAATGCAAGTATTTTGCTACTTTAAATATTATAAATAAAATAATTTATTCCTTATAATCTCAGTAATACTCAAAAGATTGTATAGTTTAATACCCATTTTTTTCATTTTCAAAAATTATAAGTTGTGATTTAATTTACATTAATAAAAATAAGGACAGTTTTGATTTTAAAAATGTTTCATATTTCCTATTGTTTCGTATTTTATCAATAATTAATAATTAATTGAGTTTGATTATATAAAAATGCGAATAGAATTTACGCAGAAATAGCTCCAATCACTGACTCGCTATAAAATAGATCATGATGAGGTATGTCGATTGGCTATTCTTTACGAAAGCTCTAACTTAATTAATTTTTATAAAAATTAAAACAGCCTGATAAAATTCATTTTTTTAGGAGTCTTTAGATAATCTTGAACGACAAAAAATAAAAGATGCATGGGATCAAAATTAGGGAAATTTTGATGCCTTTTTATTAGCTTTAAAGGAACTAAGCGATATCAACCTTTGGAAATCAAAAAGAATCGACTTGGCATTTTGGCATGAACCACTTAACATAATTGACGATGCTCTGAGTTCAATACTAAAAGAGTAATACTTTAAATATGGTTAAAATTATATAATAGAAACATAAATTAGAATGAGACGATATTAATCATTCTGAGATTCTTGAAAAATATGCTTTAGTATGCCTCTAACATTAATTTCTTCAGTTCAGTGGATGTAAATTACTTTTTATATTAATATTGAATATTTCTAATAGAGATTGATAGAAATCTATGGCCGATATAGTGATGACCTCAATGTTATTTCAGAAGTCTTAGGCATTTTTATCTCAATAAGTTCCAAAATCAATGACAAGAAAAGCTTGATTTTTAATTTGTTTTTATATTTAAGCACTATTGAGAACAATTATAAGGGAGGCTTAGAAACCTTTGATAAAGATATCAAGCAGTTAATCAACTAAATACTATAGGTTTACTAAAATTACAAAATATTATACATTAATATACGAGAGCTCAATTCTTTTTATTAATCGTAAAAATTAAAAGAATAATGCAAACTTGACTCTTTGTAAAATTAAATTTAAATAACATAATTAAAATTAAATATAAAAGTAACGTTAAATATATAAGCACCTTTATTTAATAAATATACAATAAAAAAGGATTCAAATAATGATATTGATGTCTAAAAACTAAGATAATTTAATGAATATAAAGAAATATTTTTAAATTCATCATAATATACAGGAGAGTCTTCTGAATTATGCGATAAATATTTAAATAAATATGAAGAAAAACATATGTGATATTTATTTAATAAATCTATAATAAAATTGGCTATATATAACTTAACTTTACTTCTATATTTTTAAATAAAATTTACTCTTTTACCCAAAAGTAAAAATATTTCACTGAAGTATTTATAATTATATAGAATATGTATAAATTTGAAAAAAAAATATTAATATCTATATTATTTTTTGTGCTAATTCTTTTTTTAGCTGAATGAAAGAGAGCATAATGGGTCTAATCTACAATTTCGAATAGATTACTTTTCTCTTACTCCAAATAGGCCCCAATCAAAACGAGATTAGCGAGGACATCAAGCAATCATTAAGAAAAAGCATCGAAACCAATAAGCCCGAGGAATATGGCGACAGGAAATCTCAATATGATGCTCTTGTCATATTCCAGAATATTATTCACGATTAAAGAACTCTGGAGGAGGTTTATGTTATTATACTCAAAGCACTGAATTTATACTGTAAGGAATGTTTTTTAGTCAATATTTATGTATAGTAAATGTTGGTGACCTTGAGATATTAATAAATTCATTAAAATAACATTTTATTTTTTGAGATGACAAGAGACAAGCGCTCATAATAAGTTAGAGAATATTTTTGTAACTAATTCGCAATTTATATCGTGTATTATAAAGTTTAGAAAATAAAAATGGAAAACTCATTAAAAGATTCAACAGAAAATGGTGTATAAAATTTAAATACAAAAAGCTTTACATAACAAGGCTTTGATCTCTCAGCTTTTATGGAAAAACACAAACGAAATTATTCAGCAAATTTAACTAAAACTAAAAAGCGTTTGATTTCACTCAAGAAACAATAATTATAACAGCCTTCATTTATGAATCAATAATTGATCGAGATTTCATGACCTTAACTTACAGAGAGAAATAATTAATAATCCAAAGATAAGCCTCTATACATCAATCGAACATAAATTATCGCTGCTGTACCAGTAATTAACAAACTAAAGCCTTCTAAATCATAGAGTAACATTCATTAACAAATCTAGAAAGATTTCAATATGCTTAAGAGATTTGAGAGAGATAGAATTTCTTATACATCAATCAAACCATATGAATTTAAAGACAAGGAATTCACAATGATTAAATAGCGAGAGATTTTGTAAGATCTAAAATCTTACAACAATATTCATACTATGATCTTGAAAAACCTATCTCATTTTAAACTATTAAGTAGAGCAATGACAGTGAACTATGAATTCTTCAATGAGCTGCTAAAAGAGTAGTAGCCTGATGTAACTCACCAATATTTAGAGTTTGACTTGACTCATCTAAATGCTTAAAATAACATGTAAAATTCAAACAATAAGAGCAATTTAACATCATCTAGAGGAAGTTAAAATGTGCCACTTTAATTACTATCCCAGCACTATCATGAAAATCCAATAATGGAGTAGTCCATTGATATTTTCTCTAGGATAGCCTTTTCTACTGACCTAATGATAAATAAAGTTATGCAGTAATAGCTCATCATTGAGTGTTTCTCCTAGCTTCGATAAAATATTAGGCATATAGTAAAAACAAAAGACAACAGTTCTAATTAATCACAAAACTCAAAGATCGTAGACTCAGTAGTAGACATAAACGCTATTTTCAATAACTTAGTGTTCTTTATTGATAAATTAATCGCTCATAAATCTGCTGTTGAATAGGAATTATACCAAAATAATTAAATCAGAATTGAGTAAGTGAAGGAAGATAAGAAATTCGAGATATCGTAGTTACAAAAATAAAACGATAAAATTACCTAAGAATTGTAAAATCTTCAAAGTGAGAGCAAGTATTAAATATAAGAGTTGACATAGAGAATCAAAATACTTGAGTCGATTAATGAAGAAAATGATGATGAATTAAGTAAGAATTGACTTTCATTTATTTATGAATTGTAGAAATTTACAAAAAACTAAAGGCCAGTGAGGAATTGCAAGATCTTGAGCAATTAGGTTAAAATATGGACAGTTATTTTGAAGCAGCGTAAACTTAAAAGAAACTTATAGTCAAAAGTTTGAGTAATCTCTCTCGACTGGTTGATTTTAAATCTTTAGAAAATGTAAGCATAAATTTCACTAAGTAACTCTTTACTTATAGGATAAAAATTCAAGGATAAAAAATGCAGCTATTTAAACAGATGATTTAGCTGATATAAATTTTACTATGATTTTGAAATTGGAGAATGAAGCGAAATTATGCAAACCATTTGTAAATATTGTGGATAAAAAATTAATACTGGATACATTTTCATCTACATAAAAATCATTGAGATTTGATGCTGAAATAGATAATACTCTTTAAAGATTATTCAGTTTCAAACTATAAAATGATTTGATGGTTCTTGGAAATCTAAAAGATTCTAAAATCGACAGTTATTCTAATTTTCTAGTCAAGAATTTTATAAGGGAACATTTAAGAAGATTAATATTAAATAGGTTTTAAATTTATATCTGTAATAACTTTTAATAACCCCTTTTAACATAAAATATAAGAACTTGGTATCATCCATTTATGCACTCTTTTGAAAGAATGCGAAAAGAAGAGAACACTGTTACAGCAACTTTAATACATTATGCTTGGTTTAAAGCCAAAATTCCTTTTCTTTACCATCCCTAATATCTAATTCTTAGTTTTAGGAATCTTTGACGATCAAGCAAGAATTTAAAACAACATGTTTGAAATTTAAGAAGCCATTAAGTATTTGTTCAGGGTTAGGCAAATTTATCCCTCTATAGTCATTAACGAGTTTAAAGAAGAACGGATTCAAATTATTTAACAATTACTTGTATTTATGCTTTTAAAGAAAGAATTGCAGGATTTGTAATTGTGGGATTTCGTTGGGTATTAAAAGATTATGGAAAGAGCCAAGAAAATGATAGAATTAGCACTCTATTCGAATCAATCATTTTAGGTAGATCCATTTAATATCACATAGAATGAGGGATACTAAATTGAGGTATTGGATCTGAAAAAGCGAAATCTCAATAAAGACTTATCGCTAAGCAACTTTTCATAAACAAGCAGGGATTTCGGTAACAAAACATTTCTAAAGAGATCAGAGATGATAAATGCAGAGTCAGGATAGTAAATGATTTATCAGTTAGCTTAGCTAATAATTAACATCATAATTAAAGATTAAGAATAAACTTTCTACAAGAAGCTGAAGTCAGCTTTTGAAGAGAACGATTTTGGAAAAAATGGATTTATCTATTAAGAACAAATCAAAGATATTCTTAAGAAAATTCTTCATGATTTTCTTAGTGAATTTTTACTATTAGTCCTTAATGAATACATCCGCTCTTGCTTGCCTCCTGATCAAACTTAAATCACACTTTAGAAACTTGAAAACTTCTTTAAGTAAAACATGGGATACAAGAATCAAATACCTTTAGAAATTCTGCTTAAAGTAATGTGCTATAAAATTCAAATTCTTGTAAAATATGAGCAAAGATTAATAAATAAAGAGGTGGAGAGCACTTTAAGAGATCATGAATTTGATAAATGTAAATCGCAGATATTCAATTACTTCAATTTCAAGGATATTTTGCTAAGAATTACTGGGTAAAAGAATTAGTTAGAAGAAACACAAGTTTTGAAGATCTTTTAAGAAATCAGTTTATGTAGAGACAAGCTTTGGAATTCTAAGAATAGAGCTGATTTGATTTACAAATAATTTTTAGCTGCATAATATTCTTAATTTTAATAGATTAAAATTATAGTACACAACTAAAGTAATTTCAAATGCAAATCCACTAATAGCAAATAATGACTTATTAAATCCAATGAACTCTAAAAACTTGGAGAAACAATTAAACTTCTTGAGTGAGAAATCTTATAAGCACTCAAAAATGAATTCGCATTAATCTGCGATACTGGGAAGTGTAAACTTATCAAGTAGGTAGTCTTTTAAAGCAAATCAAAGTTCAACTAATTTACAACCCATGAGGCGCTAGAGTACTTTGAGAATGAGGATTAATTGATTGATTTTATGATATATAAATAACTGGTTTTAAAATAAGATACATTTTAACAATTAAATCAAATTATATTTTAATTTTATATAATAAATTAACTTTATTTATAATGGATCCAACCGGAACAGACTTCAGGAAATATATTTATTTATTTAATTCTTATTTATTTTTCAAAATTATTAAATGATATTATTATTATTATATAAATCTAAGGTATCTCCGATACCTATTGATCCTTATTATTAGTAGTAATACGTAAGATAAATTACTTAAAGCGAGCAATCTGAGCTAACAGCCAACAATATCTCAAAGCCAAAATACTTCTCATAAAATCTTTAGAATCTCACAATTATTAAAACTCCTATTAAGAAATAAAATAACCATCATGAGTTTGATGTTTCAACACTAGAACCCATAAATTAATCATTTACGATTAGCAATAAGAATAATAAAGATAATGGCATTAATTAGTATCAAAATATCAAAACAAATAATCAGACTCATATAAACAAAATTATTTACAAATACCATATTAGAAAGGGGAAAATAACGACAACATTAAATTATTTACGAAACTAAATTTACAGATTTATGATTTTTCTATATTATACAAACAATTATATTTAAAATTCACCATGATTGATAAGCTTACAAAATCAGCACAAAAATTAATTTATGTGTTTTATAATTTATACTAAGCAAAAACACAGTGTTAATTAAAATAAGTAAAATTTCATTGTTAATTTACTATTATAAGATGTAATAAAATTACTTAAATATCTTCACTCTTTAAAGATATACTGACACAAATTTGGGAATTTATATTTCTAAGAATATGTTTTTAATAATTTTATAAGAAATAGAATAGTAACGAAACTTAAGAATTTCATGATTAAATATCTATTTCATTAGGATGATATAATATAATAAAAAGATAAATCTGCAATAATACTAAAATATTACATTTTCTTTGCATTTTTAATGAAATTTCACTCATATGTTTAAAAAAAATTTCAAGTAAAAAATATTCTTAACCCCCTTCCTATACACTAAACTACTATATTATTAAGGTATATTTATGAATAATTTTTATTTGATAAACTAAAGCCTAATGTCTATAAACCAAGAAAGCAAATTAAACTATCAATTTCCTTAAATTGGTAAATCTTCAATAAAATCCTCTTACCGCCAGTCATTAAATTTCAATTAATCAAATCTGGAGGATAGGCAAAGTGCATTAAAATTCTTGAATTAAAGTAGCAATGAACCGATTGTTAATGTGAGATCTTCATATGATTTGAAACTCAAGAAAAGTAGTAAATCTGTGCTTTAAAAATATGAAAAGATCTAAAAAGGCATTCAATACTTACAGCCCTTTACTAATATTGTGATTGTGATATATACAACTGTTATTTTAATAATCTAATTTAACTATTCTTTAAAGTATAACACATACATGAATGAAAGCAGGAACGACATTCCGACTCAATCAAACTCCCTAAATAGCAACCTGAAGTCTTTGAAACAGCAAAAATAAGAACGCTATAGATCAGTACAGCAGTCAATTTAGTATGAGATCCCAAACTTGAAATCAAATGATAAGACTTTCGATAACGATTAAGAAGTTTTCTACAGTATAGATTAAACCCATGAATATGACTATGTTAATGCTAGTTTGAAAATATTGCCAAATATGATCACTTCTAACCCTGATAAACCCCTCAATTTTATAACTAAAAAGAAAAACCAACAGCATTTAAGGCATTAATTGAAGAGTTTGATTGATTAGAAATCGCCACATAAGCAGCAGTAGTCTAGTTAAGATCTCGAACAATTTTAACTAAACTCCCTAATTAATCTGTCAAATAATAAGACTAGTCTATAGGATTTACTTGATAAAAACGTGGGTCTCATCTCGTCATCTTAAATGTCTAGTAAACATGCAAATGACGACAATCCCTTTATCAATTAATAGCTGCTTTATGAGCTTTCATAGATGCCAAGTCAAGCATAGCTAAGTATGATTGGAGGCCAGAATAGTCTAAGTAAAGTATAATTGATACCCAGGAGGGAGCTTAACCGAATGGAGGAGCAATTGGATGAATAGGAAATATCTATTAAGGAGAGAATGATACCTAAAGATAACAATTTAAATTTTGAAAATCATTTGAAGAGTATAATTGATAACTAGAACACCTAAAACAGATATATTAGAGATTATATGTAATTTTATGAAATATATATTTATAGTTTTTTATTAGGTTTACCAGTAGATTTTAGAGGAATTTGTATAAAAGTTACCAAATAAAACTTTTAAAAAGGAAAAAGAACTTCTCAACAGACTGCTCACTGGTTTCTCAACATAATTTAAAGATCTTAAACAACTTTCCAATCAATAAATAATGCTAAATGAGACAACAATCAAAGAACTTAATAACTAAATTGACTAATTAAAACAAGACTTTGATTTATTTAAGTAGACTTAATCTATGGAAGCATATTTCTTGAGACAATTATAGGATAGTACTGATCCCAAGGAAAAAAGAGAGAAATTCGTGAAATCAATCGATGACTTTATGTAAGCAGACACTTTGAAGAAAGTTTGGGACTTAGATCAAGACGAGAGAGAAAACAACATGGATAAGAGTAAATTCAGTGGAGTTAATGTTTAGTTGAAAGACATTAAGAACTCAATGAGGGGGTTCAAAGACATCAGTAAACTGTTGGAATATATGGGTATAGATGAGGAAAACGATGATGGCATGATGGAGGGTAATGTTCACTAAAGAGAATAAGTTGTAAAGTAAATCGAAAATGACATGAACTTCACTATTTTTTTATTAACGCATAAATGAAGGATGTCTAAAAGACTACTGCTAAGAAAATTCTAGCCAGATTCATGAAGTAAACTTAAACATAAAATGCTCAGTGTTAAGCTTTCTCAATGGAGGAGCTGACATACGATCTCTAAAGATAGATAGATGACCTAAAAGATAGAGGAGACTCATTAAGATTTGAGAAAATTCAGCTATAAATAAAGAATGATAAGCTTTAAGATTCGTTAACTCAAATTACTGAATAAAAAAGAACGATTGAAAAGAATCTTACGTAGAATTGCGACCTTATGCAAGTGGAAGTATAACAGATAAAACTAGAAAAGACAAAACTTATTGATGATAATGACACATTAAGATAGCAACTTCAAGACAAAGATGAGATAATTAAAGATCTTGAGAGAAAATGTGAGGACAAGGATTATGTATAGAGCAGACTGAACAGTTTGAGGAATAAGTATGAGGAGTATGATTAAGTTCACAACGAAACTGAGAGAATGAAAATGAATAGATCTGGCTCTTTGCATTTCAACGATACTAGTGATAACGAAGGCAGAACACCATCATCATCAAATCGAAATTAGAGCTATAAATTTCAAGGAAGTAAATTGCTTTCTAAACAGTAGCTGAACTAAGCTGATAGTAAGCAGTCGTTTTTGTCTAGAAATCCTGGAAACTAAGATTTATCCTATAATCAGTCATCATCAAGATATCACAAATATGGGGGTAGCCATATTCATAAAAATAGCTAATACAGTGAGAGTTAATTCTAAACCAACAGAGAAGAAGAGCTAAATAAGTATGAAAGAGATAGTTAAACAAATCAGACCCCAAGACAGAGAAACAAAACTATGGTTAGGAATGAGGGATAGTTTTAATTACTTAAATTAACTTGCTAAAGTTAATTATTTTATAGTCTTCATAATAACAGCTTATAGATGAAAGTAGACCTATTTCACTTGGAAATTCACCTAGAATGAACGACATGAAAGTAACAGTTTCTTAAAATCAGCAAGATGTTTTATTTTTACTTATTAAATACATTTTTAAATGAAGAAAAGACGCTTAAAGAGAAGACAAGCAGTCAGAAAAATCTAGCAAACTAAAAAGATACTCACTAATCGAAAATAGCTCAGAAGAATAAAGCAAGTTTGAAGAATAATGTCATAGCCAATAAAGATATCAGTCACACTTAGCCGTAGTAACCACCAAAGAAATCCAGAAATCAGAAATTACCAACAAATCAGTAATCCTAACTAGGTACCTAAAATAAATCTTAGCTTGATTAAAATAAGTCGCAAGATAAAATTGATATCAAAGATTAGACTCATAGTTAGATAGCACTAGAAAAGATTAATCGAGTAAATGCTGATAATAAATCGGGTTTGCTGAAAAATAGTTAAGTTCCAAGTCTGTCATAGTTTAAGCAAGTCCATCAAAATCAAAATAGATTATAAACCTAATTTTATTCAAAATTGTAGATAAATTGATAAATAAATGCTTAACTAAATTGAAACTTTTACTGTAATTAAATCATTTGTTATTATGAACTTATTTATGAATTCCTAGTGCATTAATTCAAGAACTCCACTCATTTAGACGTACAAGATTCCAACATTTTAGACAGTAAAGATACTCTAGAAATAGAGCAAAATTAATACATAATCGAAGACGAAGAATATAATCAATTTGGTCAGGACAGCATTTACTTACAGAACGACAGGTCCAGATAAAAGTAGCAATAAATACAAAATCCACAACACTCTGATGCCAGAAAAAGTATGTAAAACTCAAAGCTCAGAATTGATCAATATGAGTAAGATGCCTACGGTAGATAGCTTTCAATCACTAAGGCAAGAGATTCGAACGTAAATTTCAGATAGAACATAGCATAAAACTAGCAAATGTTTATATAGGGTAGTTAAATAAACAAGCTAGCTGATTCCTAACTAGATAGTACAAGAATGAAAAACTTACCAGGACAACCGGATGATTCTTTTTATTAAGAACTTGACCCTAAGTACAACACGAATGAGTTACTTCTAAATAATTACAAAAGCACTAAGGATTTGATGCAAGAAGCAAACATCCAAAGAAATTAGTAGTAATTTAGCACGATTTAGCAATTCCCTAAAATCAGAAGCCAAGTTTCAATAATCTCTAGAAAATCAAATAATATACCACTAAATTAGGAGGAATACTAGACTTATTAAAATCAATTTTCACACAATAAAAGTAGCGATATGATACAAATGAAAAATCTGAGATCTTTCAACAATTAATTCAATCCATTGATTAATTCTACTATTTAAAACACTGCTAATGCAACTACACACGGAGAATAAGTTGTATAAAAGAAGTTTAGAAATGTTTCTACTTTTGCTGTTTAAACTGAAAATGACACGTTTATGGATCAAATTATTGAGATCGTTTAGAGTCTGATTATAACTCAACTTGAATAGGAGCAATATAAATATACTGATAAAGAATTTGATATATTAGTTAAAAAAACAATGGACTTATCTAGCAAGATTAAGTCTAAGATTGCAAAATATAAAGTTATATAATTGTTTTTTAAGATTGGAAATGGAGGAGATGTGTTTTTCAAAGCAGGGTAATTTTTGACTCAGGCATCATCACTGTAAAAATTAAAAAATCCCCAAAGCCCTTAAAAAGGAATCTTAGAGGCTATTGATCCCAGAGAATAAAGCCCAACGTCTCCTTCTAAGTTCAGAGTTGAAGACCATTTCAAGGTTAGATTGCAAAAACGTGCTGGTGGAGCTGGAAATTTTTAGAGATATGGAGATAAGAAAAATTTAAGAGATCCCACTCAAGTATTACATGCTAATTCTATAACAAAGAATTAGCATTGAAGTAAATCATTTTATAAGTTCAACCCTATTCTTTAATCTTTATACTCATTTTTGTTGATTTTTTCGTAGTTGAGTGTTTTTTAATTTGATTAAAATAATAAAATATGAAATACTCTTAAAAACAAACTGCTGTTCGTTCTGATCCCTTCGCCTCTTCTAAACTTAAAAAAGGGCGAAAGAAAGGAGTGCCTTCTACTATAATAACTTCTTTTCAAAAAGACAATAATGGCTAATACCAACCGTTTTCAACAATGAATAACAATAACATTGGAATGAGTTAATTGTTCAGTACTTATTCCATTAATCCTTAATTAATGTCACCTCAACCCCAGTATTAATTCTAAAATTAATGAGACTATTTAAATTATCTTTGTTTTCTAAAATTCAGAATTTTATGAGACTAACTGATGATGACAACAATGGAAATTTAAAAACTGTAGAATTCTCAAATCCAAAACTAGAAAAACTAATAACAACCTACTTAAAATAATTAAGGACATCATGGAAAGACTTTGTCCAGTTCTAATATAGGTATGTATGTACAAGGAAACAGTGATCTATAAAAGGGGCAGTCACAGTAAAAAAACAACACAAATAGCAAAAACATTGATTAAATGCAAAGACTCAAATAAAATTATATGAGTAATTAGCAGTAAAATTAGTAAATTAGAGATACCAATATTGTCCAAATTAATGAAAGATACTAGTTTATGAAAGTTAATTTTTAATGTTTGAAAAATTAATATCAGCAAAAGCCCATAAAAATCTGTAGGTAAAGCAGAGAATAAAGCCTCAGTAGATTTGTTCTAAAATCTCTAGGTCAGCATGTTCAAAGATAGAGAAGCATTCTTTAAATTTTTTAGATTCATCTGAACAAATGGTTTAAGTATTTATATTATGATTCTCAGTGGAGCGACGAGCGGCAAACGGAAACTATGTAGCATTTGCTTGTGGACCACTCCGCCGCCCTCGCTATATAAATGAAAGAATTGAGCAAGAGTTAGTGGAATTCAAGCAAGAAATTGAAGAAAGATTTGAGAAATCAGCAGTCAACAAGGAATTTATCTTTCCACTCGTAGCCAATAGATTTGATTGCGATGAAGAAATTAATAGAAAGAAGAAAATTCAGATGGATAAATTTCTTGAGATACAAGCCAAATTATAGTGTAAGTTAATTCAATAATCTAATTATTTTAAATAGAACGAGATAGAGAACTTAGCACAGAGTATTCAACTGAACAAAGAAAACAAAATTTATCAGATTATTGATTATATAAATGTTAATTAACACATTTCAATGACAGTGAGTCCTAAGACTGTAGCAACCAAGAATGCAAATATGATAGTAGGGAGCTTTCATGATTCATAAAAATAAAATCAAAGTCCCATAAAAGTTCAAAGCTACGAAGTCAAAGAATAAAAGTAACTTATTATATCAGTAAAACTTTTTGTTTAGTTAATTGAATGATTTTATTGTTTTGAGAGATTCTAATCAGCATTCTTAGATCAATCATCGTTTAGCTTAAGCCCAAATAAGTCCCTCTATAAATCATAATTATATGACAAACATGCTATATAATGCAGGCTCTTCGATTGAAGATCAGGTTTAATTAAGTTTAGACTCAGATAGCAATCGCTAATTTACTTAAGAGACACCAAATTCAGCGATGCTTACTAATTCTAGGAACAGAGGCACATTAAGTTCGTAGAGAGTAATAAAAAATCAAACATACGATTAGAGAAGTAAAAACACGACAGATACTTCATCTTAAATACAGAATCAAATAATATTAACATCTGGGACTCAATCAACCACCAATAAAAACGGTAAAACTTCAAGCAGTAATATGCTATAGTAAACTTTTTAGAATTAAGTCAAGATTCTAGGCTAAACACCAAATTAAAAAAGGCAAAAATCTTCTAGATACACTATGGGAACTAATAATGCCTCTTAAAGTAATGACCCAAAAAAGTATTTACTTTAGAATTTCTATCCTAGCAGCATAGTTTAGAAAACTTAGACGTCAACCCAAAACGCGAAATCAAGAGACAGTGACATATTTAAATCTTCATTAATAGGGAGTCATGCAATTAATCTTTAATCTAGTGTGATAAATCCCAAACATCCAGTAAATTTTGCTTCATTTCTATCTCAACCAGCTTAGGATTCTGCTTAGCAATAATACAAACGCTAAAATTCAAAGCGAAAATCTTCACGAACACAACTTTAAGTTGCTCAAAGTACCAATCAGTAAAAAGTCTAGTAAGAACCTTATAATAAATCTCAAGATCGCAATTAAGGTGGAATTTATAAATCCCTTGCTTTAAACATAGAAGATGGTTAATCTTTATTACAATCTGCAATAAACCTACAATCTTCATCAAGAAACTAATCTGAATTAGTGAAACCACACTCTTAAGGGACTAGTGGTAATAACACTGCAAGCTTTATAAACTCGCTCTAAATGAAAAGTTTCGCGAACTAAATAGCTTAATAATAAATTTTGAGCAATAAAGCGCACAGTTCAAATAATACAGGTACTAAATCTGCTTCTACTACTCATTCAAGGACTAAAACTTAAACTTCTTAAAATTTAGCAAACTATATGGCACAGTAAAACAATCAAGCTTTGTAAAATCAGAACAATCTTATTAACCCTTAAATTTTGAAGACTTTCGATTAGAGAGTTTTCAGTCCATAGGCCAATCAGAGCAGACAGAATAATCTCATAGTGAAATCTCCTTAATCTCATACTTAATAGTAGTAGTAGTTTATTAATCAATTTCAAAATGTCAGCAAGAACTAAAGTTTACTACAGTCTTCAAATCAATCGTAGCTAAGAGACTCCAGGAAGATCCAAATAGTGCCACCATAAGACTTGAAAAACTTCATTAACTTAACAAAGCCATTAAATACTTAAAACAGCAGCGGCAATGGTATGTCTACCACACCAAATAAGTACACACCTATCGGTTTAAACTCGAATGTGAACGCCGTTTTGGCTTAGCAATACCAAAATGTTAAGGATTTCTAAGCTAATTAAAGTTATATAATTAAATTTATCATTGTAAAATTAAGCTACACTAGACACATATGGTAACAATCAAACATAGCAGCAATAAAGCACCAGTAAGCGGTTATCTGGGGTTTATATGAGTAATCAGAGTAGAAATGTTAATAGTTTTGTTATTGGCCAGTTAAATCCCTAAAATATTGCAATTAATTATATTAAAATGAAAATATTTTTTATATATTACACTTTTTTATTGGTAATAACACAGCTGGATAGGTAAATAAAACAAGTTAATATCAATAATAATCGAATTTAATCAGTGGTAGTATTAAAGGCAGTTTACAACAGCAAAGTAGCACTTAGAATAACGCAAACTATTGTATATAAAATACATGACTGTTTTATTAACATTACCAGTGGTTATTATTTATAGAGTAATACTAGAAGAAGAAGACAATAAATCAGCCTCATTAGAGGATGTTCTCTCCTCCACAAGACAGAATCTTCAATCTAAATTAAAGAAATTGACTCAAATTTATATTAATAATCGATTATTTAAAAACTATTTTTACGTTTCCTCATTGTATATTTTGAGTATATTATTTCATGCATTTGATCTCATTAACTGCATGTCTGTTGATCTAATGACTCTTCTTGATGTCCTTCTCATTGAGGTACTTGGCATCGTCATGGCAGAATCTGCAGGGGAAGAACTCCTCGCACTCAGGGCATTTCTTCTGGCAGCCTCGACGGTAGTGCTGGCATCCATACTCCATCTTAGATCCTTTCTCCTCCTCTTCTTGTTGTTGGTTGGATGATGCTTTTGACTCTTCGTTGTCATCATCATCATCCTCTTCATCATCATCAAAGTTATCTTCTTCTTCCTCGTCATCATTGCCTGATTGATCTTCCCATTCCTCCTGCTGCTCTTATTGCCAAAGCGTAATTTAATTAGTATATTAAGTTACAATACTTATATCATTATCAAGAGTTAGATAGCTTGAATATTATGCTTTATATAAATTAAATACAAAATTAACTGGGCTTTACTATTTACTTTATTTTTATCAAAGTTTTTAATTAAGGAAACTCAAGTTTGATAATGGTAATATAATTACGCAACAAAAAATTAACCAAATTTAAGAGAAATATAATTCAGTCTTACGATCTAATGAAATATATAGTCAATTTAATTTTTTGAATTAGTTTTATGGGCTTTCAAGTTTATGTTTATTATTTTTTAATTTAAATTTCTAATAAATTCTACTTGAGCTGTATTACTCTTCTTATGCTTAATTATTTGCCTATATCATGAATAATGATTAATATACAATGATATCTTTTGAATAATTTCCAGAAATAATTCTGAGATAAAATTTATTGCTCTGTCATCATTTAATTGAGTTTACAATATTGCTATATTCTATTGACTATACTTACGTTATTAACTGCTTAATCATTGTTGTTTGGCTGGTCTTATTATTTTATATTAAATTATACAATTAAATATAAAGTAAATTGCAATGAATTCCCTCAATACTACACTTGATCTTGTTATTGTTGTGGTTGATTATCATCTTACTGATCGTGTTGATCTCCTCTTGGATCTGTAGGATAAACATGCTAAGAAAATATGTTGTTACCCATTTTATTAATCAGCAATTACCAAATACAATAATTATTATTATTAATTATTCAATCAATATAATTATATATAATATGTGTGTGTAATTTAAACATATTATAGTAAAGTAAGTAATTAAATTAATCAATTCAAATTTCTAACTATCATAAATTTAGAAAAAACAAAGATGGATCGAGTTATTATTCCCATTTAATAAATTATCACAATAATATTGTTAATTGTATATTTATTATGAGATTGCAATAACAACAAAAAGCAAAATGAGAATAGCAATTCGAGTAAGCAAGGAAATTCCAAAAACCTAGGGAATTCCGGTTAATACTCAAACTCCTCCAAGTCAGTAGTGGAACAAGACCACCATTACGCAGCTCAGAGAAGAGTTTACACTGAGGGCCCTTCTCAGTTTTTATAAGAAGGAGAGGAGGATGATTATCAATTGCAGGAGATGCAGATGATTGACCCACTAAGTTTTATCAATAATAACAATAAATCAAAGCAAAAACAGCACATCAATATTGACAAATTCGAATTTATTAATGATGAGGACTCTGCTGCTTTAGAACACTAATATGATTAGAATGAAGACGAGGAGATTGATCTAGATGAAATTAGTTTTAATAAATATTATTATATTTTTTAAATTACCCCAGAAGAGTTCTAAGAGTTAATGAAAAACCCAAAATTAGCTGCTTTATTCGCTAATGCAAGCAACTTTAAATTGTTTTTAATTTATTGTAAAATAATATTAAAAACGGAGGACATGACGGTAAGAATTCAATAATTACAAATAAAAAACAGAGCAAATCTGTATCTTTTCTTATCAAATTGTATAATTGCATCAAAATTTTGAATTATAATAATTTTATAGGGTTTGAATATGAAATCGATAATAGAAGACTAGTTGCAGATGAAGACGACGAGGATTATGATTATGAAGAAATTGATCTCGATAATCTTCCCAATTTGAACTCCAAAAATGATATATTGTTATCATATTTTTATTTGTTAAGAATCAGATAAAGGAAGTTATGTCATTCACTCTCGTTCTATTAAATGAAAGGAATATAAAACGATTTTACATTAGCTAAGAAAAATTTAAAGAGATTAGAGATTGATAGAATTTTTAAATGAATTATTTTTTTAAAAAAATAAATGAGAAGTATCTTATTATATAGATTTTATCTAGATATGAAAAAGTATGTGCAAGAGATAATAAGATGAATGTTTAAATAATTTACTTCCATTAATAATTTCTCATATAAATTCAAAGAACCTTTCTAGGATTCGGTTGAAATTTTATTTATTTGTTAATATTTATCAGGAATTTAGTTTTTACTAAATTTTTTACTTATTCAAATAAAATACAAAAACATTATTGATAGAGTAATGGCTTTTCAATGACCAATAGCAATATTTCTTGATTAAATTGTTTATCTTATTTCAAAGAAAAATTGCATAAAAATGATTTTTAAATAAGTGTTCTGTATATTAGTTTGCTTAATAAGGTATTATTTTAATTCAAACGCATTAGCACTCCAAATATTATAGCAAAATTAGACTTTTAGTCATCTCTTTTTTGGAGTGTTATAATGAGGTACTTTGGTAGTTTTTTAGCTATGATTACTCTTATTAAGAGTCATTTCAGGTGGCTTAGATTCACTGTTCTGTTTCTCCTCTTTCACTCTTAAATTTTAGAATGCTGAGGACTCACCTCTCCCAAGAGTGGTAAAAGCACTACCGTAATTGTTATAACCTATGAATGAGCTTGTTTTGTTCAAGCCAAGAGTAGGGGGTTATTGGCCAGGACCAATTAGAAAAGTGGAAGCTGATTGAGATCTTTGGAAATCAAGTTGTGGACTATGAAGTTCAAAATCTTCAATCTTAAGACCAGCTGTATCATTCTTCTCTAAATTAACCAAAGTCAACTGAATCTTCTGTAGGTCTTGAGCTGATAGCTTTATGTTTTAGTCTGAATTTAAGAAGTTACTTAAAGAGGTGTTTCTCTACAAATCTCCCATTTGCAAATTATTGTTGCTTGGATGAGGTACCATGGGTTTCTTTGTAACTGGCTTTAAAACTGAAGGATTGCTACCGTGTCCTAGATACCTGTTATTGTCCCCACCATCATATTCATTCTTAGATTTTGAACTCAGCATGCTTGGGTTTCTTCTTAATGAGTTCTACTAATATGGGTACCCTTGGAATACTTCTTTGGGGTTGAAGAGAGAATCTTAATTAGTCAAGAAAGGAAGATTGGATTAAAGCTGAGCTAAGCCTGGAAAACTTGAAGTGCCTCTTAAAAAGTCTGGTGAGCTGTTTAGCATATTCTAGTATAATTAAGAAATTATATAAAATGGCTTAAAATAAAATGTATTGTAGATTTGCTGCAAGGCAGTGTTACTTTCAAGCTATAATTAAAATACAGAGAAGATATAAATTTTCCATTTATTTATAAAAGAGAGAGTCTTGATTTTAAAGTGTAGGCTGTGTCAATTAAGTTGGATATCTTTAATCTCTAATAGACCTTCTCTTTTGTAAAAGTAATCCATCATGATTGGCTTGCATATTGTTGCCAGGTAAAATTGAGCTTGTATTTTTAGGTCTCTCTTATAAGTAAATTGGTTCAGACTTGACATTAATTATCAAATCCTCTTTTTCAATCTTTTTTGCAACTTGCTGCTCCTTTTTCTCTGAGTTTTCTTTGTTATAGGATTGAGAATTTTTCAAAATTCCATCGACATGCCAGTTATAATCAATAATGTTAATCTTGTTGTCTGTCTCAAAAGGCTGCCTGAGCTCATTAAACAATTCTTACAACCTGCAGGTACTAATATTAGTTAGGTAGCTGAAACTTTCGTAACTCTCTCCAAAGTTCTTTCTGATATTTTCAGCGCCGGAATCTTTAAACTCTGGATCTAATAGTAATAAATCCTATTTATCAAAAGTCTGGTAGGCAGTGTCAAAATTTGAATAGTGATAAGCTTTTATATAGGCTTCGATACTGTCTATTTATATCTTGAATCTTTGAAGGCATTCAGGGTTTACGTTCTTGCCTTACTGTATTTGAAATAAGAAACGTTTAACGAACATAGCGCATTAGAAGAAAAAGAGGCGGACTGATTCTTATGAAAATTAAGCGCTCTCTTTTAAATGGACGAGATAAGTTCTCATCAAGTCATACCAATAAAGCAGTTCAAATTCGTTCATCAACATTATTTTTGAAGTTTCTTCGATGGCTTACAGAACAGGGAATCTATATAAGTCTGGTCTGACCTTAACTAGGTACAACCCGATTCTTCTTAAGTAGACTTGCCTGCTTGGGAGCTCTTTGTTCTCTTAAATTGTTTTGAGATCATTGTAATATTCCAAGAGTTTCGCATGATTTTCGTTGTCTGACTTTTGATATCTCTTCGAATCCCTTTTCTTGATTGAAGAACCTTAATGCAAAAGTGGCTGGTTATGTCCAAAGTCTTAAGAAGGTTGTTTTCCAAATGAACTCTTAGAAAATTGTTTACTTTTCATGATTGAGGTTTGATTGTTTTTTAGCTTCATATAGGATCTTTTTCCTCAGAATTAATTTTATTATATTTTGCTTTCCCCCACAACTGCTTACTTACTATAAGAGGCTGAATAAAATAAATGCAATATTTCTTGTAGGACGACTCTAATAATGATTCATAGAACAACTCATGTTAAGTTCAATTTCTGAATCAAAGCTAAGCTTAAGAAGAGTACAATAGAGATCACATCATCGAAGGAGAGGATGGAGAGATTATACACTAAGATGTAGATTCAGATTATTGTGAGGATTTAATTGAGGTTTATCATCATAATGGAGATGACGACGATGTAAATCGCTACAAGGGCATTCACTTAATGGTGAAGGAAGAAGAATTTGATGTTAATGGGCAACTTATTAATGAATCGTAACTTGATAAATATCAATGCCCAGAGACTGGCTCTCACTTTGAATTCTTAGACATGTGCCAAAGATTAAAGAGACTAAAGAAAAGAAGAGACGTTATTGATAAAGTCATCGATGATGAAAACGTGAGAAGACTTGCTTTGATACAAAAATAGAAAAACTAAAAGTCAGAGAGGTCGAATAACACTCGTTCGATAGTCTTAAATCAATCACAGCACAGCAACAAAAAGATTTAGTCTAGTAAATTAGCAGAGTCTAGTAAATTTACCTCTATGCATATTCACTAGAGTGATTTTAAGGAAAATATGAGTGATTTAAGTTCAGTAAAAGTAAAGGACTCCATGAAGGCTTCTATGCATTTAGAGAATAGTGAGCAAAATTCAAATCAGTAAGAATAGTAGTACACAAGAAATATGCCAGTTTAAATATTAGCCAAAGTCAAGTAGATGAAAGAAGCATACATTTAGAAGCCATTACCAACTGAAAACAACTTTTTGAATTATATAATTTCAAAATTTTTCATTGATGTACATTTATTCAATATTTATTGGAATAACTTGATGACTGAAGAGGGCATGTATAATAGTTTTCATTTTATAGGAACTTAAGATACTAATAAGTTCAAGAAAACTGATAGATACAATCAAGAAGAAACTTAAATTTAAGAAGAAGATTTGATTAATCAATTAAATTAGAAAAATTAGGTCGACTAGAAGAAATCGAAGGCGTATAAATTATAAATATCTATAAGTTTTATATAAATTTGTCTAGTTATAATATAACAAGAACATTTTGAAAAATCTTCTAAATAACCCACCTGAAAGAAAGTAATAAATATGTGTCACAGAAGCTGGTCCTGACTCTCATAATGGAAAACTAAATAAAAAACGATAAGAAGAGTACAATATGTTCTTCAATTCAAACGTGGAATCTTTGCCAAAACCAACTAAAAGCATTAATCTAAAAGGGCAATAGAACTTTGTGTCAAATTACTAGCAACAAAATACTTTTGATGGAAGAACCTAGAAAGAGCTTGATTTGTTGTCACTAAGCTAAATGCTTATTAATTAGCAATAAAGAGAACATGATGCCAATAATATTGTTAAACTTTAGCCACAATATTCATAGCCAAATGTCTTTAAATTTAAGAAAAGTACTGAGAAGTTAAGCAATAAGAGAACCCCTAGTGCTCATAGTAAAAGCAAGAAAAGAAACAACTCTCAAAGTATTGGATCAAACATATTTCATAATAAGACTCATTCTTTCAATCAAATAGGCGGCATTACATCCACTAATAATAAGCAGAGCCAAATTTAGTAGCTTTTGTAAAGTTTTTATTAAGGGCAGAATAACCCAATAACCAGTTAGAATTAATCAAGAACGAATTACTCCAAAAGTATCTATGAAATGAAGGGAAATCATACCATAAGAGATAGCTCAAGAACTAATACTCAGCCAATTGGACCCAAAATTCTGGTAAGTGGAGCTATAAAATAGTCAATATAAGTGCCATAGTTTAAATGAAATTTTATTGTACTAAAGCTAAAGCTCAGGGCTCAATAAATCAAATATATGCAAGTATGAGTAGCAATAATGGAAAGTTAAACTTATCGAAGCCAGTTGCTTCAACATAAAAGAGATCCAAGATTAATTTGAAAAGCACTAATAACAACGGTTTATCAATTTTTAATGATTTAATGAGTAAATCCATAATAAGAATAATATTTATAAGTTTATAGCCAAGAGGTAATACTTTAGATGCCAGATATTCATCAACCCAGGGCATGGGCACTTAAATTAGTATGCAAAATCAACATGCTAAGCAGGTTTTACTGCAATTTAATGACATGCTCATAACTAATAAGACCTCTTCAAATGGAGTAGCTAGTAATAGTACAACAGTAGGGATGAATTCATAAAATGCATCTCGACCTGCTTCAGCTATTAAGAAAATGAACGGTCAATCTCCAAGTCATATCATTATGAACGGAAAAGTAACCAATTTATAAAGCAACGAAATGAAGAACATTTTAAGCTACAACTAAAAGCACTTGGTTAATGCTAAGGACAATCTACTCTCTATACAAAAAGGGGTCATGAAAAGCTTCGAAAACTAAAAGATTCATAAGAAGACTAGCAGTGTTTCACAGCCATCGAAATATTCTAATTCAAATATTCACAAAAGTCGTTAAAAAGTAGCCTCACATCAAATAGCTCCTTCTCATGTCGACTATAACAGTTTGGCCTTAGACCAAATTCTATATTCGAATCTCGAAACCCAGCCTGCTGAGTATAATTACTCTACGTTTAACGAAGGCTTGATGACATCAGCAGATTAAGATAGAGTTTACACAATGAATTCAAACAAGAAGTCATCTAAGAATCCATTTATTCAAAATACTGCTTCCTCATAGAAATCCAGGTAAAAATCTACTTCAAAAATTAGCACTTCGAAGTCTCGATAGAAAAATGATCTATTTAAACCAATGCAGATATCTAGTCATATCTATACACCACTAGAAATTTACTCTTTTCCAATCAATTTTGTTTACTTTTTTTACAATAAGCTTGTTAAAATTATTGTATAAAAAATTAAATACAGCAAAAATAAAACTGTATGTATTAATTTCTTATTCACTATTACTTTTTTTATAGAGATTAAAATTCAAAAAATATTCTTATGATTAATTTTTTCCACGTTTTTAAGAATTATCAAGTTTTTTTAAGCATCTCTAAACAGATATTCTATGATTAATTTTATAGTCTAATGATGAAATTAGGGGGTGTAAATTTTAAGAAAATTTTAATAAAGGGGCTATCTTAGGAAAGCCTTATCATATCAAGTAAAATGCTAAGCTAAGGACCAAACCTCAAATATAAATGAGTAAGCAACCTATTTCAATCAATTTTATTCCTTGTATTTTAGAGCTTGACATAAACAATGTAATGGATAAAATAAATGCGAAGTAACTTGAAGCATCACGGGCTTCAGCTGCTCACCCTATAACTTCACTTACTCACCATTCTCTCGTCAAATCAAAGAACGCGCTCAGCATTAATAATAAATTATTGATGTTTTTCTTTATAATATCTCAGTTCTAACCAGTAAACCACTTAGCATAGCTCAATTGTTCAAAGCCACTAAAACATCCAAAGCTAATTGGCTTAGGCAAGCAAGAAGATGAGGTCAAGTTAGCTATAAGCCAATGAGATCAACTTGCAGCACTTTGATTCTTAAAAAAGCAAGTAATCCTACGGTATTGTCAATAATATAAGCAAGAGATATAACTCAATCAAGAGTTAATTATAAGTTGCATTTATAGTCTATTTATGAAGCAAAAAATTTAAGTGTTTTTGATTCGCTATTTTATTTAAGTTCAGGAAGAGAAAAAGAGTTTGCCCCTACTACCACTGGAAGTAACCACATAAATACAAGAATAGAAAAACAACGCACCCACTCAAAAGCGTCCACAAATACTTAAAAACACGTGAGATTAGGCTCTGGAAATCCAAAGACAAATATCCACCTAAATTATAACAATTAAAATTACAATAACATCAATCTCGTTGGATTTAGCAGCACTAATAATCCATTTTTGGCGATGGGGCTGCAGTCTGCTTAAGGAATCACTGGAGGCAAAAAGAAGAACATTCTAACTGGAGCGAGCTATGATTTTAGAAGTGAAAGATGTGAGACTGTAAATTGAACTTAATCTATATTCAAAAAATTAATTGCTTTTTTAATAATTTGCAAAATCAAAATTTGTTATTTTAATAAATTTTGCAAAGTTTTTGTAAATACACTTGTAAATTGTCTGTATTTCTGACATTAAAACTGAAACACTATTATTTTAATTATATATGACATAAGACTGTTTATCTCTGATATGTTTATAATAATATATTGTCTTTGCAAACATGCTCTTTTCATCATCCTTTGTAGAGAGGCATCTTATTTTCTTATAGAAAATTAACATAAAATAAGGTTTAAATATTGATTGATTTAATTAATTTAATATAATATTGCTTTGAGTATATATAGATTACTTTTAACTTATTGATTTATTCTTAATAAAAGGACTGCGCATTCTTTCATAGAGCTCTTTATTGTTCACACTTTCTATTGAATTCTATTTTATTCAATCTCTTTATTTTAGTAAATGCTATCTTAAATTCATAAGTGACATTTCCATTACTCATTTGTCTTGTTCATGGATTTGATTGAGCACTCTAGATTACAACTTCTATTGAAGAATATACAATTCATTCTATATTTATTTGAGCAGCACTCTATTTTGATTGATTTATATTTGATTGATATTTTACTCAGTATCTTGAATTTCATCTGAGTTTACATAATCTGTAATAGTGTCAAGGTTCCCTTTCAACTGCTCGTCGTTCAAGTGAGTGCATTTTTAGATTATAGTTTCAAGTGCTGAGATATTGGCTTTCAATTGTTAGGGCAATGAGAAATATTGAGGTTATTAGTCATGTTAATCCTTTTCTTAAGATTGCTCGTTATTCTATAAGGAGGTCTTTTGCTTTGAAAGTTCATCTTGATAGAGTTTGCTTTCTTCTGGTAAATGAGCTGGCATCATAATTTTGTAGTACTGTTAAAGTGTCAAAATCGAAGAGGCGATTTCTTGAGCTATCATTGCAGTGTTAGGGGGACTGTCATAATCAATTTCTTTAGAAGTCTCTTGTTTAATTTCAAGGTCATCTTGCATCTCTGAATCCTCATCGTCAATGTTGTCAATTCCTTGATAAACTTCATTATCAAACTATAAAGAAAAAGTTAAAGACCATTAAAATTGCCTTACTACTTGACAGCTGTTACTATAGTCTTTCTTGATCTCGATATACTCATCGATTTCTTATAGAGTTTAAGCGCGCTTGAAGTATTCAACATTTATAAGTTCCTCGCCTTTCTCACAAGAGTGTATTTTGAGCAATAGTTCCTACTCTTTAGGATCTATAGTGCCATTGATTGCTGCTGCAAATCTCCCATCATTTTCATATAAAGAAAGATATTCAGGCTTTATTTGTCTGTACCTAAACATTGTGAGCACTGGCTCAACTATGGAGTTGGTAGCTTAAAGCTAAACTGCTGTCCAAGCGTATTTTTATCTAAAGTCTTCAGTGTATTGAGGGTTTCTGGCATACTAATCGTTCAAGAACTTTATCTCTGAAATCAATCGGTTCTTTCTAAATGTAAACAATCAATACTATCCATCAATAGTACGTAGGTTAATTCCGGACAATAGGCATATTTAATAATTAATTGTTAAAGTGAAAAATAAAATAGCATTTTTAATTAATTAAGGACTATTGAGAGCTCTTATAAACACCTACTCTCATTGAACCTTCTTCTTCTTTAGCTTTGATTTATCTTTGCCTACTTTACTCTTAGCAACCTTTTTATCCTTTTTACTGCTTGATTTCTTTTCCTCCTCATCGCTCTCATCGCCAGCCATTTCTACTTCTTCTTCCTCCTCGTCATTCTTTGCTTTTTGGTATTTAGAATCAATGAATGGAGTGAAGTGCTCTTTGATTTTATCACTCTCTTCTGTGTCCCAAACAGCCAACTCACCCTTGGAACCACCTGCGGCTAGTACCCAGGGGATATCCTTGTAATAGGAGAGTGAGAAGAGCTCTCCCATGCCCATTTTACGATAACCAACTAATTTTGGTTGACCTGCTGCGGCTACGTCCCAAACTTTCACATACTCGTCTAATGAGCAAGTTGCCATCATGTTTGGAGCATGTGGACTGAATTCAATTAAATAGAAGGAAAATATTAAATGGACTTATAGTGACATTTGTGCATGATTTTTCATGAGCTTGCATTTCGAATAAGGCTTCTTTTGGGTTTCTGGTAAATTTTAATATAGTAAAGTCAATATAAATATAATCATAGTTATAAAAGCTTATCATAACCTACTACAATACCACTTTCTGTTGAGATGACGAAATTATGCTCATAAGATGGATGCCATTATGCAGTTTCAAGATCCTTATAATAAATATAGAACTAAACTCTTAATATCTTTTTGTTTTAACTTCTTTTTTAAGTCTGAACTTAAGTGCTCCTTCTCCTAGTGGTGACTCTCTGACATCAACAACATTAAGCACTCTATCGTATCCTCCAGTTAGCAAAATTGATTCATTGTGAAGGTTCCATCTAACTACTTAGACTTTATTTTTGTGGAGATTTGTAAAAGTTGCTTTGCAAGCTTATTCTTCTAAGTCCCAAATACGTACGGTTGTATCTGCTGAACCTGAGGCTAGATATTCAGATTGGAATGGGTTAATTTAAGAAAAATACTTTTCGATTAAATTAGGAAAGCCACTTAGATGTTTTAAAAACTAATTGAGAGAGTCATGACAGCATCAGTATGAGATTCTGAGTTAAATTACTACTGCTCTGCACTCTTATTAAATTTATTCATCAATTACTTCTTCTTCTTTTTCGATGTGCCTGTGCCTTCAGGGAGTCCTCCTAATGTAAATACTGGCTCGCAATCTTCTTTATTCAAATCCCAGACCTCAATCTCTGGCAAAAATGTACCAACCACTACATAGTTGCATTTTTACCCTCCTAGACTATGCATCCATTCCATACAGAGTGGATATGAACTGAGTATAATTTCATGATGCACGTAGAGATCGCTAGTCTTATGATCGTAGATGTAGACTTCTAGGTTACTGTGATCGTTTTCTGCGGTAGCTGCTACGATAAGAGCATCGCTCTTTCTGATAGTATAATCTTCCTTCTCTTCCTCTGAGTCCTCAAGCTCATCTGGATAGTTGTCACGATTGTTCTTTCTTTGCTTTGGTTCTCCATCTACTTGATCGTCTCCGAAAGAGGACACTGACTCTGAAGAGCCCTCTTCAATATCATCTTCATCTTAGTCTTCCATTTAATCATCTTTATCGCCTTTCTTTAATGTGTAAATTAATTTAAGTTAAAATCATATAGAATAAAGCAGTTAATAATTGAATAGTCTGAGCTCTGTTGTGAATACAAGGTCACCTATAGTAATGATGAGCAAAATTGCTAATATATCATGAAATTAACCTACTTTCTTCTTCATCATATTTGTCTAAGTTCAAGGAATCCATATTCTATTGAATCTCCTTTGTAATATCCATATAATCCTTGTCCTTTCCACTATATTAAATTGATAAGCAATCTGATTGTCATTTGATGTAAAATGAAATTATCTCTTGAATTCAGAGTAAATCTCACTCTCCTTCTTCATACGATAACACATTTATAGTTTTAAACATTAATATGAAACATTCGTGTTACTTACACTTGTTTAGTAAGTTCATTGAAAGCCTTTTGCTCTTGTTGAGTTGGTTCGTATTCATCAATGATGGCTTTAGCGTAGCCTCTTGAGACCCAGCAAAGTGAGGTAATGATAGCGGAATCTGCCATTATTTATTAATTAGTTTAATATAAACACTGTCTTTTGTGTATTAATTAATAATCCTCTGATTTTTTCAGCCTTATATAATGAGTAGATTCAAAACATTTATAGTAAGAATGACTATAATAGCTTAAATTTTAGGTGATTATTATAGTAAATATTATAATAAAACAAATAATGTCCCAGAAATAGAATCAGAAACAAGCTCAGACTAAAGCTTAACAATCTTAAGTTTAATCGTCTCAACAGACCAAAACCCCTTAAGTCTCGCAATAATAACAATCGAATACATAGCAGACTCCATAAGCCACTTAAAAATCACAGCAATAATAGCAATAATCTTTGAACGCCTCAGACCAATTGAAAAAGCGAGTGCAAGAGTTAGAACTTAAATTCAAGCAATTCGACGAATTGGCTATACTACCAACCCTAAAAAAGACACTCGCAGAACACGAATAAACATTCGAAGATATTAAGAGGCTGAAAGATAACACAAATTTCAGCAAGGAAGAAATACAGATCAAGATGTATAAAAAGTTAACGACGCTTGTGAAAATCAATAAAAATGTGGAGTAGCAGATAAAAAATAACCAAGTGATCATGCGAATTAATAAGGATCAAATCTCCAAAGGTAAGTTTTGCCCCCTTTTTTTATTGTTTTATCTTTGATTTTGTTTTAGATGAGCGTTCGCTATAAGATTTGAGAAATCATAATGAAAACATGCAGAAAAACTATGAGTAAGTCCGAGATTAGAACAAGCGCTTTTAGGAAGAAAACGAGAGACTTGAAAATCGCATATTCGAGTTAAAGCAAGGCCACTATATGATATACAACAAAACACTGGAAAATCTGCATAAAAGGACCAAGGAATTTGAAGCAGACCAGGAAAAGAGAGGCATTTAGTTTTAGTAATACAGTCATCTATACACATCGGCTAAGGAAGAGGAGGAGAAAATATTGGTGATTATCAAGGAAATTGAAAAGGAGCACTTGGCTTATAAGGAATACCAAGTCAAGTAAACTTATATTCTTTTGTATATTGAATTCATATTAATTTTCTGTAAAAATTTACAAATATAAATTGATTGCCAATTTGTAAAATATTTTCTTTTTACAAAGAACAGGTGGGATTCCAAGCTGAAAATTTAGTGCAGTAAAAAACTTTCTATAAATAAAAGTATGAAGACTTAAAAGTACAATCGAAGGAGCTAAATGAGAGAGTTGAAGATTTTAAAAAGAGGTTCATTCTATAAAGTCGCCAGAATTCTAAGAATAAAGATCGTACGTATTTTTAATTTGAATATATATATTGCTAATAAGAAGCCAAAAATCTCCATATAAATTATGATTAGAGTTTAGTACATAAGGTCTTGAAAAGGAAATTATGAGAACTATGGAGAAGAAAAATTACCTAGAGAAGGAAATCTAGGAGTTGTCAAAGTAAAGAGAAAACTAAACTTTGATAAAGAATAATTTAGTGGAGGAAGTCGCCTGGCTCAGGAAAGAAACCAGTGAACTCAATGAGAGAAGAAAAAACATTGAAGATTTTATTATGAAGCATCTTAAGTGAATAAACCATTTAGATCATATTAACGAATCAATACAAGTCTTAGTTATTTTATTTATTTTCTAATTAAATAAAATTAATTTAATTATCAACTTTTAATCAAATTCTTGGTCGACATTTAGATTAAAAATTTAAAATCAAATTTTGATTTATCGAAGTTCTTACTTCTCAGAAATATTTTTAATTTAAGGATAATACATAAAATAAAACTTTCAGGGCTCTAATATATTAAAGAATTAATAACATACTGAATAAGTAAATATATGACTAATACTCATATTTTTTAGTAATCTTAGAAAATTTTAATATTGACAACAGATATTTATTAATTTACTGTAAAATTAAATACTCTTTAAAATTTGCTTTAATGGATTTAAATTTACAAAACTCCTCAGTTCTTAGTGTGGGTGACACTAAACCCACCCACCAAAACATAAATTATAGCTCCATTTCAAGTTAAGATTTCCAAAGACTCAGAAATTAAAATTCTTAGCTCAAGGATTCAAACTTAGATTCAGTAGTTGATTTTCAAATCAGCAGCACGATTATATCAAATGGTGGTAACAAACATTTTGAATATTAGAAGCTTCAAGAAAATGAGTAAGTACAGAATAGCATTTTTGTAGGTAACTATTTGTGCTACCAGAATTAAATTAAATTGCTTTTATAGATAGAATAACTTAAGTGAGACTTGTGAAATTAAAGAAGGGGGATAATTTTAAAAATCAGTGATAAGTGAAAGGGCACCGATAAAACTATATGCGAGAAGGTATTATATGCTTGTACTTTTCAGTATTTGTACTATGATGAACGGAGCAGGATGGATTTCATTTGCACCGTTGAGTGATGTGCTAAAGAGTGTAATCCCAAATTTTATCCAGAAATGACTTCTTTATTATAGACCTACGGAGTGAGTATTTTTGTGATCAATTACATGTCTCAAGTATTTATGGTGGTATTTGTGCCTATGAACTTTCCATCAGTTGCAGCTTTAGATAAAAGGGGACTTAGATTTGGAATAGTGATTGGAATTACATTGACTTGTTTGGGTTGTTGGATGAGATGCTTAATAAACTATAGTTTTTACTGGGCACTTGCAGGTTAAACTGTACTTGCTATTTGTCAGCCTTTCTTATTAAATGCTCCTCCAAAGCTGTCCGGAAATTGGTTTGGAGAGAAGGAAAGAATCTATGCCACTTCTATTGGAGCAAACGCTAATGTTTTAGGCATATCTTTGGGTTGCTTTCTTCCCTCAATATTTGTATAAGACAGTGATATACTTGACCCAGCTAGTGCCAGATATCATATTTTTTAAGTGATGTTAGTTACAGCTATAATTTCAACTGTAGTTTGTATCCCTGTACTATTTACCTTTTAAGATAGACCACCTACCCCTTCAGCTTATGATGAAGTCTAAGTAGTATAAACTTCATTGAAAGATGACATGATATCACTGGTAAAAAATAAAGGATTCATGTTAGCAAGTCTATCAAGTGGCATTAATATCACTTATTTTGGTGCAATCACAACAGTTCTTCCTTAGATGACAGGAATTTATGGGTTTACACCCACAGAAGGATCATACTTTGGTACCACATTTTAGATTGTTGGAATAGTAGGAAGTATTCTTACCTCAATATTATTGACATTCAAACCCTATTATAAACTAATTGCGTGTTTACTAACTTTCCTGACTTTATTAGCTCTTATCCTCTCGTACTATGCCATTCAATTTACCTAAGTTAATCTAATGTAACTATTTATTAAATTTTATATATGATTGCAAGCGGCAGTTTTGCTTTTGTCATGATTGCTTTATCGCTAAATGGATTCTTCAATTCAAGTATATTTTCAGTCGCATACGAACAGGGTGTAGAACTTTCATACCCTATAGGCGAGGCTACATCAGGAGGAGTCTTCAATATTTTCAACAATATCTTTGGTTTCCTACTAATCATGATTTTAACGCCAATTTTGAACAATAATGATAAAATTGATGTGCTAATATCATGCATTATAATGGGAGCCACGCTACTTTTGGCTTTTGTATGTATGGCTGTTGGAAAGTTTAGAATGCTGAGGACAGAACATTTTGAGAAGATGAGACAATTATAGTAAAATTAATGATTAAATAAAAGAGTTTTAAAATAGTAATCAACGTTATCAAATTACTGAATCATATAATTAAATTAATAGTAATATCTGAGATATTTATTATATGTTACGAAGATATTTTAGCAATTTAAAGAAAATAATATATTAATACTTCAGTATTTTCTTTATATATGTTACTTGAATTAAATATACTTCCCTTTAGTTGTCTACATTTAGTCATTTCAAAATCATAGATATTCTTGTAAATTAAACTGTAGTAAATAGAATGAATCAGAGAAAATCAATCAGGATGCTGGACACACCCTTGAACAAGCTGGCTGAGAATCTTTATCCAAACATAGATTACTCTCATATTAAAAATATTAATTAATTTCAATAATTTCACTACAAAGTAATCAAATTCTCTATTTGATTAAAGCATCTTTTTATAATATGAATCAGAGTATATTAAATATATGATTAAAAAGAGATAAAAATTAATTGATAAGATTAAATGTGTTTTTACTATGATAAAATTATATACTTAAGATAAGCTGACAAATATAAAATATCTGCAGCAATTCAAATGCCTTTCAAAGCATTTAAAATACAAAGTTGAGTAACTTTTCTCTCTAAATAATACTTAAATCTATTGATTTGATGTTTATATATATGGTTTTTTGATAATGTTTAAATACTCAATTATCTTCCTCTTGTTTATGTTCTTCTTTGCTTTCCTTTATTTCTTCGATCTATATAGACTTATTCCAAATATTATCAATAAATTATGATAAATACACATGGATTCATATTACAATATTAGTGATTGATCTTGAGAGTGAAGGATCCTTGAGTTGGTAATTTCACAGCAATTGAACCATCAATTGCTTAATCTAAGTTTCCACTATCCTTCTTGATCATTTAAACTAAATATATAAGTTAGTTTATATAAAAATGTAGCAGATTTTATTGCAATATATAAAACTAAGCTCTGTCTTCTGCTGCCGTTAAGAGATAACAATAGGTCATCATCTTGTTCTAGAATGCTTCCAGATCTTTTAGTTGGAGATTGCGATCTATCTGAGATTTCATCAATATTATTTAAGGAAATAATGTTGGATATATAATTTTGCAAAATTGAAAAAACCCAAGAATATATTGTCTCAATTAAATAACATTTTATAACATAGTATTGGATAGTTGTCTTCCTAATCTAGCAGGTGAGGTGACACTAATATTGTCCTGTGTGATACCTTCAAGCAAATTTGAGTTGTTCGGGTTGGTAGAAGATGACTCTTATGAGTGCTTGCTGCGAGTTGGACTCTCAACTTATTAGGAAGAGTCTGATAATTTCCTTACAGGCCTTGTGGGTCGCTTCATTGTTCTAATAAATTTAAGGTTTTTGGAAAACAAAAGGGGGTTTAAAAGATTAACTTATGAAATTAATATAAATAGATGTTCTAGGGTTTTAATTCAGTGTCATGATTCTATCTCTAGTCTAACCTATGGGGTCTAGCCCGTTTTAAACCAGATTCTTGTAGATTTGAGAGTAAATTATTTAAAAAACTAGAATTTTAATTCTTTCTGATGATTTTATATCTGAAGTTTTTATAATATTTATAAGAATAATACAATAAAGAAATTAATATAGTTAAATCTATTTACAACCATATATTAAAACTTAACTCCAAATAACCCAAATTAAATATAGTTTACATTAACAATTTTGTTAATTCAAATATCTGTATATATATATATCGCTATTTTTCATGATTTATTGAATTTACTTAGGAACATTTCTCTTATATGAAATATGCTAGGAGCCTACCTCTATGGGAATATTTATTGATATTGCATTTTATTGTAAATTTATCTCTTTTTATCTTCTAGTTCATCCTCTCTATCTTAATCTAAAGTCAAATGTAAATTTAAGTCGCTATCATCGTATTGAATTTGATTTTTAGTATCAATCTGACTTTATTTTATGATAGATTTGGGTTTAAACTTTGAAGGTTGGGCAACTGAATTTAAGTTTTATTATAAAACAGAGGCACTAGGCTCAATTTCAGAAATTTTTAGAGACTTTAAAAGCTAGATATTTTAAGGGTTTTGAAGCTATTCTACAGGTATTCCCAGACTTTAATTGTCTATGATATTCAACAACTCATCTATTTTCATTGACTCATCTCTGCATATTTCCACTATTGGTTCACAGTCATCTTCACTATCAAAATCTCCAGAAAAATTTGAGTATTCTTGTTGCTAATTTTACATTTTCTTATCAAATTTTAGCTTTAGCAACTTGTTTTATTTATCAGAAAATGTTTTAGGATTTTATTAGTTTTGATTGCTATCTGTTTTCTAAGTTTTTTCATAATTATTGATATCAGCTTGATCAAACTTGAATTATTTCTTCTCCACTTTGGTTGGGATATGATTCTATAAATGGTATAATGAATTTATATGATTGCTTGTTTCATTTTTAACTTGTGGTGTGAAAAACCCAAATATCTTAGACCAGTAACTTGTGCTCTCCTGTAAAACAGAGTTAACGCTGCTTTTATGATTTTATTTCTTGTCATTGTGTTACTCATGATATCTATTATGTTTATTTTAATTTTAGTTCAGAACAGATGCTTTCGATTTCCTTGACGCCTGCGAAGAAACCTAATCTTTATTGATAGGGGTATTTTAAGGGAATTCGTTGTTAGAGTTCACACGATTTCTCTATCCTTGGTTTTCTAACATAGCTTAGATTTGATTCGTGGATGAAGAGTACTTTTATTTCTGAGGCCTTCTGGGGGTGTTTTAGTCAATCATAGTAGCTCTTGTTGTTTGAGTTTGTATCAGCAAACTTTCCATTTAGTTTTTATTTGTTATTTCACTAGCTTTTAAGTGCTGGTGTTATTCGGAATGCCTTTTATCATTGAAGATGTTTCTTCTCAATTATTAAGATGGCGGATTACCAAATGGTTAGTTTATCTAGTGTTTACTTACATTATCTCCTTATATGTGATTCACTTTTTAAGGCTTTGAGGTTTTGTAATATTCTTCCTGAGCAATTTGATTCAGATTATTCATTGTAATTTAGTGCTCAGTCTTTTTCAGTGATTTGTTCTCGAATTTTTCTTAAATGTTCTATGCTAATACCTGATTGTTTGATTTTAATTATATGGGTTCATGTGTATTGGAATAGAGCTTCTTTGAAAGTATTCTTATAGGGTCATTTCTAGAAGTTTAAGCAAAAACAGGGTATCTCAATAGCTCTTTGAAATCATCATTTCTTTAATTCTTTGAGTTTTAGTTCTGTATATATTCTACATCTTAATGCTATTTCATGATTTTAAATTTATTAATAAAATAATTTCTTATTAATCTTTTATGGTTCAAATCTTTTTCTAGGATGTGTGTGTTTTTGAAATAGAGGCTTGCTGTTATTTTGTAAATAATTATAAATTAATTTTTAAAAATCATATGAAAAGTAGCTCAATAGTTATCAACAATTTGAAAACTTCTAGAGTTTAGGCATCTTCAGAATCATCTGGGTATAAACAATTTAACGATGAAATAAACATGTATACGATCCCACCGGGCAACATTATTGAGATTTATTAATTCAAAGACTATGCAATGAAAAGATTGAAGGCTCTCAAATTTATATAGTAGAGGTAGGATATTAAGATTAAGTGTTAAATCTTTAATGTAGTTATGATTTGGGGTTGCCTGAAAATAAAATTAGGGAAGCATTGAAAGTAAGATTAAATAACTATGAAATGCTCAGTGAACCAAATTTCATGTAGAGTCATAATTCTAATCCAAAATAAGAAAACAAAAAGATAATTGCATCTACTATGAGCAATGAGAATAAGCTTTAATTTAGAGAAAACGACAATACTTCTCATTTTATTTGTAGACTAAGCTATTGTGAAAATGAAACTCTCCGATCTTGGTTCATATAGCAAGAAGTTAGACTCTTTCACTTATGATTATAAGAATACGAACCAGAAAGAATTAGAGATTTTATGGTCAAGAAAATGAATGCAAATTATGAAATGTTTTAAATTGAAAAAGATTGCTCCAAAGAACAAAGATTGTATCTGGAAAACTATTTCAAACTGCTTTAAGAGTTATAAGACTTAAAAAGAGGAAAGTCTAAATCAAATTTGTAATTGAAGTTTTTCAAAGTTCCATTTCAAGACGCCATTAGTCTTATTTAGAAAAGATAAGTTTGCATGGTAAATGGTATTGCTTTAGTCCCTTTAAAAGATATTTCAACTTTAGCTGTTGTAAAGTATAAGCAACATTTAATTTAACAGCTAAAATTAGTATTTATCAACAGAGGGAGTTTTCATCAAGAAGAATGACTAAGTTCTTTGATAAGAAATCTTCAAAAGTTTGAAGAGATTGATATTGATGATGAGCCCATTTAAATCGAAAGTATAGATCATTCTTCAGCTATAGATTTATAAAGCCTTGATTTTTACTCAAAAGTATCATTTCCTCCATGCATGAAACATTTGCTTACTTAATTGAAGCTAAAGCATCATTTGAGACACTATGGGAGACTATAACTTGGCTATTTCTTGAAAGGCATAGGTTTTACGGTTGACTAAGCCTATGAATTTTGGAAGAAAGAATTCACTAAGGTCAAAGAAGAGTCAAAATTTGATTAAGAATACAAATACAACATAAAACACATGTATGGTCTTGAGGGAAAGAAAAATGACTATAAACCATGGTCTTGCGTAAAGATTATTCAATTAACAAATCCAGGACTAGATGAATATCATGGATGCCCGTTTAAAGTATTTGGAGAACAAAATTTACAGAGAATGGTTGAAAGTTACGGGATTACTAAAGATCAAGCGAGTTTAGTTGTAAAGTAAAAAAGAGAAGGCAAATTTTAAGTTGGATGCATTAAGCTGTTTGAATATGCTCATCCAAAAGCTGAATTGGATAATATTGGGAATCATCCAAATCATTTTTTTAGAAGAAGTGTAGATTATTTCAAAGAGAAAAAAGATTCAGGGATATTGAAAAACAAAATTGAGTATGAAGAAGAAATCGGAGAATTAGGTGAGGACCTTTTAGATTGACTCATTATTTGTTCTGTAATTAATTTCCTTAATCAAATTAATTGAAATATCTCTTCTTATTTATTAGAATTTGAATTTACTACAGTTTACAATGTTTAAGGCTTATCCTCCTCGACTTTAATCCAGGGATGATTAAGAGCTTCAGCAGCAGATATTCTCTACTCTGGATCAACAGTTAAGAGCTTTTTGACTAAATCCTTTGCCTTATCAGAAATATCTTGCCAAGGATCCCCTTCCAAGTCATAGTTGCCCTCTTGAATCATTTTATACAATTTATTTGCATTATTTTCGAAAAATGGTTAGTAACCAGCTAACATGGTATACAGGACACATCCAGCGCTCCATAAATCAATTTTCTCATTGTAAACTTCAGATGTATACATCTCTGGTGCAGAGAAGGATTCAGTACCAGTATGAGTTAACATTTGAAAAGATTTGTTCTTGCAGAGCTTTGAAATGTTGAAATCTGTAATTTTTATCTTTTCTTTTCCGTTTAAGACCAGAATATTACTAGGCTTGATATCTCTGTGACATATCCCATTTTCATGCAAGTATAATTAGAAATCTAATAATATATTATTTGAGAGTTTATGAGTAAATCTTATACTTGATAGCTTTAAGAGCTTACCTAAAAAGCTTCTTAGCAATATTTTCATCATATTTTTCAATTTCTGATATGCGATCCATCAACTCCTGCCCATCGACAAGTTCCATAATCATGTATATTTGTTTATGAGTTACGAAAAATTCTTTGACTCTCACTATATTGGACTATCTCAAACTTGATAGTAAATCAAATTCGTTTCTAGCTGCATTTACTCTTTCTTCATCTAAATTTCTCATTATTTTCACTGCGTATTTCTTTTCTGTTTCTCTATTCACGCATTCTTTCACAACAGCTGAGCATCCCTAAAGAATAAATATATATATTATTTTATTATTATAAAGACATTCCTTAAAATATATTTGTCGCCTAAAAAAATTTAAAATTGTAGAATTAATTGTCAATATAAGATTTTTTGAGATTAAAGAGGAAAATCTTATTTTATTTTAATGTTAATATTATATCCATAAATATTTTATGTGAATGAATTTGCTTTTTTAAAAAATAGATTGAATCAATGAAAAATTAAAATTTGTAAACTTTTAATATATTTTATATCTTATAGAACAAATTGTAATCCATTATTTTATACTAGGTTAGTTAGTTAGTAAATTAAATAAAATAATTCCTTAAAGTATATTTTGATTTATTTTTATAAACCCTACTTACTTTTTTTTATTATTGTAGGAATACATTTGATTAGGGAAAATAATTTATAATTAATTAAATATAATAATTCTTGGCAATTAACTTTCTGGGAATCTAGACAATATGGTACTTGTTCGATAAAGAATTAAAAATTAGCTCGACTTAACTATTGGCGGTACCCTTCTATCAAATCCACAGAGCGAGATAAATCGATATTAATTTTTGGCATTAAATTCCGATAAAAAACTCGCCAAAAATTAATATCGATTTATCTCGCTCTGTAGAGTGGTACCACCAATAGTTAAGTCGAGCTAATTTTTAATTCTCAATCGAACAAGTACCATATTGTCTAGATTCCCAGAAAGTTAACTGCCACGAATCATTATATTTAATTAATTATAAATTATTTTCCCAAATCAAATGTATTCCTACAATAATAATTGTTCTTATTTTTATATAATTATTAGATATCTTTTGAATTTTGAAATATTACAACTTACCTCTCCAATGAATTTGCCTTCGATGTATTTCTATTCAAATTAGTCTCTGCTATCCATTTCCATCTTCTGAATTTCTTCTGCGTTAAGTGTTTCAAGGTTTATGACGCTTGAATTCAGGGAGCTTGCTGATTAAAATCGAGAACGGTCTAATCCCAATTTAAGCTGTCCTAAAATATTACAAATTAAAAATCTAAATATGATAATGGATGATGATTTCGAGAAAACATGGAAATATGTCTTGGATGGAGAGAAGAATTTAAAATATTAACTAAAATAATATAATAAATAGTTTAAAATATTTAAAATTAAGTTATTATATTTTATTGAGTAAGAGCTGTCTATATTTAGTAGTTTCAGTCAAAGCTAATATTCTGTACACTAAATTAATTTTATTTCATTTAATACCTTGCATTAATTGTCTACTTTGTTCAAATATAAATATTCTTTAAAAAATGTATTGAACTTCAAGACTTGCTTTTAGAGCTAATTTTTAAAAAAAATATTCTATATATTAAAATTTTCTACCAAAACTTAAAAATTAATTTAGAGATTTATTAATAGAAGTCATAAGAGAGTAAAAGATATCATATCTATTAAATTATTCTTGCATCTTTTTATGACTTAATTACTCTTCCGTTAAATAAATTCTCAGATTTATCTGCTTAATTAAATGCAAAATATTTCATGAATTATGACAAGAAAAGATTTGAAAGATAGTATTCAACGAAGGAAGCTTTAATAATCTATATTGAATTGATAAATCTATATTCATTTATAAATAATTTTCCTACTTACATTTATTATATTAATAAAGGATTATTTGAAGAAGTATTCAATTGAAATGCCGAACTTACCTTTTAAGTTTGAATTTTTAATTAAAAATAAAATAAAATTCTAAAGTTTGATCTAAAGTCTTTTGTTCTATTACTAAATGTATTTTCTCTCTTGAGAGGGCTTGAAGTCTCACTTAAAAAATATGTTATAGGTTTCAAATTATTTTAAACTGTAAATTCTTAAATATAATTACTAATCACTAGATCCATTAGACACTCCCACATAGTGAGACTGACTTCTCGACAGACCGTCATTAAATATATGTAAATTAGAACAATAATTTTACATTTATTTATTAATAATCATTAAGACTTTCCACTTCCTCATCTTAATATTTAGTACTCTAAACATTCAAAAATCCAGCAAGCATTTAGTAATTTAACTATGATCCAGCGTCACTACCATTTTTTACCTTCTTGTGCTAATCATCATGAACTAGTCCGTTTTAGGTGTTATGTTTCCCGTGGCCTTAGATCAGTGACTCAATGTTTGATTTTCCAATATTCATGTCTGATTGTCTAGTCCTGACTTAGAGGTGCAACGGTGAATATCCTCGGGTACTATGAGTAAACCAGTATTAAGTTTTAACTCAATTTAGTTTGATTAAAAATCTACATTATCAAAGTTTATTTTGGTTACCGCCATCCATTTCTTACTAATCTATGTGATTCTATTCTTTTCTGTCCACAACGTCAGTATTTAAAATCAATAAATACAACCTACTAAAAATAATATCATTTTTAAAATAAAATCAGGAGAATTAAGGTCAAACAACTAGTTCTTATTCAGAGAGCCTTGGTGTTGAAGTCCATTTAATGCTGTGATCACAGATAATTCTTATATATATATATATATTTATATATTAAAAATAAGAAATACTTTTGAAAGATTGTATAAATTTAAATTTAATCTTCAGTTGATATACTGTCTTCTGCATAGATGTTAGTTTATTATGATCCAAATATTTTTTAGTATTCATCTTTTTGCTATTTTTAATCATCGACTTGCGTAACTTTTTCTTAAGTTAAATAAAAAATGAAAAAGAAAAGGAGAAAAATCAAAGATTTATTTTTTATTGCATCAATTTTTAGCATAATTTTACAAATAATTTGAAGTATAATTCAAAATTAGATAAATTCATAAAAATTTATTCTTAAATTTTTAATAGCCATTTTAAGAATTTTCTTTGATAATTTATACAATAATTAAATTTATTCTTTATGAAGGATTATAAATTAAATATTTTAGAGATTCGCATTGAAAATATAATTTTATAAATTTTATCCTATTAATTGTTGATATTTAATATAAATTATTTTTTCTTAAGAATCAATGTCAGCATGCGGTATTTTTGCTAATACTGTTATATTAGCATCTAAATCTAAACAATTTTGACTTTAGTTATTATCTGTTTCTTGCGCAGGGAGGAAATTATTTAATTTAGAAATAGGTCATATTATTATATTAACCTATAAATATATATGATTTTATTTAAATTATTCGAGGTTTGATCAGCAGCTGTGTTCATTTTTCTTTGTTAGTTATTTATTGAAAATATTGCACTATATATAATGTAAATCAAATAAATTCCAATATTTTATTATATAGATATCAAAAAGATCAATTTATTTAAAAAATACAAGGTCAAATAAATTATAACTCAAGAAAATTATATATTTGTTTATATGTGAAACTGAAATGCTATTATAAATGATTTTTTTGATAAAAAAATTTAAATTTAGGCTTTAATATTTCTTTGAATTTAATTTTGTTTAGTAAAGTTTAATTATTGAATTATTTTAAAAGACCTGTCATTATATTAAATGTAAATAAATCATTTATTTAATATTATTATTTAGAAGTAAATTAAAGGATTTTTTCTCAAATTCATGAGATTTTAATGATAATTATAAATATAGGTATATTTTATCTCGAAATCTAATAATAATACTGAACAATTATATTTAAATTTAAAAGATACAAGTATTTTTATTAAATTTGAATAACAGAAGATTTCAAATCAAACCAGATTTTCAGATACTTTATGTCAAATGAGAATGTAAAATAAAAAAAGTTATTAAGATTTTGAAAATATAAATTCTTTTTCATGAATTAATGCTTTATATAATTATAAGTAGATTTTTCATAAAATGATTTTGAAAATTATACAATGCCTACTAGATACATTAGAATACAAATTCCCTAAAACTATAACTTAGTAAAATTCAAAAATAGAGAGGGACAGAGTATGTTTTGCACTTTAGTTTAAAATAATGCTTATAATTTTAATATATCATTAAGCTCTAACTTCTACTTTTTATAATAAATATTCAATTTAAATTTACTAATTAGCCTAATTTCTGGCCATTAAATCTTGGAATTAGATTATAAATGAGAATTTGAGTTATTATAGATGCTATAAAGTATTTTTTAATTTATTTATTTAGCTATTTTAAAGGAAACTTTAATTAATTAAATACTATGAAAGGATGACATGAATTTCTATGAGTTATAAACCCTAAATGATTTGAAATAAATATTAAAGATTTTATTCAAACATTCATGATAAAATTTATCGAAAGTTCATTGAAAGATATTATAAAATTAAGGCGTAACTTTTAAAATTTTATTTTATCATATCTTTGAATAGTGTGTGTGTTTAATGATTAAAATCAAATATATTTAACATATCACTGTTTAATACTAAAATCAAACCATCAATCTTAGTCTCGACGTAGACGTATCTGAGTGAGTTGACATGCCAAATTCCGTGACGTGGCAGTCATGAAGTAGAAAACTCCTAAAAAACCATTCTCGCTATTACCTAGTCTTCTCCCAAAATCAAGATGTCATCCCAGTTTATACCTAGGGACAGAGCTCGTGAAATTCAACTAGATAACAGAAGATGGAGAAAAACGCTTACCGGTCCCACCCCTGCTTGGAAACCTAATCTCTATCCTTTCGCTGTGGTAGCTTCAGCACCCTAACCCGGTGTGGGAGAAAAATCCTTATCGTTAGCTTCAATGGTTTTCGTCTTCTCACTTTTGAAGGCAGAGCGTACCTTCATCCTGCTCCCTATTACCTAGGAAACTGAACTCAAGCCAATAGACTCATCTAATGCAGGGAAATCTTAGCATTCAGCTCACTCAAAGAGTGTACGCTGACAGATTGAACCCCGCCGACTGGTCCCTCATGCGTTGCGCCCAGCAACCTCTACCTGCCCTCTATAGGCCTAAGTGTAGTAGAAAGCTCTATAAGAAAGTTCCAAGTGGTTGGTACCGACCAGCAATTAACTTTTTAATATTATCTTTAAATAGTGAATTTTACCAATTCAAATTTTAATGGCCTTTAAATAATTTAATTTTTATTTTAATTCATAATCTATTTAATTGTGTGAACATATTATACCCAATGCAATCAAAATAATTTAAAATTTTTTATTCAAAAAATCAAATTTTTTATTTTTCATATATTTTAAATGGAAAAATATGTATTTTGCTAATTTAATATTATAAAACTTTAGAAATTGTTTGTTTAAATCACAATCAAAACCCCAAAACCCCTTAATGAGGTTTATAAGTGCTTTGATTTGTAGGGAATTTGTTAGGGGTTGGGGTTATTAATTAAATGCGAGACAAAAATAGCAAGCTTTTGGGGTCTGTTTATGATGAAGAGTATATAGATTTAGTGTTTAAACTGCGATATGGATGTGATATATACAGTGAATAAGTCAAACCTGTACTTAATTACAAGTCAATTGCACTGCTCTTAAAGAGAAGTCCTTCAACTGTTCGCTCCCACTGCCTTATAGCTGTATAACTAAAGCAATAATAGCTGAATTCATGCCTTAGAGGAAGTCAAAGTTTCAATAGAAGCATATTGACTATCTTATTAATGAAAAAACTTTGAAGTATTGGGCTCACTTCTCTCTTGACCAACGAGATATTATGTTTCACCGCCAGTTCCCTGAGTTGAAGATCTCTGCATAGTCTGTTGCTAACATTTATAAACGAAATGGTATCTCTTACAAAGGTGTGAATCGTATCAAGAGAGTGATTGATTTCACTCTGCCATTTTACAACAACAACTTAAATTATATTTATAATTAAATGCAGAGAGTCTAATAGAATAATATTAAGTTTATACATGCTGACGAGGCTGTGTTTACCTTCAACACTTTCATCTAGAAGTCTTGGTATAAGAAGCCTAGTAATATAGAAGTATATGACTAGAAAGTCAAGGTATAAACGATGGCAATTCTTGGAGAATTAGTGAAGATACTGGCTTAGAAACTTATGTTATTCATCCTCGCTCTATTAAGACAGAGCAGTATATAAAGTTCTTAGAACAGCTGAGAGAGAAGGACCCTGAATAAGAGATAATACTGTTTGTTGATAATCTTTCTGTTCATAAGACTAAAGAAACAAGCAAGAGTTATGAACAACTTAGAATAACACCAGTGTTCAACGTACCTTACAGTCCATAGTTTAATGGAATTGAGTTCTACTGGGGTATATTAAAAGGCCATTACAAGAAGATGCTGCTCTACCACTAGATGCATGACATACCTATTGATACAGTTGACTTTATTAAAAGCTCAGCGAAGAGAGTAGATAATTTATTGGCTTAAAAGTGTGCGAAAGAAGGGAGAGTGAATGTATATAAATAAGTTTTAGAGTTAAGTTAATGAATATATAAGTCACATTTAGAATTCTTGAGAGGGAGCTGGCTTCTCTTTCTTTTCTTCTATTTCTTGCTCCCCTCCTCCTAAGTTTATTCTCTTGCTGCCAGCTCCTGCATCTATGTTCATCGACTCTGGAGGCTAAATATTTGAATAAAGTCTCTTGCTAACTTCATACTTTGTCTGCAACTTTCGCTCTCTGTGAAGCTTGCTCTATCCTTCATCAAGAAGATGACAGTTCCAGATTTTTCTAAAGAGTTAAGCTACAAATCTTACTAGAAATATAAGGGTGCTTCTGCAGCTCTGATAGCCAGCTCTCACTTATCATGATCCCTTGTCTGTCCTTATCTTCTGAAGAGATGCTGTACCTTTTCTAATTAGATTCTTGAATAATTTCTTTCAAGTAATCACATTTGATAGTTGCAAGTATGCCAAAGAAATAGTTTCTTTCAGGAAGTTTATTTGACAACTGCTTCTTTGTAGGCAGGTACAACGAAACCTCTCGGTCATTCATTGCATCATCATATAAATTAGTCACAGAGATTTCTGGATAGTTTGGAATCTCTGCAAACTTCACATCTTAAGTTTTCAAAGCTTTCTTCTCTTCGCAGAGTATTGCTCTTAGAAATGAAATTCTAGTACCTTCCATCGTTGGTAGAAACAAACCAACTACATAATCAAGATTAGTTAGTATTAGTTCATTACCTTGCTGCACCAGGTAGCGATGCAAATCCTCCTTGCTTCTAAATCTTTGAATCAATTCTTGTGCTTGCACTCTTTTCATTGCATCATTCATTGACTCCATCTTGTTTACAGATCTTAGAAATGATATTCAAATTTAAGTTTATTGATTTCAATTATATACCTCTGTAAAACTTACTATTAAATATGGGCATCCTATAGAAGGTCAACCTCTTAGCAGGATATGCAGAAGGTTTTGAGAACTTGTTTCAAACTTGAGAGATTGATATCAATTTCTACTGTTATAGTTCCATATTTTTAAATTTAAATTTGTGCGTACTTAATTAGGAGCAGCTCCTAAAATGCTAGTACTTAATTAGGAGCTTTAATTAATGCTAGTACTTAATTAGGAGTACCCTAATTTTAATCATATAATGACAAAATACCTCCAAAAGCAGTACGTACTTAATTAGGAGCAGCTCCTAAATTGGTACGTGCTATAATCAACTTATTATTGAAAGTTAAAATGGTTACTTTATCACCCAGATTTAGAGCTGGATCGTATCTTAGTACTCATATTTTTTCTATAATACTCTTGAAACTTCCCTTGAAACTTGTAGGCTTGCAAAGCTCTCATACAAGCTCTCAGTTATAGAGGTAGTTTTATAATTTTAAATTCAAATTTAAATATGAGCGCTAACATTTTAAGAAAAACAACAGCACTTCCATAAAACTAAATGAGACTGACCTTTGGCAGCAATAAAAAATGTGATAACTGTGAGATGAACTCACATAAGGAACTACCTGAGCTATCACTTGAGGTCTCTGTTATTAAAATAGAAATTAATAATAGAAAATAAATGGCAAACAAGTGTGTGGGAGACAGAGAGGAGGAGAAAGGTATTAATGAAATGCCTATACAAACTAAAGAAGTAGAAGTATACTTTTTTGTGAGAAGTGTGAGAGAGACTTCGCTCATAAATCTAGTTGGTATAGGCATATGAAAGAGCATAGAGAAGCCAAGCCAATAGTATACTTAAAGCACGATAAAATCGACGGAAAGTATGAGTGCTTCGAGTGCCATAAGCAGTATGCTCATACAAGAGATTTAAGGAAGCATCTTTTAAAAGCTCACAAAAAAGATTTAGAAATTGAAAAGCATGAAGATGAATTGAAGCTACTGAACAAAAGAAAAACAAGAGAATCTTCGAAACCTGTAGAGCTTGAACAAGCTAGTGAATCAGAATATGTGAGGAAATCACGCAACCTACTAGCATCCGAAATCACAAAGAATCATGATTAAAATTCAATATAAAAAGATTCCTGTTCTTGCCTAAATTGACCTAGACACTTCACTTTAAAGCTACCTTATATCAGAAGAATCCTTTGATAAGAAAGTTATCAATGATCATCAGTATGCATACAAGGTGTATCCCTTCAACTATCTCTTAAGTGATGATAAATACTAGATGGAGTATACAAATGAGTATCAAGTACTCACTCAAGCAAAGTTCAAAGAGTGTAGATACTTAATGAAGTTAGATGCTGTTCTCCTTGCCAAGGATCATGTTGCTTTCAGACTCCCACTCTATGAAATGACCCTAAGAGATTTCATTACAGATCAAAGAAATCATAAGTAGCTTGGATAAATAGCAACTCAGACCATACAAGGTATAAAAGAGCTTCACAAGTTAAGGTTTGTTCACAGAGATTTGAAGCCAGAAAATATAATGATAAACTTCTCAACAGTAAGAGTAGCAATAATCGATTTCAATAGAGCCTAAAGAGTGGAAGTATCAAGGCTTGGAACTGTAATGGGAACTCAAGGGTACTATCCAGAAAGAGAAGACTGGAGAGATGGAGACTTTTAGTGGGATGTGTGGGCTTTAGCAGCAATAATAATAGAGTGCGATATGCCTCGCAACGATTACTAGGTACTACTCTACAAGGTGTGAGAAGGATGCTAAACAAAGAATAAAGCAATTTATTGACAGAACAAGAGTATCTCAATCAATGAAACAAATGGCAGAATCAATAATAATAAAACCAAACTCAAGATCAGACATATAAATAGAGCAGATAAAGTTGTGGTTAAGTAAGATAAACTTCAGACCTCTACCACATGATCCTAAAGTGCTTTTTGAGTGATTAAATTAAATACATTTACTATAAATTTCACATTAAAACCTATTAATAACCCCAACCCCTAACAAATTCCCACAAATCAAAGCACTTATAAACCTCATTAAGGGGTTTTGGGGTTTTGAATGATACTAATGATTTTACTCTTTAACAAAAAATGTTTTATTTTCTAAATACAATTACATATTAATTCCAATAATAAATATAAAAAAAAATATAGTTATTAGGCTTTGTCATAACTTAATTTGACTTATTATATTTCATAAAGTGACTTAAAATTAAAAAAAACTAGGCGGTACCTGTCTCACCATACCATATTTAATATAATTTATTTTTTAAAAATCATAGTTCTGAACATATTTGTGTTGAAATTTACATATAAGCTAATTAACTATAATTTTGAGTTATTCTTAATGTAATTTTATCAAGAAATTCATTATATTTAAGCACGGAATATGACATTAAAGGTTGTGATTTTTCGCTTTAATTAATTAAAATTAAATAAGTTTCCGAATATATTTACTCATGATTAAATTTTGTTATAAACATCACTTTGCTCTTTTTTAAATTTAATCATGAGTAAATATATTCGGAAACTTATTTAATTTTAATTAATTAAAGCGAAAAATCACAACCTTAAATGTCATATTCCGTGCTTAAATATAATGAATTTCTTGATAAAATTACATTAAGAATAACTCAAAATTATAATTAATTAGCTTATAAGTAAATTCCAACACAAATATGTTCAGATCTATGATTTTTTAAAAAATAAATTATATTAAATATGGTATGGTGAGAAAGGTACCGCCAAAAAAATAATCTCACTAATATTGTTTGAATTAAGATTATAATTTAAGTTATATAATCATATTGAGTGTAAAAAAAGTATTTAGAATATTAATCTTTAAAAAAAAAACAAAATAAATAATCTAAAATTATATTATTAAATAATATTACTTTTAAAAAATTCAAATAGGACAAACAAAAAATTATTTAAATAAGTAAGTAAGTAATAATAACTAAAGGTAAATTAAATGCATAATTTCTAAACATGCGTATAAAATAGCTTAAAATGTAATTCCTTACTCGTCTCTATCCTCATCTTCAGTCAGTATGTAAGGTTGTTGCTTCTTCCTCATTCAGGTTGTGTTAGATACTTGGTCTTTGTCCGTTAGTCTCGTGCTTCTCCTTCGCCTCTTGACCTCTCACATCCTGTTCTATTTAGTTCTTTGAATTCTCGCTTTCCACTCTGATTGGCGATAAATTTTACCTTGGGTTCGGCAGCTCCTCCTTGCGATTTCTTCTCATCCTCCTCGTAGAGAATTTTTTGTTAGTATAGGTATCCTTCGACTTCATCAACTTCTTCAATTATGCCACTGAGTCTCCCCTCTTACTCTTCCTAAATTAGCTGCATCTCGGTACCGTTCTTCTAACTCATCCCACACGTCTATTTGAGAGATCATGTTATTGTTTTGAGTTCCATACTCGTCCATTTCTGCCTACTATAGCATTTCGTTCTTCTTCTCCATAATTATCTCTATCGTCTTTTCTTCAACTGTAACACCAGACTTCCCTATCTCTAGCTTCATGAGGCTCACCTCTAGATTAAACATAAGATAGTATCTCTGCATGTTCATCCAGTCTTTGGCGAATATCTAAGAGATGGGTTCTCCTGCCAGTTCCATGGCAAGATAATAAGCAATTAGGATTGCCATCACCCCGCAGTCTTCTGGGTCTTTGACTTGGTTTGTTTAATGACTAACTTGTCTGCCTTGTAGGCTTTTCCCATTATCTCAGCTATTATCATGTTTATTTGCTTTTAGAATTTCTAAATTAGGGCTAAGCTTCCTACATTCCTCCTTGAGTCATAGACAAATTGTTAAAATATATATAAAAATTTAATGAACGTTCAGGAAATGAATAGCATTTAATCATGCATAAATACAAAATTCATGGTCAAAAAAAAAAATTAAGTGGCATTTTCTTGATTTAAATAAAATCAAAAAATGATGAATAAATAATTATATAATAAATAAGCAAAAATTGCAGATAATAAAAATACATTTGAGCGATTCAATTAAATAATTTTTGAATAAATATTTGTATTATTGTAGAAATACAATTGAATTTGGAAAATTAATTAATTATAATTCAAAATCGTGGCAGTTAAAGTTAGCCAATTTAAATTATCTCGGGCTCATCCGATAGAGAATTTAAAATAAGCTGGACTTTACTATGTCGGTACTAATTTATCGCATCCCTGCAGCGAGATAACTCGACTTAAATGTGAGGATACAATTAAATGAATAAAGATGCGTTTAATTAAAGACGAATTATCTCGCTGCATGGATGCGATAAATAAGTATCGACAATAGTAATTTCCAGCTAATTTTAAATTCTCTATCGGATGAGCCCGAGATAATTTAAATTGGCTAACTTTAACTGCAACTGATTTGATTAAATTTTAATTTATTAAAATATAATTTCCAAAATTCGAATTAATTCCTATAATAATGAAGAGCAAAAAAATAATGTAGAAGATTAAATATATTAAGAGAAAAAAAAATAAAATTAAAATAAATATTTTATGAAAAAATAATATTATAAATATCATTCAAAAATTAAAAAGAAATTTTCAAAAACAAATATTTCTATATAAAACCGTTATTTTGCTTTCATAAATCAAAGTCACTACAATAAAACATGAATAAATGTGCAGTTCAATCATTCTATTCACAAAATCATCCATTTTCGAAAAGAAAAGTCAGTCCAGAAAAGTTTCATGGAAACTCGTTCAACTTATCTAGTCTTACGTGCTAAACAATAAGCTTGAACTTTAACCGATTTTTGAAAAAGGTAGCATATAAAAAAGCTATAGGGAAATTTTGACTTCACATAAAGATGAATACTTGTGCAGTTCAATCATTCTATTCACAAAATCATCCATTTTCGAAAAGAAAATTCAGTCCAGAAAAGTTTCATGGAAACTCGTTCAACTTATCTAGTCTTACGTGCTAAACAATAAGCTTGAACTTTAACCGATTTTTGAAAAAGGTAGCATTTAAAAAAGCTATAGGGAAATTTTGACTTCACATAAAAGATGATTACTTGTGCAGTTCAATCATTCTATTCACAAATACACCCATTTTCGAAAAAAAAAGTCAGTCCAGAAAAAGTTCATGGAAACTCGTTCAACTTATCTAGTCTTACGTACTAAACAATAAGCTTGAACTTTAACCGTGTAGATTTTTGAAAAAGGTAACATTTAAAAAAGCTATAGGCAAATTTTGACTTCACATAAAAGATGATTACTTGTGCAGTTAAATCATCCTATACAAAAAATCATCCATTTTCGAAAAGAAAAGTCAGTCCAGAAAAGTTTCATGGAAACTCGTTCAACTTATCTAGTCTTACGTGATAAACAATAAGCTTGAACTTTAACCGTGTAGATTTTTAAAAAAGGTAGCATATAAAAAAGCTAAAGGGAAATTTTGACTTCACATAAAAGATGATTACTTGTGCAGTTCAATCATTCCATTCACAAAATCATCCATTTTCGAAAAGAAAAGTCAGTCCAGAAAAGTTTCATGGAAACTCGTTCAACTTATCTAGTCTTACGTGCTAAACAATAAGCTTGAACTTTAACCGTGTAGATTTTTGAAAAAGGTAGCATTTAAAAAAGCTATAGGCAAATTTTGACTTCACATAAAAGATGATTACTTGTGCAGTTAAATAATTCTATTCACAAAATCATCCATTTTCGAAAAGAAAAGTCAGTCCAGAAAAGTTTCATGGAAACTCGTTCAACTTATCTAGTCTTACGTGCTAAACAATAAGCTAGAACTTTAACCGTGTAGATTTTTGAAAAAGGTAGCATATAAAAAAGCTATAGGAAAATTTTGACTTCACATAAAAGATGATTACTTGTGCAGTTAAATCATTCTATTCACAAAATCATCCATTTTCGAAAAGAAAAGTCAGTCCAGAAAAGTTTCATGGAAACTCGTTAAACTTATCTAGTCTTACGTGCTAAACAATAAGCTTGAACTTTAACCGTGTAGATTTTTGAAAAAGGTAGCGTTTAAAAAATCTATAGGCAAATTTTGACTTCACATAAAAGATGATTACTTGTGCAGTTAAATCATTCTATTCACAAAATCATCCATTTTGGAAAAGAAAAGTCAGTCCAGAAAAGTTTCATGGAAACTCGTTCAACTTATATAGTCTTACGTGCTAAACAATAAGCTTGAACTTTAACCGTGTAGATTTTTGAAAAAGGTAGCGTTTAAAAAATCTATAGGCAAATTTTGACTTCACATAAAAGATGATTACTTGTGCAGTTAAATCATTCTATTCACAAAATCATCCATTTTGGAAAAGAAAAGTCAGTCCAGAAAAGTTTCATGGAAACTCGTTCAACTTATCTAGTCTTACGTGCTAAACAATAAGCTTGAACTTTAACCGTGTAGATTTTTGAAAAAGTGGTTTAAAAAAGCTTAGGCAAATTTTGATCACATAAAAGATGATTACTGTGCAGTTAAATCATTCTATCACAAAATCATCCATTTTCGAAAAGAAAAGTCAGTCCAGAAAAGTTTCATGGAAACTCGTTCAACTTATCTAGTCTTACGTACTAAACAATAAGCTTGAACTTTAACCGTGTAGATTTATGAAAAAGGTAGCATTTAAAAAAGCTATAGGCAAATTTTGACTTCAAATAAAAGATGATTTCTTGTGCAGATTCTATAGCCAAAATCATCCATTTTCGAAAAGAAAAGTCAGTCAAGAAAATTTTCATGGAAACTCGTTCAACTTATCTAGTCTTACGTACTAAACAATAAGCTTGAACTTTAACCGTGTAGATTTTTGAAAAAAGGTAGCGTTTAAAAAAGCTAAAGGGAAATTTTGACTTCACATAAAAGATGATTACTTGTGCAGTTCAATCATTCCATTCACAAAATCATCCATTTTCGAAAAGAAAAGTCAGTCCAGAAAAGTTTCATGGAAACTCGTTCAACTTATCTAGTCTTACGTGCTAAACAATAAGCTTGAACTTTAACCGTGTAGATTTTTGAAAAAAGGTAGCGTTTAAAAAAGCTAAAGGGAAATTTTGACTTCACATAAAAGATGATTACTTGTGCAGTTCAATCATTCCATTCACAAAATCATCCATTTTCGAAAAGAAAAGTCAGTCCAGAAAAGTTTTCATGGAAACTCGTTCAACTTATCTAGTCTTACGTGCTAAACAATAAGCTTGAACTTTAACCGTGTAGATTTTTGAAAAAAGGTAGCGTTTAAAAAAGCTAAAGGGAAATTTTGACTTCACATAAAAGATGATTACTTGTGCAGTTCAATCATTCCATTCACAAAATCATCCATTTTCGAAAAGAAAAGTCAGTCCAGAAAAGTTTCATGGAAACTCGCTTCAACTTATCTAGTCTTACGTGCTAAACAATAAGCTTGAACTTTAACCGTGTAGATTTTTGAAAAAAGGTAGCGTTAAAATCTATATGCAAATTTTGACTTCACATAAAAGATGATTACTTGTGCAGTTACCTTATTCTATAGACAAAATCTTCCATTTTCGAAAAGAAAAGTCAGTCCAGAAAAGTTTCATGGAAACTCGTTCAACTTATCTAGTCTTACGTACTTAACAATAAGCTTGAAGTTTAACCGTGTGGATTTTTGAATAAGGTGGCATTTAAAAAATCTATATGCAAATTTTGACTTCACATAAAAGATGAT